>SJYW01049994.1:148714-218971 GCA_006410735.1 Raphicerus campestris
CCTTCTCCTCCTGCCCTCAATCTTTCCCAGCATCAGGGTCTTTTCAAATGAGTCGGTTCTTCCCATCAGGTGGCCAAAGTACTAGAGTTTCAGCTTCAACATCAGTCCTACAAATGAATACCCAGGACTGATCTCCTTTAGGATGGACTGGTTGGATCTCTTTGCAGTCCAAGGGACTCTCAATTAATATATTAAACATCAATTTTAAGGATATAATTTCCTTACAACATATATATATATATATATATATATATATATATACATTAATCTCTTTTATTTTATTTTTATCTTAATTTATTTTAACTGGAGGTTAATTACTTAACATGCTCTCAAAATCACAGCAAAGATGATTAAAGAAAAAGCAACAAATTAAATTCTATAAAAGATGTTTAATTGTTAATAATATAGAGTATTTATACTTGGAGACATATTCTAATCCTATAATGCTGATTGTGACATTTATTAATAAATATATCCTTATTAGCTTAAAACTAAATCAAAGCACATACACTACAAAATAGAAATGCGTATTAATTTAGAAATTTTTTCTTACTTATTGAGTTTTTAAGCCAATAGGTAAAGGTAATAAAATGGTCAATGATGCATTTTAAATTGTTAATGCCTTTTTAAATGAACTGTCCAGATACAGATTTATCTACCAGATTGATTCATGTTCACCATTTAGACTGAACTGTAATGAATACATTTGTCTGTATCTTGATATCTAATGATACGTTTGAGTAGACAAGTAGCAGTAGCCTTTCTCAGTGTCTCCGATTAGCCTGCATTTGGGGCTTTATCTGTTCAAAAATTGCATAGTTTAACATCACCTGTGGTAAAGAGTTCTTTCAGCACACATAAGAAAGCTCAGAGGGGAGCTGCAAAAAGGAAATAGAAATCAGTGGAAATGGAGGCTTTTTTTTTTGCAATTTTATCTTACAAACTTGGCTATTTGATACATAAAGGAAAGGTTATGTAAATTGTTGATTTTATGAATTATCTACACACTGTGCTCTTGCTCTTGGACCTTGACACCCATCTTGGGAGGGGGTCCATATATATCACTTTGACTTCACTTTCATGCATTGGAGAAGGAAATGGCAACCCACTCCAGTATTCTTGCCTAGAGAATCCCAGGGATGGGGGAGCCTGGTGGGCTGCTGTCTATGGGGTCGCACAGAGTCGGACATGACTGAAGCGACTTAGCAACGTATATATAATATATATATGCTTTTGAACTGTGTATATATATATCATATATATATAATTTTTTTTGGTGGGGGGTCATGCCTGAACTCGTATGTGTGTGTGTGTGCCTGCTGCTGCTGCTGCTAAGTCGCCTCCGTCGTGTCCGACTCTCTGCGACCCCATAGACGGCAGCCCACTAGGCTCCCCTGTCCCTGGGATTCTCTAGGCAAGAATACTGGAGTTGCCATTTCCTTCTCCAGTGTGTGCCTAGTCACTCAGTTGTGTCTGACTTCATGACCCTGTGGACTGTAGCCTGCCATACTCCTCTGACCATGGGATTTTCCAGGCAAGAATAGTGGAGTGGGTTGCCATTTCCTCTTCCAGCAGATCTTCCTAGCCCGGGGATTGAACCTGTGTCTTGTGTTCTCCTGCACTGGTTTCTTTACCAACTGAGCCATCAAGGAAGCCTGCCTGAAATCATATCAAGACCTAATCATATAAGCCCTCTTTTGGATTCCACACAATGTGTCCCAGTGACTGTCTATGGGTTTTTCCCCACCCATACCCTTAATAAATCCTCTGCAACAACTGATTCAATATTTGGTTAGCAGATTGATTGTCCACAGATACAGGGTAAGAGCTGTCTCTTATACACATCTCCTGAAATCATCCCTGTTANCTGTCTATGGGTTTTTCCCCACCCATACCCTTAATAAATCCTCTGCAACAACTGATTCAATATTTGGTTAGCAGATTGATTGTCCACAGATACAGGGTAAGAGGATAAGCATAAAAACCAAAAGGTCTTTGAAGATTTCAGAGAATTTCTGCCTCTAAGATAATATTAACAAACGCTTCTGTTATGACATGACACATTTGGAACCTCTTGAATTTTTCTTAAATCAAATAGGTCTAATGGGAATAACTACTCTTTTTATTAGAATGAATCATATGAAATTGCAGATATTTGACAATTTGGAGCCTAAAGAAGAGCAATTCTAAAACATTCAACAACATAGCTTCCTAAAAGCTGAAACAAAATCATCTAAGAACATCAATTGAGTAAGGGAAATTTTACAGACATGTGAAATTGCTTAATGTCATTTATAAAATACAGTCATTAAAGCCTATAATTATGTGAATTCACAGTTTTCCCAGAACATCAACATTTTCTCTCTTCTCCCTGGTGATCTGGATCTGGAAGGGTTGTAGTGTCCATGTGCCTGTAGAATTTCAGCAAACTCACCTAAGTTCAGAATCCTTTTGTTCTGATCACTCTGCTTCCAGCAACAATGTAGCAATTATACAAAAAGAAATGTGGATGTTTTTCTTGGTTTATTATGAACTGTCTTTTTTTAAAATTTTATTTTTACTTTATTCTACTTTACAATACTGCATTGGTTTTGCCATACACTGACATGAATCAGCCACAGGTGTACAAGAGCTCCCAATCCTGAAACCCCCTCCCACTTCTCACCCCATATCATCTCTCTGGATCATCCTCATTGCAAATTTTAACAAATCAGTGTCAGAGCTATCCTTTGTTCACTTGGAAAGAAAAGAGTGTTGACCTGATGATTTCTAAGGTAATCTTCATTCTATAAAAATGATTCACTATATAATTTTGTTTTTGAAAAGTGGCTTTCTTGACAGCTTGCAACCTGCTTCTTGAAGCATTATTTTGAAATAAATACTCAATTTAAGTAAGACACGATTAACTTTGATTTCAACAATAATAAATAACTGTGATTTCTATAATTATATAAAATGCGCTAATTTAACTTTGTTAAATAACATTCATAAAAGGTTTTCTTTAATATGTAACTTAGAAATGCTTATTAAAATCATTTTTTTTGGCTAGATTTTGTGTTCCTAAATCATACATACAAACTAACACACTGATTTGATTAAACACAGCAGGTTAATAAAGATTAAGCTCATTGCTTTTGGTCTGTTTCTCTATTCCTCTTATTTTCCCAGTTCACTGAGAGATATATTTCCACCTGCAGCCTATGTAGATGTCATTCATGAGTCTGTACTAATGGAGGAAGATCTTATTGCCTGGAGAAAGCAATTCTGACTCCATATTCAAATTGTTTCTTTGACTTTGTTTTCCATTGCTTTTGTTATTATAATCATACATAGTGGCCAATCTCAGAGAATCCTGCCCCTCTGCCTGACTGTTAAACTAAAGTGCTTTTCTTTAGAAACCTGTTCACCTGTAGACAGTAAGAAGGAAGAAATTAACACATACTCCTGCCTGAGGCTTGTTATTCTATGAGATATTTTCAAGATTAATGGCTTTTTCCACTCTGTTTGCTCACTTCAGCATCTCAAGTCCATAGACTCAGTAGGATGGTTATTTTGAGACATTAGTCTGTCATCTTCTTAGTTAGCCAACTCTCTGAATAAAGTCATATTCCTTGCCTCAACATCTCATTTCTCAGATTCTTTGACCTCTTGGGTAGTGAGCAGAGTGAGCTTGGATTCAGTAACAAATTTGACAGTTCAGTCAGGAGCCTTGCTGCTCGTGGCTAGATGGACTTGATCAGGGAAAATTTTAGTAAGTTGTCTTGAAGATCTTGCCTTCAGGATTCCTTGAAGCAGTGCTAGCTGCCCCAGCACTTGGCAGTTGAAGCAAGGAACTGAGAAAACTTCTATGAGTCAAAGGACTCAATTTCATAGGGAAGACTGTCTAATTCAATAGCCATTTCATTTGTTTGTGGTTTTGTGTGCTCTTTTATGTTACAGGTTGACAGATTCAATTTCATAGGCTAAGTCACTCTGGTGAGCACATTAGGAAAATATTCCCTCCTCAATTTGGGTTTTTCCTTTACAGAACAAGCCAATTTATTAGGAGTACCATGTTGGAGAGGGAAAATGGTGTTGGACTCTACCAACAGTAGAGGCAGCAAGGGAAAAGCAACAAATAACACACAAGGGAATCCCCATAAGGATAACAGCTGATCTTTCAAGAGAAACTCTTCAAGCCAGAAGGGAATAACAGGGCATACTTAAAGTGTTGAAAGAAAAAAACCTACAACCCAGATTACTCTACCCAGCAAGGATCTTATTCAAATATGAAGGAGAAATCAAAAGCTTTACAGACAAACAAAAGCTGAGAGAATTCAGCACCATCAAATGAGCTTTTCAACAAATGCTAAAGGATCTTCACTAGACAGGAATCACAGAAAAGGTTTATAAACTTGAACTCAAAAATAGCAAAGTCAATGGTAATGGGATTATATTTATCAATGATTATCTTAAATGTAAATAGATTGAATGCACCAACCAAAAGACAGAGACTGGCTGAATGCATACAAAAATAAGACCCCTATATATAACTGTCTACAAGAGACTCACCTCAAACCAAGGGACACATACAGACTGAAAGTGAAGGGCTGGAAAGAGATATTACATGCAGTTTCAGCCCAGTTGCTCAGACGTGTCCAATTCTTTGTGACCCCATGAACTGCAGCACGCCAGGCCTCCCTGTCTGTCCATCACCAACTCCCAGAGTTCACCCAAACCCATGTCCATTGAGTCAGGGATGCCATCTAACCATCTCATCCTCTGTTGTCCCCTTCTCCTGCCTTTAAATTTTCCCAGTATCAGAGTCTCTTCAAATGAGTCAGTTCTTTGCATCAGGTGGCCAAATTATTGGAGTTTCAGCTTCAAAATCAGTCCTTCCAATGAACATCCAAGACTGATCTTCTTTCGGATGGACTGGTTGGATCTCCTTGCAGTCCAAGGGGCTCTCAAGAGTTTTCTCCAACACCACATTTCAAAAGCATCAATTCTTTGGTGCTCACCTTTCTTTATAGTCCAACTGTCACATCCATACATACCACTGGAAAAACCATAGCCTTGACTAGACGGACCTTTGTTGGCAAAGTAATGTCTCTGCTTTTTAATATGCAGTCTAGGTTGGTCATAACTTTCGTTCCAAGGAGTAACCATCGTTAAATTTCATGGCTGCAATCACCATCTACAGTAATTCTGGAGCCCATAAAAATAAAGTCTGACACTGTTTCCACTGTTTCCCCATTTATTTTCCATGAAGTGATGGGACCAGATGCCATGATTTTAGTTTTCAGAATGTTGAGCTTTAAGCCAATTTCTTCACTTTCCTCTTTCACTTTCATTAAGAAGCTCTTTAGTTCCTCTTCACTTTCTGCCATAAGGGTGGTGTTATCTGCATATCTGAGGTTATTGATATTTCTCCTGGAAGTCTTGATTCCGGCTTCTGCTTCTTCAAGCCCAGTGTTTCTATGCATATAAGTTAAATAAACAGGTTGACAATATATAGCCTTGATGTACTCCTTTTCCTATTTGAAACCAGTCTATTGTTCCATGTTCAGCTCTGTTTTCTCAAGAGGCAGGTAAAGTGGTCTGGTATTCCCATCTCTCTCAGAATGTTCCACAGTTTATTGTGATCCACATAGTCAAAGTCTTTGGCATAGTCAATAAAGCAGAAATAGATGTTTTTCTGGAACTCTTTTGCTTTTTCAGTGATCCAGAAGATGTTGCCAATTTGATGTCTGGTTCCTCTGCCTTTTCTAAAACCAACTTGAACATCTGGAAGTTCACTGTTCATGTATTGCTGAAGCCTGGCTTGGAAAACTTTGAGCATTACTTTACTAGTGTGTGAGATGAGTGCAATTGTGTGGTAGTTTGAGCATTCTTTGGCATTGCCTTTCTTTAGGATTGGAATTTCCTACAAATGGAGACCCAAAGAAAGCAAGATAGCAATACTCATATTAGATAAAATAGCCTTTGAAATAAAGGCTATGAAAAGAGATAAAGAAGGACACTTCATAATGATAAAATGATCAATCCAGGAAGAATANTTCCTACAAATGGAGACCCAAAGAAAGCAAGATAGCAATACTCATATTAGATAAAATAGCCTTTGAAATAAAGGCTATGAAAAGAGATAAAGAAGGACACTTCATAATGATAAAATGATCAATCCAGGAAGAATATATAGCAATTATAAATATATATGCACCCTACATAGGAACACCACAATATGTAAGGCACATGCTAACAAGTATGAAACGGGAAATTAGCAGTAACACAATAGTAGTGGGAGACTTTAATGCCCACTCACACGTATGGATAGAACAAACAAATTGAAAATTAGCATGGAAACACAAACTTTAAATAATACAATGGACCAGTTGGACCTATTTGATACCTATAGGAAATTTCATCACCAAACAATGAATTTCACCTTTTTTCCAAGTGCACATGGAACATTCTCCAGGGTGGATCACATGCTGGGCCACACATCTAGCCTTGGTAAATTAAAAAAAAAAAAAAATTGAAATCATTTCAAGAATCTTTTTTGATAACAATATGGTAAGATTAAGTGTCAACTACAGGTAAAAAAATAAAATTAAAATACAAACATATTGAGGCTAAAGTATACACTTCTGAATAATCAACAAATCACAGAAGAAATCAAGAAAGAAATCAAAATATGCATAAAAACAAATGACAATGAAAACATGACCACTTAAAATCTTTGGGATTCAGTAAAAACAGTGCTAAAGTGAAGGTTCATAGCAATACAAGCTTACCTCAAGAAACAAGAGAAAAATCTAATAAATAACCTAACTTTACACTTAAAGCAACTAGAAAAAGAAGAAATGAAGAGACCCAGAGTTAGGTAAAGGAAGAAATCATAAAAATTAGAGAAGAAAAAAAATGAGGAAAAAATAAATTAAACTATAGCAATTTGCAAAAATCAACAAAATTAAAAGCTGGTTTTTTTTCTGACAAGGACACCACAAAAAAAGAAAACTATAGGCCAATATCACTGATGAACATAGATGCAAAAATTCTTAATAAAATCCTAGCAATCGGAATCCAACAACACATTAAAAAGATCATACACCATGACCAAATGGGCTTTATCCCAGGGATGCAAGGATTCTTCAATATACGCAAATAAATCAGTGTAATTCACCACATTAATAAATTGAAAAATAAAAGTCATATGATTATGTCAATAGATGCAGAGAAGGCCTTTGANATTGGGAGATCGTGTACACCTGTGGCTGATTCATGTCAATGTATGGCAAAACCAATGCAGTATTGTAAAATAGAATAAATTATTAAATTAAAAAAATAAAATAAAAGCTGGTGTTTTGAGGAGATAAATAAAATAGAAAAAACACTAGCCAGTTCAGTTAAGTCACTCAGTTGTGTCCAACTCTTTGTGACTCCATGGACTGCAGCACACCAGGCCTTCCTGTACATCGCCAATTCCCAGAGTTTACTCAGACTCATGTCCATTGATTCGGTGATGCCATCCGACCATACATCCTCTGTCATCTCCTCTTCCTCTCACCTTCAATCTATCCCTGAATCAGGACCTTTTCAAAGAGGCAGCTCTTTGCATCAGGTGGCCAAAGTATTGGAGTTTCAGCTTTAGCATAAGTTCTTCCAATTAATATTCAGGACTGATTTATTTTTTAGGATGGCCTGATNCTGAATCAGGACCTTTTCAAAGAGGCAGCTCTTTGCATCAGGTGGCCAAAGTATTGGAGTTTCAGCTTTAGCATAAGTTCTTCCAATTAATATTCAGGACTGATTTATTTTTTAGGATGGCCTGATTGGATCTCCTTGCAGTCCAAGGGATTCTCAAGAGTTTTCTCCAACACCACAGTTCAAAAGCATCAATTCTTCAGTGCTCAGCTTTCTTTAAATATTTCTCACACCCATACCTGACTACTGGAAAACCATAGCTTTGACTAGATGGACTTTTGTTGGCAACTAATGCCTCTGCTTTTGAATATGCTCTCTAGGTGGTCGTAACTTTTCTTCCAAGAGGCAAGTTTTAGCATTAGCCAGACTCATCAAGAAAAAAAAGGGAGAAGAATCAAATAAACAAAATTAGAAATGAAAATGGAGAAATTATAGCAGACAACACAGAAATACAAAGGATCATAAGAGACTACCATCAGTAACTATATGACAATAAGATGGACAACTTGGAAGAAATGGATGAATTCTTAGAAAAAATATAACCTTCCAAAACTGAACCAGGAAGAGACAGAACAATCTTAACAGACCCATCACAAGCATGGAAACTGAAATTGTAATAAAAAAATCTTCCAACAAACCAAAACCCAGGACCTGATGGCTTCACAGGGAATTCTACCAAGAATTTAAAGAAAAGCTAGCATCTATCCTACTCAAACTCTTTCAGAAAATTGCAGAGGAAGGTAAACTCTCAAACTCATTATATGAGGCCACCATCACTTTAATACCAAAACCAGACAAAGATGACACAAAAAGGAAAACTACAAGCCAATTTCACTGATGAAGATAGATGCAAAAATCCTCAACAAAATTCTAGCAAACAGAATCCAACAACATATTAAAAAGATCATACATCATGACCAAGTGAGATTTATCCCAGGGATGCAAGGATACTTCAATATTTGCAAATCAATCAATGTGATACCCCACATTAACAAATTGAAAGATAAAAACCATATGATTATCTCAATAGATGCAGAGAAAGCCTTTGACAAAACACAACATCTATTTATGATGAAAAGCCTTCCAAAAAGCAGGCATAGAAGGAACATACCTCAACATAGTAAAAGCCATATATGATAAACCCTCAGCAAATAGTATTCTCAAAGGTGAAAAACTGAAAGCATTTCCCCTAAAGTCAGGAACAAGACAAGGGTGCCCACTCTCACTACTAGTATTCACCATAGTTATGGAAGTTTTAGCCACAACAATCAGAGCAGAAAAAGAAATAAAAGGAATCTAGATTGGAAAAGAAGTAAAACTCGCACTGTTTGCAGATGACATGACCCGCTACATAAAAAACCCTAAAGACACTACTGGAAAATTACTAGAGCTAGTCAATGAATATAGTAAAGTTGCAATATATAAAACTAATACACAGAAATCACTTACATTCATATACACTAACAATGAGAAAACACAAAGAGAAATTAAGGAAACAATTTCATTCACCATTGTGACACAAACAATAAAATACTTAGGAGTAAATCCACCTAAAGATACAAAAGGCCTATGTATAGAAAATTATAAAACACTGATGAAAGAAATCAAAGATGACACAAATAAATGGAGAAATATACCATGTTCATGGATTGGAAGAATTAATACAGTGAAAATGAGTATCTTGCCCAAAGCAATCTATAGATTATATTACAGAAGTAGAAAAATTAATCTCACAATTTGTATGGGAACAACCAAACAAAAATAACTTGAAGAGCCAGAGCAATCTTGAGAAAGAAGAAATCTTTTGTTATTAAACAAAAGAGAAACAAAGTCATCCTCTAAAGAACTTGTTTGTATATTTGAGATGTAAATTTCCTATCTGGTCTTCTTGGGAACCCTCATCTTTGTGGCATTTTAAAAATGCAAATTTCTGAGATAGTAAAGTAATTTTGAAGTTGGCTTCTTCAAGGTAATTAGAAATCCTAAGTGCTTTTGTGAGAAACACACTTCTAATCCAACCTGTTTCCTAAACATGGCTGTTACATTGCTTTATATGACTCAGGACTAAAATCTTAAAATAAGAACTGAGGCCTCTCTGTTTGTGTGGTTGCATGTGTCTTTCTATAACATTGCTACAGCTGATTTGTAAAAGAGCTCTATTTAATTGGCTGAAATAAAAGTAAGCACTTACAAAAAAAATTCTAAATACAAAACAAATATTTACTGAGTGTAGTAACCAATAGAGTTATCTGAGTCATACAAATAAACAAAACCAGAACTAACATGCAAGGGATAATAAAAATAAAAAGAGTTATTTTTTCTTTGGGTTAAACTCAAAAAGGCCTTTGCTGAAAGCTTTATTCAGACCTTCAATTATATGATAAATTAAGCTCTAAATTTTAGAACATCCAATTCTTAAATTTCAATTTAATTAAAAATTTTGTCACTGATCTCAGTAACTTTAGGTGACAAAAATGTTCTTGGGGAAACTAAATCAAGTATGTTTTTCTTGTAAATGTCTAAAAGCCAGAAATATAAATACAGGCCACAGGATCTGAATTAGTTCAAGCAGACAGGAGCTAAAACCAAGGGGAAAAAAAAAAAAGTGGCATTTAAAAACTCATAACTCTGGTAATGCTCCCTTATCCAAAATTACAAATAGTAGACCTTAGTAAGCTGAGTAAGGAACCTTAATATATTCTGTTTGTAAGTTGTAGATTTATATTATAATAACTGGTTCATATCTCTAGTTTGCTTTTTAATCTGTGTACACATTATACATATGAGATATCTCTACTCCTAAAAAGTATTATTAGTATTGAATTTATAAAATGTTAGTTGCTCAGTTGTGTTTCTTTGCAATCCCATGGACTGTAGCCCAACAGGATCCTCTGTCCATGATATTTGCTGGCAAAAATAAGAGTTCTATTTAATTTTAATAAAAGAGAAACTTGCCAAGATGCCTTTCAGGTTTACATAAACTGGGAAATAGTCACTATTAAATTGGTACCTGGTATTAATGTTTAAGTTTGTTGATCTAATTAATATAGACATGTNATTCACCATTGTGACACAAACAATAAAATACTTAGGAGTAAATCCACCTAAAGATACAAAAGGCCTATGTATAGAAAATTATAAAACACTGATGAAAGAAATCAAAGATGACACAAATAAATGGAGAAATATACCATGTTCATGGATTGGAAGAATTAATACAGTGAAAATGAGTATCTTGCCCAAAGCAATCTATAGATTATATTACAGAAGTAGAAAAATTAATCTCACAATTTGTATGGGAACAACCAAACAAAAATAACTTGAAGAGCCAGAGCAATCTTGAGAAAGAAGAAATCTTTTGTTATTAAACAAAAGAGAAACAAAGTCATCCTCTAAAGAACTTGTTTGTATATTTGAGATGTAAATTTCCTATCTGGTCTTCTTGGGAACCCTCATCTTTGTGGCATTTTAAAAATGCAAATTTCTGAGATAGTAAAGTAATTTTGAAGTTGGCTTCTTCAAGGTAATTAGAAATCCTAAGTGCTTTTGTGAGAAACACACTTCTAATCCAACCTGTTTCCTAAACATGGCTGTTACATTGCTTTATATGACTCAGGACTAAAATCTTAAAATAAGAACTGAGGCCTCTCTGTTTGTGTGGTTGCATGTGTCTTTCTATAACATTGCTACAGCTGATTTGTAAAAGAGCTCTATTTAATTGGCTGAAATAAAAGTAAGCACTTACAAAAAAAATTCTAAATACAAAACAAATATTTACTGAGTGTAGTAACCAATAGAGTTATCTGAGTCATACAAATAAACAAAACCAGAACTAACATGCAAGGGATAATAAAAATAAAAAGAGTTATTTTTTCTTTGGGTTAAACTCAAAAAGGCCTTTGCTGAAAGCTTTATTCAGACCTTCAATTATATGATAAATTAAGCTCTAAATTTTAGAACATCCAATTCTTAAATTTCAATTTAATTAAAAATTTTGTCACTGATCTCAGTAACTTTAGGTGACAAAAATGTTCTTGGGGAAACTAAATCAAGTATGTTTTTCTTGTAAATGTCTAAAAGCCAGAAATATAAATACAG
Organism: Raphicerus campestris; assembly: GCA_006410735.1. Lineage (NCBI taxonomy): Eukaryota > Metazoa > Chordata > Mammalia > Artiodactyla > Bovidae > Raphicerus > Raphicerus campestris. The sequence goes on from SJYW01049994.1 coordinate 160,496, forward strand.
GCCACAGGATCTGAATTAGTTCAAGCAGACAGGAGCTAAAACCAAGGGGGGAAAAAAAAAAGTGGCATTTAAAAACTCATAACTCTGGTAATGCTCCCTTATCCAAAATTACAAATAGTAGACCTTAGTAAGCTGAGTAAGGAACCTTAATATATTCTGTTTGTAAGTTGTAGATTTATATTATAATAACTGGTTCATATCTCTAGTTTGCTTTTTAATCTGTGTACACATTATACATATGAGATATCTCTACTCCTAAAAAGTATTATTAGTATTGAATTTATAAAATGTTAGTTGCTCAGTTGTGTTTCTTTGCAATCCCATGGACTGTAGCCCAACAGGATCCTCTGTCCATGATATTTGCTGGCAAAAATAAGAGTTCTATTTAATTTTAATAAAAGAGAAACTTGCCAAGATGCCTTTCAGGTTTACATAAACTGGGAAATAGTCACTATTAAATTGGTACCTGGTATTAATGTTTAAGTTTGTTGATCTAATTAATATAGACATGTCTTGAGTCATCAGCATTACATTGTGCTTAGGTTTAATATAAGCTAGGCAATGGCACCCCACTCCAGTACTCTTGCCTGAAAAATCCCATGGACAGAGGAGACTGGTAGGCTGCGGTCCATGGGGTCGTGAAGAATCGGACACAACTGAGTGACTTCTCTTTCAATTTTCACTTTCATGCATTGGAGAAGGAAATGACAACCCACTCCAGTGTTCTTGCCTGGAGAATCCCAGGGACGGGGGAGCCTGGTGGGCTGCCGTCTATGGGATCACACAGAGTCGGACACGACTGAAGTGACTTAGCAGCAGCAGCAGTGAAGTGAATGACACCTCACTCCAGTACTCTTGCCTGGAAAATCCATGGATGGAGGAGCCGGGTAGGCTGCAGTCCATGGGATCTCTAAGAGTCGGACACGACTGAGCAACTTCACATTTTCTTTCACTTTTTACTTTCATGCATTGGAGAAGGAAATGGCAACCCACTCCAGTGTTTTTGCCTGGAGAATCCCAGGGACGGGGAAGCCTGATGGGATGCCATCTATGGGGTCACAAAGAGTCAGACACGACTGAAGCGACCTAGCAGCAGCAGCAGCAGCAGCAGCAGCAGTGAAGTGAAAGTCATTCAGTCGAGTCTGTTTCTTTGCTACCCTATGGACTACAGTCCATGGAACTCTCCAGGCCAGATTACTGGGGTAGGTAGTCATTCCCTTTTCCAGGGGATCTTTTCAACTCAGGGATCGAACTTAAGTTTCCTGCATTGCAGGTGGATGTTTTACCAGCTGAGCCACAATGTAAGACCAAGAATATACAGGCTAAATAGGATCTAATTATATGATACAAATTTGTCAACTAGGAAAGTAACTCAATATGAAGAAACTTTTGGGGAAAAGTGTTAATGATAAAACAATTTTGAGTAAAGTTTTAGAAATAAGTATATTTTAGGATACAATGGAAGTGAGAAATAGATTTAAGGGATTAGATCTGATAGATAGAATGCCTGATGAACTATGGATGGAGGTTAGTGACATTGTACAGGAGACAGGGATCAAGACCATCTCCATGGAAAAGAAATGCAAAAAAGCAAAATGATTATCTGAGGAAATCTTACAAATAGCTGTGAAAAGAAGAGAAGTGAAAAGCAAAGGAGAAAAGGAAAGATATAAGCATCTGAATGCAGAGATCCAAAGAATAGCAACAAGAGATAAGAAAGCCTTGCTCAACAATCGATGCAAAGAAATAAAGGAAAACAACAGAATGGAAAAGACTAGAGGTCTCTTCAAGAAAATTAGAGACACCAAGGGAATATTTCATGCAAACATGGGCTCGATAAAGGACAGAAATGTATGGACCTAACAGAAGCAGAAGATATTAAGAAGAAGTGGCAAGAATACACAGAAGAACTGTACAAAAAGGATCTCCATGATGCAGATAACCATGATGGTGTGATCACCCACCTAGAGCCAGACATCCTGGAGTGTGAAGCCTACTAGGCCTTAAGAAGTATCACTATGAACAAAGCTAGTGGAGGAGATGGAATTCCAGTTGAACTGTTTCAAATCCTGAAAGATGATGCTGTGAAAGTGTTGCACTCCATATGCCAGCAAATTTGGAAAACTCAGCAGTGGCCGCAGGACTGGAAAAGGTCAGTTTTCATCCCAATCTCAAAGAAAGGCAATGCCAAAGAATGCTCAAATTACAGCACAATTACACTCATCTCACATGCTTGTAAAGCAATGCTCAAAATTCTCCAAGCAGGCTTCAGCAATATGTGAACCATGAACTCCCAGATGTTCAAGCTAGTTTTAGAAAAGGCAGAGGAACCAGAGATCAAATTGTCAACATCAGCTGGATCATCAAAAAAACAAGAGAGTTCATATATATATATACATGTGTGTGTGGATTACAATAAACTGTGGAACATTCTGAAAGAGATAGGAATACCAGACCACCTGACCTGCCTCTTGAGAAATTTGTATGCAGATCAGGAAGCAACAGTTAGCACTGGATGTGGAACAACAGACGGGTTCCAAATAGGAAGAGGAGTATGTCAAGGCTGTATACCCTCATCCTGCTGATTTAACTTATAAGCAGAGTACATCACGAGAAACACTGGGCTGAAAGAAGCACAAGCTGGAATCAAGATTGCTGGGAGAAATATCAATGACCTCAGACATGCAGATGACACCACCTTTACGGCAGAAAGTGAAGAAGAACTAAAGAGCCTCTTGATGAAAGTAAAAGTGGAGAGTGAAAAAGTTGGCTTAAAGCTCAACATTCAGAAAATTAAGATCATGGCATCTAGTCCTATCACTTCATGGGAAATAGATTGGAAAGCAGTGGAAATAGTGTCAGATTTTATTTTGGGGGCCTCCAGAATCACTGCAGATTGTGACTGCAGCCATGAAATTAAAAGAAGCTTACTCTTTGCAAGAAAAGTTATGACCAACCTAGATAGCATATTAAAAAGCAGAGACATTACTTTGCCAACAAAGATCCGTATAGAGAAGGCTATGGTTTCCCCAGTGGTCATGTATGCATGTGAGAATTGTACTGTGAAAAAAGATGAGTGCTGAAGAATCGATGATTTTGAACTGCGGTGTTGGGGAAGACTCTTGAGAGTCCCTTGGACTGCAAGGAAATCCAATCAGTCCGTTCTGAAGGAGATCAGCCTTGGGATTTCTTTGGCAAGAATGATGCTGAAGTTGAAACTCCAGTACTTTGGCCACCTCCTGTGAAGAGTTGACTCATTGGAAAATACTCTGATGCTGGGAGGGATTGGGGGCAGGAAGAGAAGGGAACGACAGAGGATGAGATAGCTGAATGGCATCACTGACTCGATGGACATGGGTCTGAGTAAACTCCAGAAGTTGGTGATGGACAGGGAGGTCTGGAGTGCTGGAATTCATGGGGTCGCAAAGAGTCGGACACAACTGAGTGACTGAACTGAACTGAACTGAAGGATCTCTCCAGATAGTCAACAACTTGAAAGTTAAAATTGTGCTACAATAAATCAAGTGATAGAAAGTTTGTGAAAGTTCTCAAAAAAGGAGTTTTATACATAATCAGTCAGGATTGACTAAGTTTTAAAACAAGTTTGAGTGAATGAACCATGGAAGAAAGCTCGTGCAAAGCATAAATTTTGCTTTACTGTCTCTTTAGAAAGGACAAGTTTTCTGAAGTTGTTGAACTGCCTTTGATAATGGATTTTGTGTTTATTTACCTTTAAAGAAATCTGCATTAGCCTTTGAAATATTTTATTGTCATTTTGGCTATGTTTCTTCTGTTCAACTCAGTCGCTCAGTTGAGTCTGACTATTTGAGACCCCATGGGCTGTAGGAGGCCAGGCCTCCCTGTACATCACCAACTCCCAGTATCCATCAAACTCATGCCCATTGAGTCGGTGATGTCATCCAACCATCTCATCCTCTGTTATCCCCTTCTCCTGCCTTCATCTTTTCAAGCATCAGGGTCTTTTCAAATGAGTCAGCTCTTCACATCACAAGGCCAAAGCATTGGGCTTTCAGCTTCTGCATCAGCCCTTCCAATGAATATTCAGGACTGATTTCCTTAGGATGGACAGGTTGGATCTTCTTGCAGTCCAAGGACTCTCAAGAGTCTTCTCCAACACCACCGTTCAAAAACATCAATTCTTTGGTGCTCTGCTTTCTTCACAGTCCAACTCTCACAGCCATAGATGGCCACTGGAAAAATCATAGTCTTGACTAGACGGACCTTTGTTGGCAAAGTAATGTTTTTGCTTTTTAATATGCTGTCTAGGTTGGACATAAATTTACTTCCAAGGAGTAAGTGTCTTTTATTTCATGGTTGCAATCACCATCTACAGTGATTCTGGAGCCCCAAAATAAAGTCTACTACTGTTTCAATGTTTCTCCATCTATTTGCCATGAAGTGATGCGACCAGAAGCCATGATCTTCGTTTTCTAAATGTTGAGCTTTAAGCCAACATTTTCACTCTCCTCTTTCATTTTCATCAAGAGGCTCTTTAGTTCTTCTTCACTTTCTGCCATAAGGGTGGTGTCATCTGAGGTTATTGATATTTCTCCTGGCAATCTTGATTCCAGCTTGTGCTTTTTCCAGCCCAGCGTTTCTCATGATGTATTCTGCATAGAAGTTAAATAAGCAGGGTGACGATATACAGCCTTCACGTACTCCTCTTCCTATTTGGAACTAGTCTGTTGTTCCATGTCCAGTTATAACTGTTGCTTCCTGACGCTCATATAGGATTCTCAAGAGGCAGGTTAGGTGGTCTGGTATTCCCATCTCTTTCAGAATCTTCCTTAGTTTATTGTGATCCACACAGTCAACGACTTTGATATAGTCAATAAAACAGAAAGAGATGTTTTGTTTTGTTTTTTTGAACTCTTTGAGTTTTTGATGATCCAATGGATGTTGGCAATTTGATCTCTTGTTCCTCTGCCTTTTCTAAAACTAGCTTGAATATCAGGGAGTCCACGGTTCACATATTGCTGAAGCCTGGCGTGGAGAATTTTGAGCATTACTTTACTAGCATGTGAGATGAATGTAATTGTGTGGTAGTTTGAGCATTTTGGGGCATTGCTTTTCTTTGGGATTGGAATGAAAACTGACCTTTTCCAGTCCTGTGGCCATTGCTGAATTTCCAAATTTGCTGGCATATTGAGTGTAGCACTTTCACAGCATCATCTTTTTGAATTTGAAATAGCTCAACTGGAATTTCATCACTTCCACTAGCTTTGCTCACAGTGATGCTTCCTAAGACTCACTTGAGTTCGCATTCCAGGATATCTGTCTCAATGTGAGCGATTACACCATAGTGATTATCTGTGCCTTGAAGATCTTTTTGGTATCGTTCTTTGGTGTATTCTTGCCACCTCTTCCTAATATCTTCTGTTTCTGCTAGGTCCATACCATTTCTGCCCTTTATTGAACCTAGCTTTGCATGGAATGTTTCCTGTTTTTTCTAATTTTCTTGAAAAGATCTCTAGTCTTGTCCATTCTATTGTTTTCCTCTATTTCATTGCACAGAGGAAGGCTTTCTCATCTCTCCTTGCTATTCTTTGGAACTCTGCATTCAAATAGGTGTATCTTTCCTTTTCTCCTTTGCTTTTTGCTTCTCTTCTTTTCACAGCTATTTATAAGGCCTCCTCAGATGGCCATTTTGCTCTTTTGCATTTCTTTTTCTTGGGGGTGGTCTTGATCCCTGTCTCCTGTACAATGTCACGAACCTGTCCACAGTTCATTAGGCACTCTGTCTATCAGATGTAGTCCCTTAAATCTATTTCTTACTTCTACTGTATAATCACAAGGGATTTGATTTAGGTCATACCTGAATGGCTTAGTGGTTTTCCCTACTGTCTTCAATTTATGTCTGAATTTGGTAATAAGGAGTTCATGATCTGAGCCACAGTCTGAATGTATAGAGCTTCTCTATCTTTGGCTGCAAAGAATACAATCAATCTGATTTTGATGTTGACCATCTGTGATGTCCGTGTGTAGAGACTTCTCTTGTGTTGTTGGAAGAGGGTGTTTGCTATGACCAGTGTGTTCTCTTGACAAAACTCTATTAGCCTTTGCCCTGCTTCATTCAGTACTCCAAGGCCAAATTTGCCTGTTACTACAGGTGTTTTTTCACTTCCTGCTTTTGCATTCCAGTCCCCTATAATGAAATGGACATCTTTTTTAGGTGTTAGTTCTAAAAGGTCCTGTAGGTCTTCATAGAACCGTTCAGCTTCAGCTTCTTCACTTTGCTGGTTGGGGCATAGACTTAGATTACTCAGACATTGAATGGTTTGCTTTGGAAATGAACAGAGATCATTCTGTCGTTTTTGAGATTGCATCCAAGTACTGCATTTTGGACTCTTTTGTTGATCATGATGGCTACTCCATTTCTTCTAAGGGATTCCTCCCCACAGTAGTAGATATAATGGTCATCTGAGTTAAATTCACCCATTCCAGTCGATTTTAGTTCGCTGATTCCTAAAATGTTGACGTTCACTCTTGCTATCTCCTGTTTGACCACTTCCAAATTGCCTTGATTCACCGACCCAACATTCCAGGTTCCTATGCAACATTGCTCTTTACTGCATAGTACCTTGCTTCCATCACCAGTCACAACCACAACTAGGCATTGTTTTTGCTTTGGCTCTGTCTCTTCATTCTTTCTGGAATTATTTTTCCATTGACTTGGGCACACCTACTGACTTGGAGAGTTAATCTTTTTGTGTCCTATCTTTCTGCCTTTTCATACTGTTCATGGTGTTCACAAGACAATAATACTGATGTGGTTTGCCATTCACTTCACGGTGGACCTTACTGTGTCAAAACTCTCAACCATTACCTGCCCATCTTGGGTGGTCCTACATGGCATGGCTCATAGTTTCATCTCTGGTGGCTCAGAAGGTAAAGTGTCTACCTGCAGTGTGGGAGACACTTGTTTGATCCCTGCATCAGGAAGATCCCTTGGAGAAGGAAATGGCAACCTACTCCTGTACTTTTGCCTGGAGAATTCCATGAATGGAGGAGCCTGGTAGGCTATAGCCCATGGGGTTGCAAAGAGTCGAACATGACTGAGCAACTTCACTCACTCACTCACTCACTTATGATCCATGTAACTAGACTGGTTAGTTTTCTCTGATTGTGGTTTTCAGTCTGTCTGCCCTCTGATGGAGAAGGACAAGAGGCTTATGGAAACTTCCTGTTTGAGAGAGACTGACTGAGGGGTAAAGTGGGCCTTGTTCTAATGGGCAAAGCCATGCTTGGTAAATCATTAATCCAATTTTCTGTTGATGGATGGAGCTGTGTTTCCTCCCTGCTATTTACCTGGGGCCAAAGGCAATGGCACGCCACTCCAGTACTCTTGCCTGGAAAATCCCATGGACAGAGGAGCCTGGTAGGCTGCAGTCCATGGGGTCATAAAGAGTCAGACACTACTGAGTGACTTTACTTACACTTTTTACTTTCATACATTGGAGAAGGAAATGACAACCCACTCCAGTGTCCTTGCCTGGAGAATCCCAGGGACAAGGGAGCCTGGTGGGCTGCCATCCATGGGGTCGCACAGAGTCGGACACGACTAAAGTGACTTAGCAGCAGTAGCAGCAGCAAACTGTGGTGGAGATAATGGTGACCTCCTTCAAAGATTCCATTCATGTATTGTTACACTCATTGCCTCCAACCCTGTAGCAGGCCAACACCGATCCATGCCTCTGCCAGAGACTCCCAGACACCCACAGGCAATGGGACAGTCTCCTGGGGTGGGGGTGGGGTCACTGCTTTTTTCTCCTGGTTTCCTGGTATACAGGGTTCTGTTGTGCCCTCCAAGTGTCTATTTCCCAGGCCTGTGTAAGCTCTGGGAGCTCTATGGTGTGGCTAATGGTCACCTCCTCCAAGAGGGCTTATACCATACCCAAGTCTGATGCACCCAGAGCCCCTGTCCCTGTGGCAGACAACCCCTGACCCATTCCCCCACAGTAAACATAGTTCAAACATAGTTCTATCCCAGTCTCTGTAGGGTCCTTGGGTCCTGGTGTGCAGAAGGTTTGTTTGAGCCCTCTGAGCATCTCTGGTGGGAATGGGGTTTGATTCTAAACATGAATTCTCCACTCCTACCATCTTGCTGGGGCTTCTCCTTTGCTCTTGGACGTGGGGTATCTCCTCACAGCTGCTTCAGTGCCTACTGTCTTACTGAGGTTTCTCTGACCTTGTATGTGGGATGTCTCCACCCGGCCAGTCCAGTGAAGTGCAGCCATCACTCCTGACCTTGGATGTGGGATGTCTCCTCATGGGCTGCTCCAGCAAAAGTAGCTGCCACTCCTGACTTTGGATGTGGGGTATCTCCTCTCAGTCACTCCAGTGCTGCACAGCTACTGCTCACCGCATAGAAAAGGCAAAAAGAAACCCTCTGCAATGCAGAAAATATAGGAGATTCAGGTTCCATTTCTGGGTCAGGAAGAGCCCTTGGAGTGGGAAATGATAACCCACTCTAACATTCTTATCTGAGAAATCCCATGAAGAGAGGGCCTGGTAGGCAGTTTAGACGATCATAAGGAGTCAGAAACGAATGATCATGGATGCACACAGTGAATTATGAATCTGTTATGTTTTAAAATGCTTTGGGGAGGGTTCTTTTGACAAAACTTCAAAAGTCAAATTATTATAAAGCTCCTTTGAGCTCCAGCTAACTTTGGGGTGCTTCAAAAGTTTCCTGAAAGACCCCAAAAGGAGATATTAAACTAATTAGGTTCACTTGGTATGTTAATTTGGTAATAAATTTTAACTTATATGGATTTTAATACACATATTCTAGAAATTGTATGGAGTTCCTAAAATTGGATATGTCCTGGTAGTATATTATCAGTCATAATTCTATTTATTTTCTGAAAATGTTGTATGTAACAGCAGTAACTGGGTTGCTTTGTCAAATGCATTGACTGTAATCAGATTTAAACATGTTTTCTTAAGTCTTTTGTTATTATAGGCAGTTTTGGTTTCACTCTGATGCCTTTGGAAAAATTCCTCCTTTTCAAGATTTATACAAAGTATTTCTAGATAAATATGAGTTTCTGATTTTCAGGTCATAATGCTGAAGTGAGTAAGAAGTTGAAGAATTCCAGTGGGAAACCTGATAACTTCATAAAGCTGTTACCAAAAGTATTAGCTGCATAGGACTGAGCAAACTGGAAAATACAGTTGTAATTTTTATAATTTTTTTTATCATTCCTCTATTTTATTTTATTATTATTTTAATATTATTTTTACTTTATTCTACTTTACAATACTCTATTGATTTTGCCATACATTGACATGAATCAGCCACAGGTGTACATGATCTCCTAATCCTGAAACCCCCTCCCACCTCTCACCCCATATTCTAACTAAAAATATTATTGGTTTAAATCTGTGTTTTCAGGTGTAAGAAAATCCTTCTCCTTAAACTAATTATGACTTACAATAGCTTAGTAAATTATACCTTTTGTGAGCAAAATTGAAGCATTTATGTTTTTCTTTCTACCTGGTTGATCTTGTCAGTAGCATATGCTTGCCTCAAAGATTAAGCCATGCACAAATGTGAATGGCAGGTACAATGAAACTAAGGAAGTTTCATTAAGTCAATTATGACTTCTTTGGTCACTTGATTATTGCAATTGGATTACAACTAGTTATATTAATCATTTTTTAAATTGTTGTTTACTTTCAAATCTTGTTTTGCTATTTTTCTGCTGCACTGTATCATTTTCAATGTTACTAACTGCATTGGTTATATCCTGTCTAACTTATAAGATTGTTATCTCTTACAATGTATAATCAGGCCCCCAACAAAACTTTAATCATAGGCTAAACATTTTGAGAAAATCACCTTTATAACATAAAATAATTGTGCTCATGTGATTCTAGGTATGGAAAGAACCACAGGGAAAATGTCCCCTCTGGTTCTCTGGACCCCTGTGAGTCCAGAGAATTTAAATTATTGATGAGGCCTGGTCCAAAACTTAACACCTAGAGTGGCATATCAAGAAGTTTTGCCTGATCTTAAATAAGCCTCCCAGCACCAAGAGAAAAAAATTGATCATGAAACATCTCTCAAATAATAGTCAAATTCCTGACCAAGAGGGGAAAATCTGAGGAAAATAATCAGCAGTTGCAGCCCTCAAACATGAGGTAGTGAGCCTCAAGGAAGGAGACTATCTGCCATCTGGAAGTCACCATATTGTGGCCACTCCCTATGGTAAATCCTGAGGAAACTGCAGGCCCCAGATAGCTGAGGTACTAACAAAGAAATTAGAGAGCTGTAACTCTTGCGACTTCACATACATAGAAAAGTGCTAAATTTCTTAACTTCAAATGCTGCCTCCCTGGTTTGAAGCTCAATATTTCCAAATCTATATATATAAAATAGATACTTTTCCAAGAAGAACAAATAAAGACAAATCTGAACACTTAGAACACTGGCAATGATGGTGGACACTCCCAGAAAGACCCACCTGACATAGCAGTTAGAAGGGTCATTGCCCCCTTTCCACAAGATTGTGGAAGGAACTGACAGTGGGGGATTTTTTCAGGGAAAAGTCAATTCTGACTCTATATTGGAACTGTTTCTTTGACTTGCTTTCCATTGCTTTTATAATCATACATAATGACCTGCCTCAGAAAATCGTGCCCCTTTGCCTAACTGCTAAACTAAAATGCTTTTGTTCAGAACCCTGTCTACCTGTAGATGGTGAGTGAAAGTTGCTCAGCTGTGTCCAACTCTTTGCAACCACATGGACTATATAGTCCATGGAATTCTCCAGACCAGAATATTGGAGTAGGTAGACTTTCCCTTCTCCAGGGGATCTTTCCAACCCAGGGATCAAATGCAGGTCTCCCACATTGCAGGTGGATTATTTGCCAACTGAGCCAAAAGGGAAGCCCAAGAATACAGGAGTGGGAAGCCTATCCATTCTGGAGCGGATCTTCCCAATGCAGGAATTGAACTGGGGTCTCCTGCTTTGCAGGTAGATTTTTTACCAACTGAGTTATCAGGGAAGCGTACGTGTAGATGGTAAGAAGGAAGGCATTAACACATTCCCTTGCCTAAGACTTGCCATTCTATGAAATATTTACAAGATTAATGGCCTTTGTGCTTTGTTTTCTTACCTTCCCCCATCTTTAATCTATAAAAGAACCTGGCATCCAGACCCCTGTAAAATGGTTATTTTAAGATGTTAGTCTACTTTCTTCTTGGTCAGCTGGCTCTCCAAATACAGTCGTATTTCTTGCCTCAACACCTCTTCTCTCAGATTGATTGACCTCTCATGCAGCAAGCTGAGCAAGCTTGGACTTGGTAATGGAAACAATTTGATCTGCCTGCAACCATCACTGCCTTGGCCGTGGCTAGAGCCCAGTGACTCTGTCCTGCAGAGGTCCTTCTGGCATGCTTGCAGCCCCTGTGATTAGAACTCCAGTGCTGGAGAATGACCCTGAAATCCAGATTTGCCCATTGCTTCTGCTGCTACTGGAAGCATCCCAGAAACAGAAAATAATCATTTCCCTTCAAATCTTTTGCATTCAGACCAGGACTTCCATTAGCAGACAGTGGCTGGGGGTCTGGGAATCTGAATATGTAGTTTGCTGCCTTTCAACCTCTTGCTTATTGGAAAGCATGGAAGGATGGGAATAAATCTGAGATCTAATGTGGACCTGATGATTTATCTCTATAGTTCCTGAGCTATATTTATTCTTACCATTGCACCCATATTAATCTCTCATACATAGTATACAGAAGCACTTCATAATTTTAACCTAATAAGCAAGAATTTTTTGTACAAATTAAATTGTTCTCAGATTAAGGGGAAATATAAGGACCCAAAATTTTTCATAACTATTTCTGTATGATGTTAATTTCCTTTCTAGTTCAGTCACTATCCAGCTTTGTATTCAGCAAACTATAGCCTATGTGAAATACAACAAACACTACTTACATAAAATAATAGGTAAGCCTATTATACAGAGTGAAGTAAGTCAGAAAGAAAAACACCGATTCAGTATATTAACACATATATATGGAATTTAGAAAGATGGTAACAATCAGCCTATATGCGATATAGCAAGAGACACAGATGTAAAGAACAGACTTTTAGACTCTGTGGGAAAAGGTGAGGGTGAGATGATTTGAGAGAATAGCATTGAAATGTGTATACTACCATATGTGAAATAGATTGCCAGTCCAGGTTCAATGCATGAGACAGGGTGCCCAAGGCTGTTGCACTGGGATGACCCTGAGGGATGGAATGAGGAAGGAGGGTGGAGGGGTATTCAGGATGGGGGACACATGTACACCCACAGCTGATTCATGTCAATGTATGGCAAAAACCACTACAATATAAGAAAGCCATTAGCTTCCAATTAAAATAAATTATTTAATTAAAAATAAGTAAAAGGGAGAAAGTGAAAGAAAATTAAATCAGTTAATGAATACACACGGATGCATACATATAATACAGTAAAATCACAAATATATAAATAACACACAAGTAGGTAAATTCTATTCTCTCTCTCTCTCTTTTTTTAAAATAATGATTTCTTTGCCATACTAAACATTAGTAAATATAAAGATGCAGAGGGAGAGAGACAGACAGAAATGGAGATGGATACAAGATGAAGATCAAAAAGGCACAAACACTTCAACACCAAGAGGTATTTACTAATCAGTGGCTTGAGAGCCATTGAACTTTTTTTTTCCCCTCCACAAATTAGTTTAAGATTCTGTAAGAATACGGACATGAGCAGGTACATGTTAGTATTTCTCACACTGTTTCAGAAGATTCACTGACCCTCTAACATCCATCAACTCAAGATACATGTTCTACAATGATTAGTTATTATTTTTCTAACAAGAGAAAACTCAGCAAGATGCTCTTAAGAAGGAAAATACAGTCTATTTGGTAATAAGAAAATTTTTGATACTTCTAGGAAAAGAAAACAACAAAATCTTTTATAGGTTAAAATGGCCCCATAATCTTCAAATTATTTCATTTTAAAATCTCAGAATATTTTGAAAATGAGCTGATAGTCACTTGCTTTAAGCAAGTTCAGAGACTCTAGGTTCCTGAATGCTATATCATCTTCATAATGTTGTGAATTTTTTTTTCTTAGGTAACACAAAGATAAACTCAAATAATTCACTCAAAACAGTATACAATAACTCAAAAATACTCCATAAAAATATCATGTCTTGGATCTCGNTTTATAGGTTAAAATGGCCCCATAATCTTCAAATTATTTCATTTTAAAATCTCAGAATATTTTGAAAATGAGCTGATAGTCACTTGCTTTAAGCAAGTTCAGAGACTCTAGGTTCCTGAATGCTATATCATCTTCATAATGTTGTGAATTTTTTTTTCTTAGGTAACACAAAGATAAACTCAAATAATTCACTCAAAACAGTATACAATAACTCAAAAATACTCCATAAAAATATCATGTCTTAGTTTATTTTCATTTTGGCTTCTTTAAGAAACCATCTTGCATTGAAAATTAGCAAATACATAGAGATACAGGTGTGGGAAGAATGTAGAAAAATATTTTTTGTATGTATAATAATATTTTAGTGATTAATATCTGATATGCTTACCGGTATAGTTTCAATTTTCTTTGAAAATGCAGGTCCAGTTTCTTGCCAAAGTATTTGATTCAATATTTCACTTTTTTTCATATTCTGTAGAAGACTTTATCACCATGTATCTTCCTAGTATTTCATTTAACTATACTCCTTTAATATCAAATAGGGATTGAATTTCTTTTAACACATAATAAATAATGTGTGTCATTCAATTGACTGGTGATTATATTGATGCTACTTAAGAATATTCTATGTCACCAAAGTAAGAGAGAAAAGTAATGACCTGAAAGTGAGTATCCATGGAAAAATTAATTGTACATTATTTATTTGATTTAATATGCAATATTGAGTATGTTAATTGCATTGACTTTTTACTGTTTTCAAAGTTATTTCAGAAGGTAGAAAGGAAGATGGAGTGAAGTAAAACTAAAATTTAATTAATATAGATTTATAATAATTTTAAATACCTAAAATTCAAGTAAAAAATGTAATTCAGATAGTGTAATTAATTCCTTATAAACCTAGTGTGATAATTTTGTCATTATCAATGTTCAGACTTTTTCCACCTGGAGTCCTATCTCTCTTTTTTTTTTTTCAGTCTATTACTTGTTTTTCAGAGTGAATGGTTTTGACAAGAGACTGCTGTTTTCTCAGGTGTCAGGACAGGAGATGTTTGTGTTTGTAATAACTCAGACTTCTTCTGAGGGTCACTTAGGTACATGCATAATTCATAAGCAGAGTTTCCCAGAAACAAATTCTGCAATAGATACAAGGTCTCCGGCATTTCCAATTTTACTTCCTCTTTTTTATCACTGATATTTCTGGAAGGTTACTTCCTGTAAGTTGAGAGCCAGTGTTACTATATTTTGGTATTAGTTTTGAAGCCATCATATCTTCCCCAATGGGTGACAACCAAATATTTACCTGTGTAAAATTTGAGAAATCTCCAGTTAGATCAGTTACCTCAGTGGACTACTCTATACAGAAATAATTTTATCATCTATCTGCACACATATCTGCTACTGTCTGTCCTTTTGAGTTATCTTAGTTGCTATACTGAAGTTCTGAATCCATCACATAGATTAGATTGTACCAGTGAACGAGTGAAGTTGCTCAGTCATGTTTGACTTTTTGTGATCCCATGGACTGTAGCCTACCAGGCACCTCCATCCATGGAATTTTCCAGGCAATAACACTGGAGTGGTTTGCATTTCCTTCTCCAGGGGATCTTCCCAACTCAGGGCTCAAATCCAGGTCTCCTGCATTGCAGGCAGGTACTTTACTGTCTGAGCCACCAGGGAAGCCAAGTCATAGATTGCACAGCCTTAGTTGTTTATATAAAATTTTTTATGGTATGTTAGCATTTCTTTCTCCAACACAAATGTAGGCAGGAATGTTAGTCATGCTCTTCAATAATCTCCTATAGTACCTAAAACATATTTTCATATTGAATAAAGCATAACGAGAAACAGAATAAATAAGCCAAAGACACAAGTGATCATAGAGAGTCATTTAGCCTATTTTTGTTGAGCACCTACTTGATGCAAGACTATGCTTTTGATGTTGGGATTCAAAGCAGAATAAAACAAAACCACCGACCTCATAGAGCAGTCTGCAGATGCAGACAGAATTCACACCAGAAGTCTGCATTTCAGACAACCAACAACAGGAGAAAATCCAGGATGCTATAGAAAGAACGGGGATTGTGTGAAAGGTAGAGTTAGTAAGCGCTTGATAGAGATAATAAGGCTGAGTCTAGGTTTCAGTTCAATAGAGAGTTTACATGATTAACTTTATTTATGCAAAATTATCCCTAGCTCTTGGTAGTAACTTCCATCTATGTGCACTATTTTACCAAAGTCAAAGAATATTCATTTACAAAGCTCTATGTTAAATACAACAACATAGCTGAGAACAATTAGAGGGCTTTTGCATATTAGTTTTCTCATGAAAAGAAAAGTTAATAATATAGCTGCAATAGGACTAATTTTTTATTTCAAAAAGAATTTATCAATTTGTTTTTACTCCCACCCACAAAGCAGCACAATCCCATAGGTTCATACTTTCACCCCAGCAACACCTGTGAGTGACACCCAGATGGACCTCAGAGCAGCTTCATCATCCGTGTTCATTTATGCCAAGTGCTACACTTAGAAGGTGACCCAATGTTGCCTAATTTTAAAATTACCTGTTGCATACTCTCATAACTAAGGAAAATTGTGCCATTTTGTTTCAATACTTGCTTGACCTAACAACTGCTTTATAGTTTTAAATCCTTATTACATAAAATTTCCTTAATATTTGGAATGGATTTTGAAATGTTTCTAAGCTTTAATTTATAGTCCTGTTTGGTTTAGGCTTTAGAGTTCTAGAATAGATTCTATTACATCTTCATTAAGACCTGTTGACGTTTGAGCTCATCTTCCTTTTAGTTGGGCTTCACTTGAGGCTTTTAGCTGGTAGAGAGTCTGCCTGCAATGCAGGAGACCTGCATTTGATCCTTGGGTTGGGAAGATTCCTTGAGAAGTGAAAGGCTACCCACTCCAGTATTCTGGCCTGGAGAATTCCATGGACTGTATAGTCCATGTGGTCTCAAAGAATTGACATGACTGAGCGACTTTCACACTCATTTCCTTTTTATGGAAAGTATAGGAACTGTAAGGTACCCCATACATCCAAAGTCAACAATTTATAACAAAATAATAAAACTGTATTAATATTCCCTTCATATAAACAAGCTGTTAGAGCAAGTGCCTTACACTTGCTCAACTGAAGACAAGGACCCAGGATCTGTTCTCCAGCCCTCCAGTCCTTTGACCTCTGCTTCTCCCCTGGGACACCCCCCTGTCCCCAAGTTTGCTGTTTGTTGGTGGTCCTTGTGCTGCAGCTCCTGGCTACCTGGCCCTGGAGGTGTGGGGGGTGAGGAAGCAGCAGCTATAGATGTACGTGTGTGTGTGTGTGATTATCACACACATTCCTGGTGGATGTGGTGAACAACTGCTGCCCTGACTGCCAAAGTGTGGCCACCTGGCGGTTCCCACAGTGGGGTACTGGGGTTCCCAGTAGCAGGGTTCTGGCCGCCAGCTTTGGAGCTGATGAGACGTAGGTGCCTTCATGGAATGTCACTTCATCGGTGAGTGCCTGAGCCCGGCAGTGTGGGGAGAACCTCCAGACAGCCCCTTCCTTCCCGTGACACTGGTAACTCTTCTAGAGGGATGTTTGAGGGATTCATTCCTGAACACTGGGCATACAGTTCTTGTGACAATTTCCTGTTGGAAATCCCTTTCTCCTTCAAATAGCTAGAATGGTTGCTCTTTCCTGCAACTGATTATGACAGAGATTCATTGTGAGTCTTGCTTATGAGTGCCCAAAACTTGCTGCCTTCGAGACTGCTTCTTTTCACTAGTTTGAAGCTGTTTGCATCACTGATGAACTGTATACTCACTTGGGCTTTCCTGGTGGCTCAGTGATAAAGAATCTGCCTGTAATGCAGGAGATGCAGGAGACCCAGGTTCCATCCCTGGGTCTGGAAGATCCCCTGGAGGAGGGCATGGCAACCCACTCCAGTATTTTTGCTTGGACAATCCCATGGACAAAGGAGCCTGGCAGGCTACAGTCCATGGGTTCCAAAGAGTATGAAAAGACTGAAGTGATTTAGCACATACACACACATGCTCACTTGGTGAGTGACCTTATTCCCAAACTGCTTTCAGGTGGTGAGGAACAGCTGAATGGCATCCTTGAAATAGTTCTGGGACATGTAAAATCTTATAATCAGGAACCTATTCCAGATTATAGAAAGAAAAGAAAGCCCCTTACTTCAATCTACCACTGTTCCAAAGTCTGCTTCAGTAATTATCCTAGAATTAATATCCCCCATAACTCTCATGGCAACATCAGTTCCCTTCAGTTGAAATCCAACTGCCTATTCACAAGTTTTCCTATGTCCACAAGATACACATAACAGAACTGACATGCACAGACTTCATAGATGAAAAGTACCCATCCTCTTTATTCTCTGCTTCCTTTATAATACTCCTAATCCTTATGTCAGCAGTGCTCACAGTACTGGAAAAGGTCAGTTTCATTCCAATCCCAAAGAAAGGTAATGCCAAAGAATGCTCAAACTACCACACAATTGCACTCATTACACATGCTAGTAAAGTAATGCTCAAAATTCTCCACGCCAGGCTTCAGCAATATGTGAACTGTGAACTTCCAGATGTTCAAGCTGGTTTTAGAAAAGNGAAAGTTGATTAAGTATCAAAAATGACCTCATTAGTAACACTGTTCTACTTTCCCTATCTTTTCAAAAGCTGAAATTCAGACTTAGAGGAAGAGTTGCTTTGTTTCGTATATTTCATAACATTCACATCCTTGTGAGTATAGACTTCCCTGGCTTATGATTTTGAACACTTCAGAAGGACTTTTTCATAAACAAGGTAAAAATACTGATGTGGGACCACTGTTGCACAGCATGGGGATTTTTACTATGGAAGTAGGACCTCAAATAGTAGTTGTGCTGCTGAGAGTCAAGTCAACGGAGTTCTTAAGCCAGGCATATGGGGCCTGAGGGGTGCAATGAATGGAGCAACAAGACATCAGTTGACCCTTGAACAACAGGGGTTTGAACTCCATAGTTTCACTTGCACATGGATTTTTTTTTCCCAATAAATATACAGTCAGCCCTCCATGTTCTTGGGTTTCACATCCATGGATACAGAGGGCTGACTGTACTTCATCATTTTATATTCATATAATGGACTTGAGTATCCCTGGATTTTGGTATTCACAGGGAGTCCTATAGTTCCAGAGCTTACTGGCTGCAGGGACAGGGGGAGGTGGAGGAAGTAGATGATTAGAGCACCTATCCCCATGCCAGGCTTGGCTCTAGGTTCACGTACTGAGTGGGGTCAAACCAAAGTGTGGAAAGTCTTCAGTTCTATGGCTGCATGGAGTTTGACCAGTCAAGAACAGACATCAGTGCTCAGTAAAGATGTGGAATGGGATTTGGCAGAGTGGAGAAGATGGAGGAGGACACAGAAATGCAAAACTGTGAAAGATCATGCAGTGAAATGGAAAAAGGAATCATGGGCAAACAAGGAAGTTGGGAACTAAGAAGCCTGAAGGTAATTCCATAGAATTAATATTAGACCAAAGCAGAAATATGCTGGGAAATGTCTTGCAGACTCAGTCACTGGGTAATAATCCTAAGTTTCCTGATAGAAGAAATAATTCTTACCCCCAAAGAAAGGCACCAGAAATATACCTCAACCTTTGCTCTCTTAGAGACTTGGGGGCTGGTGGATGAACTTCAATACACAGAAAGAGAGGGTAAGTCCTTCATGCAAAGAATGTATTGAAAGGAATTAAAATGATAAAGATAGAAGAGTGAGAATGTTAGAGAAAATGATTTCAAATACTGATATTCAGAAATGTGTGAGTGTGTCAGCAGCCCAATTCAACAGTAAGGTCAAGGATATTGTAGGAAAGAAAAGGAGGAAGCAAAGCTGAACTGCAGTTCTGCCTGTACTGAAAGGGAAGGACTCCTCTGCGAAGTTTCTTACAGAAACCACCAGGCAATGCAAAGACAGGGCTATGGCAGCAGGAGTGAGCTTCAGTTCCTCATCTGTCCCTCATTTCTTCATTCACGCAATCTGACCTAACTTGCTTCCACCCTCAGATTGTTCTTCCAAAGTCACCATTATTCATTCATTCATCTATTCAACAGGTATTTAGTAAGGACCAACTCAGTGTTTGATACTGACCTGGGCACTTGACATTCAAACAGGATTAGACAGATCTGCCAAACCAGAACACTAAGGCCAACTCTCTCTCATTCCCTACATCTAACTCTTCACCACGTTTTGCCAGTGCTGCACCTAAATATGTCTTGGCCTTGCTTCTGCTCCCTGCCATCCCTAGCATTAGTCTCAGCTGCATCATCTGTCTCTTGAATTGCTGCAGTGTTCTTCACTGGGCTCCCATCACCAAACTCTCCTGCATATAAACCACCTACCACACTAACACCAATTACCTAACACCATGCTATTTTCCTAATTTGCATATTTTAAATTTTGAATGGCTCCCCTATTTTCCTCCAGAATAATATTCAAAGTTCTTAGCCTTCTAGTCAAAGCTCTTCCTAATTCCTCTCACCCAAATACTCTAGCTTTACTTCCTATCACTTGCCCCCCAAAGCTCCATGCTTTGGTCATGCTGGCCATTTCCACTTCCCTGAATGGCATTGTCCTCAGGCACTTTCAGGCTTCTGTGTCTTTGCTCACGCTGGTGCCTCTGATTACACTTCTTTCCACCCTGCCACCTCCTGTGCATCTTTTAAGTTCTTGCTGAAATACCTTCTCTGTATCAATAATTACTTTCTTCATTTTTATAACTTTTTCTCCCAAATATTTCTGAAACTCTCTATGACATCATGTCAGTTTACTTGTTTGCTTAAAGCCCACCCCATCCCTAATCAGAAGGAGCTAATCGATGGATTTAATTTATCTCTGCATCTCCAGTGCTCAATATATCACAAAACCCTTGTCCATCCCCAAATCGTGGAAGGGTCCTTACAAATCATGTCCTGCAACTCTGGCCCTAGGAAGCAGCTACACTTTTTTCTAGACCAAGATTCATTTGGATTAGTACAGAAACCTAGTCATTGTGAAATACTGAAAGCCAAAGTGGTTTTGGTGTCTGAAAAGACAAAATACAACCAGTGTTCTGGCCCAGGTAGGTAAGTAGCCAGAAGAATCAGCTCTTTGGGCCAACAGTTTTCTTATAGGCACTCCTTCCCATGTGCAAGTAATACCTGGGCGCACTCAGCCTGGAACCCCACCCAGGGGAAGATAGACAGCTCCCCGTGTTCTTACATAAGCTGTTTGCAGGTCCTCTTACTTGTGCAGCAAAGGAAGCATGTGTTTGTCTTCTTCCTACTTCTGTATAATAAATTCTCAGACTAAAATTAAGTTGTTCAATAAATATTTCTTTTTATTACTGCAACTACCAGAGACCCAGGGCTTGGTTCCATAATTTATGATGATGTTTGCTTTCTAACTCTCTGCTATGGTTTTCAAGATATAAAAACTTTTGGCAGGCTCTCTTAGGTCTGATTTGAAAGCCAAATCCCACTTCTCCTATCTGTATGGTCTCCTGAATTCATCATTCTCTCTTCTCCAATTTCAGTGCCCCCATTCATGCTCAGAGATTTGCCATATATCTAGACAATTGCAGTAGCATCCTAACTACTCTTCTTATGGAATTCCTTCAAAAGCAGAGTTTTGATCCTAGCACTCTTCTGATCACTCCCCATGTGCTACAAAATTGTCTAAGCTCTTCTAGTTTTCATTCCCAGTTATTTCCCTAAATTGTCTCTCACTACTCAACTTTCTTAACTCATTTTTATAAATATGAGATATATCAAGTATATAGGAAAATACAGAGACATACATGGAAAATAACCATGTGCCCTCTGTGTGGCTTTTTCAGATCCTAAGATTTTAACGTGTTTGCTTCATATCCTTTTTTGAGATACAAAATATTGGAGACCCAGTTGAAGCATTGGGAATTCCCTCTTATTCCAATTAATCTCTCTCCCAAGAGCTAACAACTATCTTATTTTAATTGAAATATATTAGACATATAACGGTGTATAAATTTAAGGTGTACAGCATGCTGGCTTGAAACATTGCAATTTGGTTATCACTTCTTTGTGNAGCATTGGGAATTCCCTCTTATTCCAATTAATCTCTCTCCCAAGAGCTAACAACTATCTTATTTTAATTGAAATATATTAGACATATAACGGTGTATAAATTTAAGGTGTACAGCATGCTGGCTTGAAACATTGCAATTTGGTTATCACTTCTTTGTGTGTGTGTGTGTGGTGAGAATAATTAGGATCTATTTGGATTTTATAATTCTCATGTATGTGTTCCTAATTTTACTACAAGATGACATACCTATAAGCTACATACTTTGTTGTATGTTTTGAAACCTTATGGAAATGGCAACACACTCTTGTCTTTGGAATGCACTTTCTTTACTCAATGTTATGTTCTGATTTTTCTTGTTGACATGTGTAGTCTATATATAGTTCATTATTTTTTGTACTGAATATTTCTTAATTTTAGTTAATCTTTCAGATAATTTACATGTCAATCCCTTGTGTTTTTAAAATATTTTTATATAGATTAAAATTTGCAAGCATTTACAGAGATAATACAGAGTTCCCTGTACCATTCACTTGACTTCTCCCAAAGATAATATGCTCATAACCATAGCACACTGTTAAAATAAGTAAGCTGATATTGGTGGAATACTATTAGCTTCAATACAGAGATTATTTACAATTCATCATTGGTTGGGAAGAAGAGTGTATAGCTCTATGAAATTTTCTATAACATGCATAGATTCATGATCACCAAATTTGGGACATGGTTCTGTTCTATCAACAGAAAAAAAATTATGTTACCACTTTATAGTTTATTCAAAAAGTATTCTGTTTTCTAAATGTACTTCAATTTATCTAATTCTCCTGTTTCTTATTTCCAAGTTTTTGCTCGTGCAGAAGTCTGCAATGAAAATGCATGCACAAATTTCCTTGTGCACTACAGGTAAGAGTTTTTTCTAAAGCATTTCTTTTTTAGATATGGAATTGCTATATGTTACTTTTCAGCTTTACCAGATATTACCATACTGCTCTCCTAGGTTGTGCCATTTTATAGTCTTACCAGAGGATTATGAAAACTCCTGTTCTTCTGCTTCCTTGACTTTGGTATTGAAATATGTGTCATTTATAAAACTGTGAAATGGCATTTTATTGTTATTTTACTTTGCATTTCTCTGATTACTAGTGGGTTGAACATATTTTCATAAATTCAGTAGACATTAAGTTTCTGACAGTGAGTGTTATGTAGTCAATCTGATTCTTTGTGACCATATGGACTGTAGCCGGCNCTGTCTCTTATACACATCTTATTTTACTTTGCATTTCTCTGATTACTAGTGGGTTGAACATATTTTCATAAATTCAGTAGACATTAAGTTTCTGACAGTGAGTGTTATGTAGTCAATCTGATTCTTTGTGACCATATGGACTGTAGCCGGCCAGGCTTCTCTGTCCATAGAGTTCTCCAGACAAGAATACTAGAGTGGGTAGCCATTTCCTTCTCCAGGGGATATTCCCAACCCAGGGATCGAACCCAGGTCTCCTGCATTGCAGGCAAATTCTCTACCATCTGAGCCACCAGTGGCTTCATTAAGTTTCTACTATTGGTAATTATCTGTTAATGTTTGCTGCCCATTTTTGAGTTCTTTGTCTAATTGATATTATGAATTCTTTATTAATTCTGGATATTAATATTTACAAGTTATATGTATTGTACATACCTTCTGCTGATCTGTAGCTTTTCATTATGTTTTTGTTGTCTTATATTGAATAGATATTTTACATTTTATTGTGATAAAAGTTATCAGTTTTTTATGGTTTGTTTTTTTGTGACTTGATTAAGAATCCCTTCCTTTATTTGAGGCCATAGTAATATTCCTTATTTTTTCTCATGAAGATTTAAAATTAAAAAATTTTTCATATTTAGAACTGTAACTCACTTGATATTTATTTTTGTACTTGGTTTGAGATAGAGATATATACATTTATGTTTATATTTGTTTTTATGTGGATAACCAATTTTGTCTATATAATTTACTGAGTGGTTCTTCCTTTCCTCACTGATCTGTAGTGCTATCTCTGCTGTATGTCAAGTTTCCATACACAGTTTGATCTGGTCTGAACTCATTCTACTGTTCCACTGATCTATTTGTCTATCCCTGTGAAATATTACATTGCCTTACAGTGTAATAATAAGACTTGATATCTAGTAGGGAGAAATTCCCATCTTTTTTTTTTTTTCAATATTTTGATGTTTATTTTCAGCCCTTTGGTCTTCCATATGAATTTAAATAATAAGCTCCCTAAGTGTCATAAAAAACAATTGCTATTTTGAATGAAAGCCCATTGAATATATAGAGTGATCTGGAGAATTGATATCTTTATTATATTGAGATTTTGCCTTCATGAGCATAGTATAGCTTCCTATTATTGAGGTAATCTTTTATGGATTTTAAAATAATGGTGTATATTTCTCCATCTATTAGTGTCCTCTTTGATTTCTTTCACCAGTGTTTTATAGTTTTCTATATATATAGGTCTTNCCTTTGACTGTGTGGACCACAATAAACTGCGGAAAATTCTGAGAGAGATGGAAATATCAGACCACCTGACCTGCCTCTTGAGAAACCTAGACGCAGGTCAGGAAGGAACATTTAGAACAGGACATGGAACAACAGACTGGTTCCAAGTAGGAAAAAGAGTACATCAAGGCTGTATATTGTCACCCTGCTTATTTAACTTCTATGCAGAGTACATCATGAGAAACACTGGGCTGGAAGAAGCACAAGCTGGAATCAAGATTGCCAGGAGAAATATCAATAATCTCAGATATGCAGATGACACCACCCTTATGGCAGACAGTGAAGAGAAACTAAAAAGCGTCTTGATGAAAGTCAAAGAGGAGAGTGAAAATGTTGACTTAAAGCTCAACATTCAGAAAATGAAGATCATGGCATCACTTCATAGCAAATAGATGGGGAAACAGTGGAAACAGTGTCAGACTTTATTTTTGGGGGCTCCAAAATTACTGCATAGGGTGACAGCAGCCATGAAATTAAGACACTTACTCCTTGGAAGGAGGGTTACGACCAACTTAGATGGCATATTTGAAAGCAGAGACATTACTTTGCCAACAAAGGTCAGTCTAGTCAAGGCTATGGTTTTTCCAGCAGTCATGTATGGCTGTGAGAGTTGGACTGTGAAGAAAGCTGAGCACTGAAGAATTGATGCTTTTGAACTGTGGTGTTGGAGAAGACTCTTGAGAGTCCCTTGGACTGCAGAGATCCAACCAGTCCATTCTAAAGGAGAACAGTCCTGGGTGTTCTTTGGAAGGAATGATGCTGAAGTTGAAATTCCAGTACTTTGGCCACCTCATGCAAAGAGCTGACTCATTGGAAAAGACTCTGATGCTGGGAGGGATTGGGGGCAGGAGGAGAAGGGGACGACAGGGGATGAGATGACTGGATGGCATCATCGAGTCGATGGACATGAGTTTGAGTGAACTCCAGGAGTGGTGATGGACAGGGAGGCCTGGCGTGCTGCAATTCATGGGGTCACAAAGAGATGGAAACAACTGAGTGACTGAACTGAACTGAATCATCATGTCTGACAATCTGGAGTTATGACCTTATACCTGTTGGTTGGCAAAATACTAAACCTCAAAAATTTAGTTTCTACACATCCAGCAATGTGGTCATTTCT
The DNA here is from genome assembly GCA_006410735.1 of Raphicerus campestris. NCBI lineage: Eukaryota > Metazoa > Chordata > Mammalia > Artiodactyla > Bovidae > Raphicerus > Raphicerus campestris. Next base: position 185,482 of record SJYW01049994.1, read on the forward strand.
TATATACAAACTTATGCTTCTATGTTTTCCATGATTTAAGAAGCTACCTATTTTCTTTAAAAGATCTAAACACTTTAACTAATCATTTTTGTTTGTTTGTTTCTACGAACAATTTCACTTTGGTCTTTCACTGAGCTTACTTTAAATAAAATAATGTACTCTCTGTATGTCGAATGGGATTATTATTCACTTATATAGCCACTTTCAGGTTTTGACTCCCCAAACCCTCAAATCATTTAGTTTTATTAAAGTAACATAGTACCTGGTATACTTGAATGTTGACTATTTTAATTTCCCATTGGAATTGTTTTAAGATTTTATTTTTTAATATATTAGCTACTCAGATCTTAATGCTGTACTTGGAGTAAACCAAGGATATCCATTTATTTATTGTGATGGATAGGAGTTGCTGACAGAAAGACTCTACTTGTCCATCTTTTGAAACCAGGCTGCTTTGTGACTTACTTGTTAATAGAATGCTGAGGAAGTGACGTCCTAGGAATCTGGGGCCACATCACAAACAGCCTCACAAATTCTACCCAGGCTTTTAATGACAATTGTATTTTGTGTGCATCTTCTTGGAAGCCATCTGTTGTGGAATACAATGATCCTGAACTGTGGTGATGTGAGAGGAATAAGTGGAGATTCTCTGAAGTATGATATGCCAGTGCAGATGGGTTGAGAGAGAGAGAGCATGGCTGAGGGACACATAGGCACACACACACACACACACACACACACACACACACACACAGAGAGAGAGAGAGAGAAGAGAGCTCTGAGACCCTGAGATGCAAGTGAAGCAGGCATGTTGAGAGAGGACCCTGTTGCCTCAGTTGATTGCTTCAGCATCAAAGGTCAACAGTGCAACCAATCCCATCACAAGCTTCTGATCCCTGAAACTATAAACAAAATAAAATAGATGTTTCAAGTCACTAAATTCTGGGATGATTTGTTATTCAACAAGAGACAAATAATATATTCATTCATTCAATAATGCATTCAAAGAATTACTGCATGCTGGCTAGTACAAAAATGACCATGTTAAAATACAGCAAAATTCCTAGACTTAAGTGAAAACACACCATAGTACTGATGATAATAACAGGTGAATAAATGGCTACACAAATGTTTGTTAAGAGTAACATAAAAATATGTATAGAGTGGGACAGGAGAAGAGAGAAAAACACATCTCATGATATATGGGAGGTGGGGATGAGGTGAAAAATCAGAGAAAGAGACCGTCATATTAGCCCTCATGCATTTTTTCTTGGTATGTTTTTCTTTTAATTCCTTCCAGTTTTATTGAGATATAATTGACTTTCAACACTGTGTAAGTTTAAGGCGTTTAGCATGATGATCTGACTTATACACATCATGAAATGATGACCACAATAAGTTTAGTGAGCATACCTCATCTCATATAGATTCAAAAGTAAAGAAATAGAAAAAAAATTTTTTTTCTTGTGATGAGAATTCTTAGGATTTCCTTCCTTAACAGATTTCATATATAAAGTCTAGCAATGGTAATTGCTATATTGTAAGGTGGTATATTGTATTGCTATATTGTAATGTGGTACATTACATCATTACATCCCTAGTATTTATTTATATTATTATTAGAAGAGTTTACCTTTCAATGACCGGCATCCAGTTCCCCTGCTCCCCACCTCCCCTCTGGTAACCAAAAATCTTGTTTTCTTTTTCTATCTGTATTTTTTTAATATAATTGACCTACAAATACTGTGTTAGTTCATAGTATACAATATAGTATTTCGATACTTCTATACATTTCAAAATGATCACAATGATAAGTCTAGTTCTACTCTGTCACCACACATCAATATTATGTAACTATTGATTTTATTCCCCACATTGTACATTTCACACTATGACTCTTTTATTTTGTAATTTAAACTGTACTGCTTAATCTCCCTCACATTTTATTTACCCTCTATCTTTCTCCCCTCTGTGCATCACTTGTTTGTTCTCTGTATCTATAATTCTGTTTCTGTTTAGTTATGTTATTTTTTTTCTCCAGATTTCATGTGTGAGTTCATACAGTGTTTGTCTTTCTCTCTTTGGCTTAATTTTACTTATCAGAATACTCTATAGGTACATTCATGTTGATTTCAAGATTTCATTCCTTTTTTTATGACTCAAAAGCATTCTATTGTGTATATCTTCTTTATACATTCATCTGTTGACAGGCACTTAGGTTGTTTCATACCTTGGCTATTGTAAATAATGCTGAAATGAATATAATGGTACATATGCCTATATATTCATTTCAACACTAACACTTCTAGTTAACATTTTTGTTTTCTTTGAATAAATGCCTAGAAGTTGAATTGCTGAAGATATTCTAATTTTTTGAATTTTTATATTTTTTCCCATAGTGGTTGTTGTATCAGTTTATATCTCCACTAATGATACATGAGTATTCCCACAAGTAATAAATTCAGCATTTATTACTTGTTGTCTTTTTGATGATGATCATTCTGACAGGTGTGAGGTGATATATCATTGTAGTTTTGGTTTGAGTTTGCATTTCCCTGATAATTAGTGATACTAAGCACATTTTACACATTTTCCATCCATATATCTTCTTTGGGAAAGTGTCTATTCAGATCCGCTGCCCATTTTTTAATTGGGGTATGTTTTGCTTTTCATTTTGATGTTGAGTTGTATGGGTTCTTGTATATTTTGGATATTAACACTTTATCAGGTTTTTTGTTTGCAAGTATATTTTCCCATTCAGTAGATGACCTTCTTGTTTTGTGAATAGTTTCCATCCTTGTGCAAAAGCGTTTTAGCTTGATGTGGTCTTATTTGCTCATTTTTGCCTTTGTTTCCTTAGCCTGAGGAGACAAATCCAAAAAACATTGCTAAGACAAATGTCAAAGAGCTGCTGCTCATGTCTTGTTTTAGGAATTTTATGCTTTCCAGTCTTACATTTAAGTGTTTAATTTATTTTGAGTGTACTTTTGTATATGTTATGAGAAAGTAGCCCAGTTTTGTTCTTTCATATGTAGTTGTCCAGTTTTCCCAACATTATTTATTGAAGAGACTGTCTTTTCTCATTGTATATGCTAGTTTCCCTTGTTATAGATCAACCATAAGTATGTGTGTTAATTTCTGGGCTCTCTATCTGTTCCATTTATCTATGTGTCTGTTTTTTAGCCAGTGCCAAACTCTTTTGATCACTGTAGCTTTTCAATACACTCTAAAATCAAGGGGCATGATTTCTTTTTGATGTGTTTGTTTTCCTTAAGATTGTTTTAGCTATTCAGAGAGTTTCATGTTTTAATATCAATTTAGAATTATTTTTTCTACTTCTGTGAAAAATATGCCACTGGTATTTTTCTAGGGATTTCATTGAATCTGTAGCTTGCCTTGAATAGAATGGCCCTGTTAGCAATATTAATTCTTCCAATCTATGAACATGATTTATCTTTCCATCTATTTCTATTGTCTTCAATTCTTTTCATCAGTGTCTTGTAGTTTTCTGAGTACAGTTCTTCTAGCTCTTCAGGTAGTTTTATTTCTAGGTATTTTATTATTTTTGATAATACTGTACATTGAATTGTTTTTCTTAATTTCTTTTTATTTCTTTTAGTATATAGAAATGCAGTAAATTATGTATATTAATTTTATGTCCTGCTAATTTACCAAATTCATTGACTAGTTCTAGTACTGTTTTGTTGGCTTCTGGGCTATTGTCTATTAATTATAATCTTTTATGTAGATAAAGGAGTCAGGGATATTTTAGGAACAGAGAATAGCCTACAAAGATAAGAATACATACTTCATTGTATCAGCAAGATGGTTTAGTATAGATACACAACATGAGGTGCATGGAGGGGATAGGGATGGTTGGAGAAGAGCTTGAAGGAAGAGAAAATATGATAATTATGAAGGACCTTATGGACCAGAAGTAGAATCCTGTAGACAACTTAGAGTTCCCTATATAGTACAGAGAACTATATTCAATTTCCTGAGATAAGCCATAATGGAAAAATATATATATGAAAAAGAATGTCTATATGTGTGTAACTGAATCACTTTGCTGCACAGCACAAATTAATACATTGTAAACCAACTATACTTTAAAAAAAAAAAATCACAGAAAATTTTTTTGAAAGTTGAGAGAAGAGTCAGAGGAGTCTCTAAAATGGGAAACCTAATGCTTTCACTTCTAACTGGGGACCATGGCAAGTGGGAGGCTAACACTCTCCATAACTGTAGCTCTCAAATCCCCAGGTCAGAATGTGAGTGAATTCATGACCAATCACACAACATGGAAAACAGAGAATCCAACTATTTCCACCAAGATCATTCCTGTCCTAGCAAAGTATTTTCCCTCAGCACATGCCCATAAAACTTCTGTCTTATTGCCACCTCTTACATCAGGTTAACTACCAGATAGTATCATGTTTGCCTTGTAAACTCCTCCTGCCTTTTCATTTTGGGTATGATAGAGATCACTATCTGTTCACAAAGCCTATGTCCTCTCCTCCTCAGTCATGGTGTGGCTGTGTCCCCATACTCCATGCATGTGGTTGAGTGCCCTGTGAGCCAATGTGATACAAGGTTGTCTTCAGGCCTAGCCCATAAACCCTTCTTTCCTTGTGTGTGGTGTCTCCCTCCATGCTCTTTCTCCATTCAGTAACATCACATGACTGATTCTAAGATTCTATGTCAGGGTCCCAACATGAAAAAAGTTATGCAAATAAATACACTAAAATATAAACAAGACATACATTCAGGCAGTTAATGACTTTGGGGGTTGTTTGTTACAACAATGAATGTTACCTTAAATATTCATAGAAATTCATAGAAAAGTTTGTGGAAATTCCTACAGCAAAGATATGCAGGCAGATGGGATTTTAAAATAAGATTGGACATGTCACATTGTAAAGTCTGTGGGTTTCAACCATTTATTATGTTCCCAATTTAAACATCTGCCCTTATGATCTGCCTTCTAGCCCAACCAACTATGTAGAAAACACTGAAATTGAAGCCAAAGCCATGAATAACAGAAAGGAATATGAGAAGTAAGAAGAAAAGGGAGCAACAGGAGCACAAAAACCAAAGAAGAGTAGGACTTGCAGAAGGCAAGAGTAACCCTCAGAATTGGATGCCACAGTATAATAATAGGAGGTGATAAAACTTGATGTTATCAGTTGATGTCATGAGAGTCAAATAATCAACACAGAAAACATTTCGTATATAGAGTGTTCCAGGCAGCTAGCTCATCAGCCAGAGAGGGAATAAGAACAGAGGGAAACAAGGATTGACCTTCTTAGAGATTGTGTTCTGGAGAAATGGGTACTCCAGAGTGAGAGACTAGCTGAGGCAGATTACTGTTGTTGGTGGACTTATTGAACACAAAATAGATAAACAGAGCAGGATAAAGGGAGATAGGGTAGACAAAGTGTATAAAGTGATTTTTTTATGAAGTTAGGTATCCAGAGCACACTTCAGAAATAAGAATGAGATGAGCTGAGATCAGAGGTAAGAGATCGCTCAGATCACACAGAACTGTGTAAATCGGGATAAGGATTGGGAGCATGTAAAAGGGTGATAAGAAACCATTAGAGGGCTTAAATTATTCTGTTTCCTTTTTTTTTTAATTTTTTTTATTTAATACTTTATTCTATTTTACAATACTGTATTGGTTTTGCCATACATTGACATGAATTAGCCACAGGTGTACACGATCTCCCAATGCCAAAACCCCCTCCCACCTCCCTCCCCACACCATCTCCCCAGATCATCCCGTACACCAGCCCCAAGCATCCTGTATCCTGTATTGAACATAGACTGGCACTTCATTTCTTATATGATAGTATACATGTTTCAGTGCCATTCTCCCAAATCATCCCACCCTCTCCCTCTCCCTCAGAAGCCAAAAGTCCATATAGAACGGACTTTTGGCTTCTGTTTCCTTTAAATATTAATAATTGTCTTCTTGGACTTTCACACTTTTAAGGAATATTCATCAGTTAGTTTTAAGTCTCTTGATTTGCATTTATTCCATGCTTCTTCATGGATAAGTTCAGATTATCCATTTTGGGCAAGAACACTACAAAATGATATGATTCCTTGAGAGGAGAGAAAAGACAAACAGAAAGTCCATTCAGTCACTATGTTTTAGGGCTGAGTGATGTCAGCTCTGATTACCTGTTTAAGTGGTGTCTCCAATCTAATCCAATTAAGAGACAAAATTTACAATGATTTTATCAGATAATTCATTATGAAGAATTACTGTTGTTCAGTCGTTAAGTCATGTCTGATTCTTCCACCTCATGGATTGCAGCATGCCAAGCTTCCCTGTCCTTCACTATCTTCTGGTGGTGTTTTAGTTGCTAAGTCATGCCCGACTCTTGAGACCCCATGGACTGTAGCCCACCAAGATCCTCTGTCCATGGAATTTCCCAGGCATAAATTTTGGAGTGGCTTGTCATTTCTTCCTCCAGGGGATCTTCCTAACCCAGGGATCAAAACTGGGTCTCCTACATTGTATGTGGTCTCTTGATTACAAGCAGGTTCTTTACCAACTGAACCAGCCATAGAGTTTGCTGAAATTCATGCCCATTGAGTCAGCGATGTTATTCAGCTATCTCATCTTCTGTCCCCACCCCACCCTTCTTTTTCCTTCAATCTTTACCAGCATTGGGGTCTTTTCCAAAGGGTCAGCTGTTCACATCAAGTGGTCAAAATATTGGAGATTCAGCTTCAGCATCAGTCCTTCCAATGACTATTCAGATTTGATTTCCTTTAGGATTGACTGATTTGATCTCCTTTCAGTCCAAGGGACTCTCAAGAGTCTTCTCCAGCACCACAATTTAAAAGGGTCAATTCTTTGGCACTCAGACTTCTTCATGGTCTGATTCTCACATCCATGCATAACTACTATAGAAAAACATAGCTTTGACTATATGAACTTCTGTCAGAAAAGTGATATCTCTGCTTTTTAATATGCTGTTTAGGTTTGCCATAGCTTTCCTTTCAAGGAGCAAGCATCTTTTAATTTCATGGTTGCAGTTCCCACCTGCAATGATTTTGGAGTCCAGGAAAACAAAATCTGTCACTGTTTTCAGTTTTTGCCTTCTATTTTCCACAAACTGATGGGACTGGATGCCATGATCTTAGTTTTTTAAATGTCAAGTTTCAAACTAATGGCAAATTGGAGTAATTGTAAAGTGCTGATAAGAGAGAATGCTAAAGAATAAAGAAGACACAGATATGAGGGCAGCCACCACTGTTGGTACTTATGAAATGCTCAGGGTTCAGTGTGATACAGAGCACCCAAGTGAGGAATGGATCTGATTAGGACCCGCCTCTGGGCTGAGACAGAGGCTGGTTTAAAGATGATGTAGTCGTGTCCCTACTGTCATCTGTTCTGAGGGAGCACACTGTAATATGCCTTTTGGAGTTCCAGGAGAAGCTGTCCATAAGGAGGTGCCACATAGTGGAACCCACAGCAGAACGACCTGAGAAGGTTTGGAGATCCTGTATAGGGGTGAGGCCAGGCCAGTGGCACTCACTGAGAAACCACGTGAGGTAGTAAAGGTGATCAGTCACCATGCAGGAAGAGCATGGAGGAGGAAGAGCACCATGAGAGCAAAGGCAGGGAGAGCAAAGGCAGGGAGAGCAGGCTTCCCATCCTGCCAGCCACCAAGAAGAAACACAACAGCACTCAGCTAGGATCTCAGAGCAGCTGATTTAGGGCAGGTTTGGAGCTCAGATGTGATATAGGCCCTGGAAGAGGTTTCAGTTTAGTTTCTTTACTAAACAGAACTAGTTTTCTCTTTTCTATTGATAAGTACCTTGTGGAAAGATATGTTGAGATTATACAAATATACATCTGGGAATTTTAGCATCTATTGCTGATTCTTGCCTGAATAATTATTACTGTGCTATTTCCCAAATAGTATCTAATACTATTTACATAATCTCTTCTACATTTATTATTTTTAAAATTGTCAGCCTTCTCTGTTTGTTTCTTTGAATGTGAAGTCAAATAATTATTTACTATATGTTACACTATATTACTCTTATCACTTATTTAGTTGCTCAGGTTCTCTCAGATTTGACCATTGGGAGCTCCTGCTAAGAAGCTCTTCTTCGCATTGACATTCTTCCTTTTTCTGTTCCGTCCCTCTCTTACCATAGGTGCTCTGCATCATCTGTGACTTCTGTACCACAACTCTGGCAACAGTCTTCTCCTCAAAGAAACTTGATTAGTTTTAGTATAAAATTTTATTTGAAAAATAAAATCAGGGTGGCACTATGGAAATGACATTTCCCAATAAGCATACAAGCCTAAAATACTTTTATGTATATATAAATACACTTCCTCTGTGTTAATTTATATATGTTTGTGTGTGTATGTGTCTATATATATGGCTTTCTCAGGTGGTATGAGTGGTAAAGTATCTGCCTGCCAATGCAGGAGACATAAGAGATGTCGGTTTAATCCCCGAGTTGGGAAGATTCCCGGGAGGAGAGCATCACAACCCATTCCAGTATTCTTGCCTGGAAAATCCTATGGACAGAGAAGTCTGGTGGACTACAGTTCATAGCGTTGCACAGAGTCAGACACAACTGAAGCGACTTAGCATGCATGCATGCAAGCACATGTGTATATATACAAATACGTATATATCAAATATATGTATTTTATTTGTTTAAATATTGGAAAGATATATGCAGTTTTAAAGACAAAGGGGAAGGTCATTTTAACAGCTGTAAAAGTCACTTACATTGTGGGCAGTGATTTTTAACCTTTCATGAGTGTGCCTCTTATTTTTAAAGAGTTTCTTGAGAATCAATGCACCGATATCTAAAAAGGCAGCACAAATCTGAGGATTCGATTATAGTTGATGGTGAGTTTGTGTTCTTCCCATGCATTCTCAATTATTTGGCTCTTTCTGGGAGTAAAATCTGTGCCACCTGGTGTAACCTGTTTCCAGGTGAAGTCTAATTGTTTGTAATAGGTTGTAAAGCAGTCATGGATAGTCCAAAAATCTCCCCATTACAAAAACTGCTTGTTGCCTTCAAGAATTTCATGCAGGAAACAACCATAAACTAAACAGCAACAGCAACATAAACCCTAGTGCAGGAATGCCAATGGGTAGTAGTACCACTCAGTTCTTCTCTGCCAGTGCCACATCCCTGACACAACACCACCCTTTCTCATCCTGAACAGAGCTGTGACAGCAGAATCATTCTTGGTTCTATTAAAAGTATCACTTGGCAGCCACTTCTATTGTCTTTGCCCATAACAACTGAATTGAGTTAAGTAATGTAAGGAAACTAAAGTGAATAGTGAAAATGAAGTTGCTCAGGCATGTCTGATTGTTTGTGACTCCACGGACTGTAGCCCACTAGGCTTCTCTGTTCATGGGGATTCTCCAGGAAAGAATACTGGAGAGGGTTGCAATTTNAAAAAAAAAAATCACAGAAAATTTTTTTGAAAGTTGAGAGAAGAGTCAGAGGAGTCTCTAAAATGGGAAACCTAATGCTTTCACTTCTAACTGGGGACCATGGCAAGTGGGAGGCTAACACTCTCCATAACTGTAGCTCTCAAATCCCCAGGTCAGAATGTGAGTGAATTCATGACCAATCACACAACATGGAAAACAGAGAATCCAACTATTTCTACCAAGATCATTCCTGTCCTAGCAAAGTATTTTCCCTCAGCACATGCCCATAAAACTTCTGTCTTATTGCCACCTCTTACATCAGGTTAACTACCAGATAGTATCATGTTTGCCTTGTAAACTCCTCCTGCCTTTTCATTTTGGGTATGATAGAGATCACTATCTGTTCACAAAGCCTATGTCCTCTCCTCCTCAGTCATGGTGTGGCTGTGTCCCCATACTCCATGCATGTGGTTGAGTGCCCTGTGAGCCAATGTGATACAAGGTTGTCTTCAGGCCTAGCCCATAAACCCTTCTTTCCTTGTGTGTGGTGTCTCCCTCCATGCTCTTTCTCCATTCAGTAACATCACATGACTGATTCTAAGATTCTATGTCAGGGTCCCAACATGAAAAAAGTTATGCAAATAAATACACTAAAATATAAACAAGACATACATTCAGGCAGTTAATGACTTTGGGGGTTGTTTGTTACAACAATGAATGTTACCTTAAATATTCATAGAAATTCGTAGAAAAGTTTGTGGAAATTCCTACAGCAAAGATATGCAGGCAGATGGGATTTTAAAATAAGATTGGACATGTCACATTGTAAAGTCTGTGGGTTTCAACCATTTATTATGTTCCCAATTTAAACATCTGCCCTTATGATCTGCCTTCTAGCCCAACCAACTATGTAGAAAACACTGAAATTGAAGCCAAAGCCATGAATAACAGAAAGGAATATGAGAAGTAAGAAGAAAAGGGAGCAACAGGAGCACAAAAACCAAAGAAGAGTAGGACTTGCAGAAGGCAAGAGTAACCCTCAGAATTGGATGCCACAGTATAATAATAGGAGGTGATAAAACTTGATGTTATCAGTTGATGTCATGAGAGTCAAATAATCAACACAGAAAACATTTCGTATATAGAGTGTTCCAGGCAGCTAGCTCATCAGCCAGAGAGGGAATAAGAACAGAGGGAAACAAGGATTGACCTTCTTAGAGATTGTGTTCTGGAGAAATGGGTACTCCAGAGTGAGAGACTAGCTGAGGCAGATTACTGTTGTTGGTGGACTTATTGAACACAAAATAGATAAACAGAGCAGGATAAAGGGAGATAGGGTAGACAAAGTGTATAAAGTGATTTTTTTATGAAGTTAGGTATCCAGAGCACACTTCAGAAATAAGAATGAGATGAGCTGAGATCAGAGGTAAGAGATCGCTCAGATCACACAGAACTGTGTAAATCGGGATAAGGATTGGGAGCATGTAAAAGGGTGATAAGAAACCATTAGAGGGCTTAAATTATTCTGTTTCCTTTTTTTTTAAATTTTTTTTATTTAATACTTTATTCTATTTTACAATACTGTATTGGTTTTGCCATACATTGACATGAATTAGCCACAGGTGTACACGATCTCCCAATGCCAAAACCCCCTCCCACCTCCCTCCCCACACCATCTCCCCAGATCATCCCGTACACCAGCCCCAAGCATCCTGTATCCTGTATTGAACATAGACTGGCACTTCATTTCTTATATGATAGTATACATGTTTCAGTGCCATTCTCCCAAATCATCCCACCCTCTCCCTCTCCCTCAGAAGCCAAAAGTCCATATAGAACGGACTTTTGGCTTCTGTTTCCTTTAAATATTAATAATTGTCTTCTTGGACTTTCACACTTTTAAGGAATATTCATCAGTTAGTTTTAAGTCTCTTGATTTGCATTTATTCCATGCTTCTTCATGGATAAGTTCAGATTATCCATTTTGGGCAAGAACACTACAAAATGATATGATTCCTTGAGAGGAGAGAAAAGACAAACAGAAAGTCCATTCAGTCACTATGTTTTAGGGCTGAGTGATGTCAGCTCTGATTACCTGTTTAAGTGGTGTCTCCAATCTAATCCAATTAAGAGACAAAATTTACAATGATTTTATCAGATAATTCATTATGAAGAATTACTGTTGTTCAGTCGTTAAGTCATGTCTGATTCTTCCACCTCATGGATTGCAGCATGCCAAGCTTCCCTGTCCTTCACTATCTTCTGGTGGTGTTTTAGTTGCTAAGTCATGCCCGACTCTTGAGACCCCATGGACTGTAGCCCACCAGGATCCTCTGTCCATGGAATTTCCCAGGCATAAATTTTGGAGTGGCTTGTCATTTCTTCCTCCAGGGGATCTTCCTAACCCAGGGATCAAAACTGGGTCTCCTACATTGTATGTGGTCTCTTGATTACAAGCAGGTTCTTTACCAACTGAACCAGCCATAGAGTTTGCTGAAATTCATGCCCATTGAGTCAGCGATGTTATTCAGCTATCTCATCTTCTGTCCCCACCCCACCCTTCTTTTTCCTTCAATCTTTACCAGCATTGGGGTCTTTTCCAAAGGGTCAGCTGTTCACATCAAGTGGTCAAAATATTGGAGATTCAGCTTCAGCATCAGTCCTTCCAATGACTATTCAGATTTGATTTCCTTTAGGATTGACTGATTTGATCTCCTTTCAGTCCAAGGGACTCTCAAGAGTCTTCTCCAGCACCACAATTTAAAAGGGTCAATTCTTTGGCACTCAGACTTCTTCATGGTCTGATTCTCACATCCATGCATAACTACTATAGAAAAACATAGCTTTGACTATATGAACTTCTGTCAGAAAAGTGATATCTCTGCTTTTTAATATGCTGTTTAGGTTTGCCATAGCTTTCCTTTCAAGGAGCAAGCATCTTTTAATTTCATGGTTGCAGTTCCCACCTGCAATGATTTTGGAGTCCAGGAAAACAAAATCTGTCACTGTTTTCAGTTTTTGCCTTCTATTTTCCACAAACTGATGGGACTGGATGCCATGATCTTAGTTTTTTAAATGTCAAGTTTCAAACTAATGGCAAATTGGAGTAATTGTAAAGTGCTGATAAGAGAGAATGCTAAAGAATAAAGAAGACACAGATATGAGGGCAGCCACCACTGTTGGTACTTATGAAATGCTCAGGGTTCAGTGTGATACAGAGCACCCAAGTGAGGAATGGATCTGATTAGGACCCGCCTCTGGGCTGAGACAGAGGCTGGTTTAAAGATGATGTAGTCGTGTCCCTACTGTCATCTGTTCTGAGGGAGCACACTGTAATATGCCTTTTGGAGTTCCAGGAGAAGCTGTCCATAAGGAGGTGCCACATAGTGGAACCCACAGCAGAACGACCTGAGAAGGTTTGGAGATCCTGTATAGGGGTGAGGCCAGGCCAGTGGCACTCACTGAGAAACCACGTGAGGTAGTAAAGGTGATCAGTCACCATGCAGGAAGAGCATGGAGGAGGAAGAGCACCATGAGAGCAAAGGCAGGGAGAGCAAAGGCAGGGAGAGCAGGCTTCCCATCCTGCCAGCCACCAAGAAGAAACACAACAGCACTCAGCNCTTCCACCTCATGGATTGCAGCATGCCAAGCTTCCCTGTCCTTCACTATCTTCTGGTGGTGTTTTAGTTGCTAAGTCATGCCCGACTCTTGAGACCCCATGGACTGTAGCCCACCAGGATCCTCTGTCCATGGAATTTCCCAGGCATAAATTTTGGAGTGGCTTGTCATTTCTTCCTCCAGGGGATCTTCCTAACCCAGGGATCAAAACTGGGTCTCCTACATTGTATGTGGTCTCTTGATTACAAGCAGGTTCTTTACCAACTGAACCAGCCATAGAGTTTGCTGAAATTCATGCCCATTGAGTCAGCGATGTTATTCAGCTATCTCATCTTCTGTCCCCACCCCACCCTTCTTTTTCCTTCAATCTTTACCAGCATTGGGGTCTTTTCCAAAGGGTCAGCTGTTCACATCAAGTGGTCAAAATATTGGAGATTCAGCTTCAGCATCAGTCCTTCCAATGACTATTCAGATTTGATTTCCTTTAGGATTGACTGATTTGATCTCCTTTCAGTCCAAGGGACTCTCAAGAGTCTTCTCCAGCACCACAATTTAAAAGGGTCAATTCTTTGGCACTCAGACTTCTTCATGGTCTGATTCTCACATCCATGCATAACTACTATAGAAAAACATAGCTTTGACTATATGAACTTCTGTCAGAAAAGTGATATCTCTGCTTTTTAATATGCTGTTTAGGTTTGCCATAGCTTTCCTTTCAAGGAGCAAGCATCTTTTAATTTCATGGTTGCAGTTCCCACCTGCAATGATTTTGGAGTCCAGGAAAACAAAATCTGTCACTGTTTTCAGTTTTTGCCTTCTATTTTCCACAAACTGATGGGACTGGATGCCATGATCTTAGTTTTTTAAATGTCAAGTTTCAAACTAATGGCAAATTGGAGTAATTGTAAAGTGCTGATAAGAGAGAATGCTAAAGAATAAAGAAGACACAGATATGAGGGCAGCCACCACTGTTGGTACTTATGAAATGCTCAGGGTTCAGTGTGATACAGAGCACCCAAGTGAGGAATGGATCTGATTAGGACCCGCCTCTGGGCTGAGACAGAGGCTGGTTTAAAGATGATGTAGTCGTGTCCCTACTGTCATCTGTTCTGAGGGAGCACACTGTAATATGCCTTTTGGAGTTCCAGGAGAAGCTGTCCATAAGGAGGTGCCACATAGTGGAACCCACAGCAGAACGACCTGAGAAGGTTTGGAGATCCTGTATAGGGGTGAGGCCAGGCCAGTGGCACTCACTGAGAAACCACGTGAGGTAGTAAAGGTGATCAGTCACCATGCAGGAAGAGCATGGAGGAGGAAGAGCACCATGAGAGCAAAGGCAGGGAGAGCAAAGGCAGGGAGAGCAGGCTTCCCATCCTGCCAGCCACCAAGAAGAAACACAACAGCACTCAGCTAGGATCTCAGAGCAGCTGATTTAGGGCAGGTTTGGAGCTCAGATGTGATATAGGCCCTGGAAGAGGTTTCAGTTTAGTTTCTTTACTAAACAGAACTAGTTTTCTCTTTTCTATTGATAAGTACCTTGTGGAAAGATATGTTGAGATTATACAAATATACATCTGGGAATTTTAGCATCTATTGCTGATTCTTGCCTGAATAATTATTACTGTGCTATTTCCCAAATAGTATCTAATACTATTTACATAATCTCTTCTACATTTATTATTTTTAAAATTGTCAGCCTTCTCTGTTTGTTTCTTTGAATGTGAAGTCAAATAATTATTTACTATATGTTACACTATATTACTCTTATCACTTATTTAGTTGCTCAGGTTCTCTCAGATTTGACCATTGGGAGCTCCTGCTAAGAAGCTCTTCTTCGCATTGACATTCTTCCTTTTTCTGTTCCGTCCCTCTCTTACCATAGGTGCTCTGCATCATCTGTGACTTCTGTACCACAACTCTGGCAACAGTCTTCTCCTCAAAGAAACTTGATTAGTTTTAGTATAAAATTTTATTTGAAAAATAAAATCAGGGTGGCACTATGGAAATGACATTTCCCAATAAGCATACAAGCCTAAAATACTTTTATGTATATATAAATACACTTCCTCTGTGTTAATTTATATATGTTTGTGTGTGTATGTGTCTATATATATGGCTTTCTCAGGTGGTATGAGTGGTAAAGTATCTGCCTGCCAATGCAGGAGACATAAGAGATGTCGGTTTAATCCCCGAGTTGGGAAGATTCCCGGGAGGAGAGCATCACAACCCATTCCAGTATTCTTGCCTGGAAAATCCTATGGACAGAGAAGTCTGGTGGACTACAGTTCATAGCGTTGCACAGAGTCAGACACAACTGAAGCGACTTAGCATGCATGCATGCAAGCACATGTGTATATATACAAATACGTATATATCAAATATATGTATTTTATTTGTTTAAATATTGGAAAGATATATGCAGTTTTAAAGACAAAGGGGAAGGTCATTTTAACAGCTGTAAAAGTCACTTACATTGTGGGCAGTGATTTTTAACCTTTCATGAGTGTGCCTCTTATTTTTAAAGAGTTTCTTGAGAATCAATGCACCGATATCTAAAAAGGCAGCACAAATCTGAGGATTCGATTATAGTTGATGGTGAGTTTGTGTTCTTCCCATGCATTCTCAATTATTTGGCTCTTTCTGGGAGTAAAATCTGTGCCACCTGGTGTAACCTGTTTCCAGGTGAAGTCTAATTGTTTGTAATAGGTTGTAAAGCAGTCATGGATAGTCCAAAAATCTCCCCATTACAAAAACTGCTTGTTGCCTTCAAGAATTTCATGCAGGAAACAACCATAAACTAAACAGCAACAGCAACATAAACCCTAGTGCAGGAATGCCAATGGGTAGTAGTACCACTCAGTTCTTCTCTGCCAGTGCCACATCCCTGACACAACACCACCCTTTCTCATCCTGAACAGAGCTGTGACAGCAGAATCATTCTTGGTTCTATTAAAAGTATCACTTGGCAGCCACTTCTATTGTCTTTGCCCATAACAACTGAATTGAGTTAAGTAATGTAAGGAAACTAAAGTGAATAGTGAAAATGAAGTTGCTCAGGCATGTCTGATTGTTTGTGACTCCACGGACTGTAGCCCACTAGGCTTCTCTGTTCATGGGGATTCTCCAGGAAAGAATACTGGAGAGGGTTGCAATTTCCTTCTCCAGGGGATCTTTCTGACCCAGGGATCAAACCCAGATCACTCACATTGCAGGGATCCCTCTAAGCCACCAGGGAAACCCTTGGTGCAGCCACTTCTATTGTCTTTGCCCACAACAACTGGTTTGAGTAAGTAGTTTATAGGAAAGTAAATTTGGACCATAAGAAAGACTGAACACTAAAGAACTGATGCTTTCAAACTGTGGTGCTGGAGAAGACTCTTGAGGGTCCCTTGAACTGCAAGGAGATCAAACCAGTCAATCCTAAAGGAAATCAACCCTGAATATTCACTGGAAAGACTGATGCTGAAGCTGGAGGTGATTTTGGTCTCCTGATGCAAAGAGCTGACTTATTGGAAAAGACCTTGATGCTGGGAAAGATTGAGGGCAGGAGGAGCAGGGGGCTACAGAGGATGAGATCATTGGAAGGCATCACTGATTCAATGAACATCAGTTTGATCACACTCTGAGAAATAGTGAAGGTCAGGAAAGCCTCATTTGCTAGAGCTGCAAAGATTTGGACATGACTAAGTGACTGAACAACAACAAATTTCCCATTTATGCTTGAGATCAGTGGTTCTCATCCTTGTCTATGTGCTAGAAGTCAACCTTCTTTCAGGGAACTTATTACTACTACTGCCACAACATCTGCCCCTGCAATGTATGAACTCCTGCCTCAAGGTTACAGGTGCAAGGTCTTGCACCAGACCACAGAATGAAGCTCAGAAGCAAGGTTACCTGCAGAACTGACTGAGACCCTTTGTAACTGTTACCAAAGGCCCTTGATCATCGCCAGCAAGCTGTCTGACCCCAAATTAGGCAAAAATGTCTGCACTAGTGCTCACCCTTCAGTGCCCCAATCAGTTACCTAATGCCAATGTTCCAGCAGGAATTTACTTTGTCTTGAGGCTATAAACATTAGCTAGTGACCCACAAAAAGCATTGACTTTCCCTAGCCTGTCAGGAGGTATCAGGCTGCTGCACTTTCAGTGCACACATTATTTCTGCTCTCTGTTCTTAATAAGCTCACTTCTTTCTGCAATACTCTGTGTCTGGAAATCCTTTCCAACCCAAATTTGGACTGCCACAACACAATGCTGTGGCTGCTTGTCCTTTAGGACATGGTTCCTGCCAGCAATCATGACATTGCATCACTCAGCTGTGGAGGTCCTCATGGAGGTGGGTTATCCAGTGAAAACATCCTGGCCTTTGCACACCCTGTTCCTAAAATTATGTTTCTACATTTGTGCTTCGCCAGTGGCTCAGATACTAAAGAATCTGCCTGCAATGCAGGAGACCTGGGTTTAATCCCTGGGTCAAGAAGATTGCATGGAGAAGGGAACGGCAACCCACACTAGTATTCTTGCCTAGAGAATTCCATGGATGGAGGAGCCTAGTGGGCTACAGTCCATGGGGTCCAAAATAATCGGATGCAACTGAGCCACTAACACTTTCACTTTTTCAGTGTCTCTTTACATATATGCAAGTCTGACTCCTTATTAACAGAAAGTAGAGATACCACCTAGTCTGTTCCCTTCATTTTACCGAACAAAGTATATTAAATAACAGAGCAATGGATGGTTTGTCAAAGTTAACAAACTAGATAGTGACAAAGCTTCATAAAGGATTCTTCATTAAGTCCCCTTCTTGTAACTACCAAGGTATTGGATTTCTGGGTTAAATATTTCTTTTTTTCCCTTTTAATTGATATACTGATGATGTAAAATATTACATATTAAGTTCAGTTCAGTCGCTCAGTTGTGTCCGACTCTTTGCGACCCCATGAATTGCAGCATATCAGGCCTCCCTGTCCATCACCAACTCCGAGAGTTCACCCAGAGTCCACGTCCACTGAGTGAGTGATGCCATCCAGCCATCTCATCCTCGGTCGTCCCCTTCTCCTACTGCCCCTATCCCTCCCAGCATCAGAGTCTTTTCCAATGAGTCAACTTTTCGCATGAGGTGGCCAAAGTACTGGAGTTTCAACTTCAGCATCATTCCCTCCAAAGAAATTCCAGGGCTGATCTCCTTCAGAATGGACTGGCTGGATCTCCCTGCAGTCCAAGGGACTCTCAAGAGTCTTGTCCAACATCACAGTTCAAAAGCACCAATTCTTTGGTGCTCAGCTTTCTTCATAGTCCAACTCTCACATCCGTACATGACCACAGGAAAAACCATAGCCTTGACTAGACGGACCTTTGTTGGCAAAGTAATGTCTCTGCTTTTAAATATGCTGTCTAGGTTGGTCATAACTTTTCTTCCAAGGAGTAAGCATCTTCTAATTTCATGGCAGCATTCACCATCTGTAGTGATTTTGGACCCCCCAAAAATCAAGTCTGATACTGTTTCCACTGTTTCCCCATCTATTTGCTATGAAGTGATGGAACCGGATGCCATGATCTTCGTTTTCTGAATGTTGAGCTTTAAGCCAACATTTTTCACTCTCCTCTTTCACTTTCATCAAGAGATTTTTAATTCCTCTTCTCTTTCTGCAATAAGGATGTTGTCATCTGCATATCTGAGGTTATTGATATTTCTCCTGGCAATCTTGATTCCAGCTTGTGCTTCTTCCAGCACAGTGTTTCTCATGACGGTCAATGCATAGAAGTTAAATAAGCAGGGTGACAACATACAGCCTTGACGTATTCCTTTTCCTACTTGGAACCAGTCTGTTGTTTCATGTCCAGTTCTAACTGTTGTTTCTTGAACTGTATATAGGTTTCTCAAGAGGCAGGTCAGTTGGTCTGGTATTCCCATCTCTATCAGAATTTTCCACAGTTTATTGTGATCCACACAGTCAAAGGCTTTTCAATAAAGCAGAAATAGATGTTTTTTTGGAACTCTCTTGCTTTTTTGATGATCCAATGTATGCTGGCAATTTGGTCTCTGCTTCCTCTGCCTTTTCTAAAACCAACTTGAACATCTGGAAGTTTACGGTTCATGTATTGCTGAAGTAATAGGCCAATTTGGCCTTGGAATACAGAATGAAGCAGGGTAAGACTAATAGAGTTTTGCTAAGAAAATGCACTGGTCATAGCAAACACCTTCTTCCAACAACACAAGAGAAGACTTTACACATGGACATCACCAGATGGTCAATACCAAAATCAGATTGATTATATTCTTTGCAGCCAAAGATGGAGAAGCTCTATACAGTCAACAAAAACAAGATCAGGAGCTTACTATGTCTCATATCATGAACTTCTTATTGCCAAATTCAGACTTAAATTGAAGAAAGTAGGGAAAACCTCTAGATCTTTCAGGTATGATCTAAATAAAATCCCTTATGATTATACAGTGGAAGTGAAAAATAGATTTAAGGGACTAGATCTGGTAGATAGAGTGCCTCATGAACTATGGAATGAGGTTTGTGACACTGTACAGGAGACAGGGATCAAGACCATCCCCATGGAAAAGAAATGCAAAAAAGTAAAATGGCTGTCTGAGGAGGCCTTGCAAATAGCTGTGAAAAGAAGAGAAGTGAAAAGCAAAGGAGAAAACATATAAGCAACTGAATGCAGAGTTTCAAAAAGTAGCAAGAAGAGATAAGAAGGCCTTCCTCAGCAATCAGTGCAAAGAAATAGAGGAAAAGAACAGAATTGGAAAGACTAGAGATCTCTTCAAGAAAATTAGAGATACCAAGGGAACATTTCATGCAAACATGGGCTCGATAAAAGACAGAAATGGTATGAACCTAAAAGAAACAGAAGATATTAAGATGAGGTGGCAATAATACACAGAAGAATTATACAAAAAAGATCTTCACGACCAAGATAATCAAGATAGTATGATCACTCACCTAGAGCCAAACATCCTAGAATGTGAAATCAAGTGGGCCTTAGGAAGCATGACTACTATCAAAGCTAGTGGAGGTGATGGAATTCCAGTTAAGCTATTTCAAATTCTGATATATGATGCTGTGAAAGACCTGCAGTGAATATGCCAGCAAATTTGAAAAACTCAGCAGTGGCCACAGGACTGGAAAGGTCAGTTTTCATTCCAATCCCCCAAAAAAGCAATGCCAAAGAATACTCACTTAGCATAATACCCTCCAACTCCATCCATGTTATAGCAAAATTCAAATAGCTAAAGCAATCTGGAGAAAGGAAACAGAATTGGAGGAAACAGACTCCCTGACTTCAGTCTATACTACAAAGCTACAGTCATCAAAACCGTATGACACTGGCATAGAAAACTAGACACATAGATTAATGCAACAGGATAGAAAACCCAGAAATAAACCCACCCTTTTATGATCAATTAATCTATGGAAAAGGGGGCAAGAATGTACAGTTGGGAAAAGACAACATTTTCAATAATTGGTGCTGGAAAACCCGAACTGCTACTTGTAAAAGAATGACATTAGAACATAATCTAACATCAACATAAAAAGAAAAAATAGGAAAAGCACTCTTTGACATAAATCCTAGCAATATTTGGGGGGCTTGTCTCCTAAAGCAAAAGAAATAAAAGCAAAAATAAACAAACAGGACCTAATTAAACTTAAAAGCTTTTGCACAGGATAAATTAAATATTTCTTAAAACAAAGGTAGCCATCATTGTATTTGTAAGTAGTAAAAACAAAAACAAAAGCATAGATTACTTTTATTATCAGTTCAGTTCAGTTCAGTTGCTCAGTGGTGTTCAAATCTTTGTGATGGCATAAATAGCAGCATGCCAGGCCTCCTCGTCAATCACCAACTCCCGGAGTTCACTCAAACTCATGTCCATCGAGTTGGTGATGCCATTCAACCATCTCAACCTCTGTCATCCCCTTCTTTTCCTGTCCCCAGTCCCTCCCAGCATCAGGGTCTTTTCCAATGAGTCAGCTCTTCGCATGAGATGGCTAAAGTATTGGAATTTCAGCTTCAACATCCGTCCTTCCAGTGAACACCCAGGACTGATCTTCTTTAGGATGGACTGATTGGATCTCCTTGCAGTCCAAGGGACTCTCAAGAGTCTTCTCCAACACTATAGTTAGAAAGCATCAGTACTGCAGCACTCAGCTGTCTTCACAGTCCAACTCTCACATCCATACATGACCACTGGAAATCCGTAGCCTTGCCTAGACGGACCTTTGTTGGCAAAGTAATGTCTCTGCTTTTCAATATGCTGTATGGGTTGATCATAACCCTCTTTTCAAGAAGTAAGGGTCTTTTAATTTCATGGCTGCATTCACCATCTGTAGTGATTTTGGAGCCCCCCCCCCAAAAAAAAAAGTCTGACACCGTTTCCTCTGTTTCCTCGTCTATTTCCCATGAAGTGATGGGACCAGATGCCATGATCTTAGTTTTCTGAATGTTGAGCTTTAAGCCACTTTTTCACTCCCCTCTTACTTTATCATGAGGCTTTTTATTTCCTCTTTACTTTCTGCCATAAAGGTGGTGTCATCTGCATATCTGAGGTTATTGATATTTCTCCTGGGAATCTTGATTCCACCTTGTGCTTCTTCCAGCCCAGCATTTCTCATGATGTAATCTGCATAGAATTTAAATAAGCAGGGTGACAATATGCAGCCTTGACATACTCCTCTTCCTATTTGGAACCAGTCTGTTGTTCCATGCCCAGTTCTAACTGTTGCTTCCTGACCTGCATATAGGTTTCTCAGGAGGCAGGTCAGGTGGTCTGGTATTCCTATCTCTCTCAAAATTTTCCACAGCTTATTGTGATCCACATAGTCAAAGGCTTTGGTATAGTCAATAAAACAGAAATAAATGTTTTTTCTGGAACTCTCTTACTTTTTCGATGATCCAGCGAATGTTGGCAATTTGATCTCTGGTTCTGCTGCCTCTTCTGAAACCAACTTGAACATCTGGAAGGTCATGGTTCACATATTGCTGAAGCCTGACTTGGAGAATTTTGAGCATTACTTTACTTAGTGTGTGAGATGAGTGCAATTGTGCGGTAGTTTGAGCATTCTTTGGCATTGCCTTTTTTGGGGATTGGAATGAAAACTGACCTTTTCCAGTCCTGTGGCCACTGCTGAGTTTTCCAAATTTGCTGGCATATTGAGTTCAGCACTTTCACAGCATCATCTTTCAGGATTTGAAAGAGCTCCACTGGAATTCCATCGCCTCCACTAGCTTTGTTCATAGTGATGCTTCCTAAGGCCCACTTGACTTCACATTCCAGGATGTCCTACTGTAGGTGAGTGATCACACCATCTTGATTATCTTGGTCTTGAAGTTCTTTTTTGTACAGTTCTGTGCATTCTTGCCACCTCTTCTTAATATCTTCTGCTTCTGTTAGATTCATACTATTTCTGTCCTTTGTTGAGCCCATGTTTGCATGAAATGTTCCCTTGGTATTTCTAATTTTCTTGAAGAGATTTCTAGTCTTTCCCATTCTGTTGTTTTCCTCTATTTCTTTGCATTGATCGCTGAGGAAGGCTTTCTTAGCTCTCCTTGCTATTCTTTGGAACTCTGCATTCAGTTGCTTATATCTTTCCTTTTCTCCTCTGCTTTTCCTCTTTTTTTCACACCTTTTTTGTAAGCCCTCTTCAGACAACATGAATGCTTGTCTGAATGCTTTTTTGCAATTCCTTTCCATGGGGATGGTCTTGATCTATGTCTCCTGTACAATGTCATAGACCTCATTCCATAGTTCATCAGGCACTCTTTGTATCAGATATAGTCCCTTAAGTCTATTTTTTACTTCCACTGTATAATCATAAGGAATTTTATTTAGGTCATACCTGAAAGGTCTAGTGGTTTTCCCTACTTCAATTTAAGACTTAATTTGTCAATGCGGAATTCATGATCTGAGCCACAGTCATCTCCTGGTCTTTTTTTCCTGATTATATAGGGCTTGTCCATCTTTGGCTGCAAAGAATATAATAAATCTGATTTCAGTGTTGATCATCTGGTGATGTCCATGTATAGAGTCTTCTTTTGTGTTGTTGGAAGAGGGTGTTTGCTATGACCAGTGCATTTTCTTGGCAAAACTCTATTAGTCTTTGCCCTGCTTCATTCCATTTCCCAAGGCCTAATTTGCCTGTTACTCCAGATGTTTCTTTACTTCCTTCTTTTGGATTCTAGTCCCCTATAATGAAAAGTACATCTTTTGGGATTTTAGTTCTAAAAGGTCTTGTAAGTCTTCATAGAACCATTCAACTTTAGCTTCTTTAGTGTTACTGTTTGGTGCATAGGCTTGCATTACCATGATACTGAATGGTTTGCCTTGGAAGGAAACAAGAGATCATTCTGTCGTTTTTGAGGTTGCATCCAAGTACTGCATTTCAAACTCTTTTGTTGACCATGATGGCTACTCCATTTCTTCTAAGGGATTCCTGCCCACAGTAGTTTTTCCTTTTTTCATTTCTTTTTCTTGAGGATGGCTTTGATCACTGCCTCCTGTACAATGTCACAAACCTCTGTCCACAGTTCTTCAGGCTATCTGTCTATCACATCTAATCCTTTGAATCTATTCCTCACTTCCACTGTATAATCATTATGGATTTGATTTAGGTCATACCTGAATGATCTAGTGATTTCCCCCTATTTTCTTCAATATAAATCTGAATTTGCAATAAGGTGTTGATGATCTGAGCCAGTTCAACTCCCAGTCTTGTTTTGGCTGACTGCATAGAACTTCTCCATCTTTCACTTCAAAGAATATGATCAATCTGATAATCAACTCTTACTTTATCAGTTAAAAATTATTTATTTCCACTTTATTAGGATTTTTCTGGAGTTTTACCTTGTTCTTTCATTTGGAACATATTCTTTTGTCTTCTCAATTTGACTTTATCTCTTGTCTCTATGAAATTAGGGGAAATATTTATCTATTCCAGTCTTGAAGGTACATTTTTTGTGGGGGAGTGTCCCAATGCATTCTGCTGTGCCCAATGGCTTTGGTGGGAGAGCTGGATCTGAGGTGACTGTAGGCCACTTATTCTCCCAGGATGTACTGACAGGCACTGCTTTGGTGGGAGGTAGAGCTGGAGTTGCGGGACCAGAGCAGGGGGCCAGTGTGAATGAAGATTTCTCCCAGGCTTCATGGTAGCTGCTGCCCTACAGGTGGAAAGCCCAGGGCCCCAAGAGGTAGAACAGTGGCCTTGTTTGTTTTGGTCTCCCTAGCAAGGTGGCAATTTCCACCTTGTTTGGGGATCGGACCGGGCCTGTGGTACTGTAAATGCAGTTTTGAGACAGTTTTTGCTTCTCTCCAGTGTATTCAATGGCAGTCTCCAACTTACTAGGGAGCCGCACCATTGCAGAAATGGCCCCCTAGTGGGGGTTGGTGAGCATGCTCAGGTGTCCTGGCAGGCTAGCCAGAGCACCAGGAAATTTTGAGTCTACTGCTTCTGTGCTAGACTGGGAACAATTGAGTCTATGTATGTTTTCTTCCAAGGTGGAGTCTCCAATTTTCACACAGCCCCCTAGTGAGTCTTACTGTTTTCAAACCAGCTAATGAGACTTGTCTTCCCAGACTGATCCCAGGGTTACTGAATTGTTGGGCTTGGACAACCCTGATGTCTTTTGGGGAATCTTGGAGTCACTGATTTCCCTCCTCCTCTGCCAGGTGTGAGCATCCCAACTAGATTGTTTCTTTTCCCTTTCTACTAGACACCATGTGGTTCTTTATAACCTTGGTTGTAGAAGAGCCATCTCCTCATCTTTAGATTGTCTTCTGAGAAAATTGCTTTGTAGGTAGTTGCTGTTTTGATGTCTTCATGGGGAAAGTGAGCTCAAGATCCTCTTGCTCTGCCGTCTTGATCCCACCTCAAGGTGCCCTTTTTTATTTTCACCTCTTTTAGATTCTGTGATATTGCTCTGGACTTAATTTTTGAAATTCAGAGCATCCAGTAGCTGTGCTGGAGAAAGCTGTTAACTCTGGAACACTCTTTTCTCTGACCTCCACATTTCAGGGAGATAATAATCAGAAAGTGAAGATTTGTGTGTCCTAGTTTGTTGGAGAAAAACCATGTAGAAAAGATGGCATCTTTATCCAGTGTTTTCCAGTAAGGAAAAAAAAAAAAGAAAAGAAATAAACAGTATCTAGAGATAAGTTGAAAGATGTAGAATTGGTCACAAATTAAGGGGCAATGCCTTCCTGATCATTCGAATTGTTTAACAATGGAAAGGAATCTTCTATGAAGTAGTGATTCAAAAGTTTTCAAGAAGAGATCAGATTTCAAAAAGAGATCAGTTTTCAAGACGAGATCAGAGTGTAGACACAACGGACTTTTATACAGTCTGAGAGGCTGGGCTGCTCCCGAGGCATAATATGTTCACTAGTTCAAGTTGAGTGACAAAAATAGATTAGTTTGCGAATCTATTTGCAAATTAATTGTGGCTTAGGGTCATCAGAGTTTCGTTACTAAGTAGCAGCTTAGAGCCTACATTAATTTGATTGAAAAACATATGTTTCTTTTTGAAATCTGTTTTCTTCACATGTTGTTCACTGGTATGTCAAAACATGCCAGTGTCATGATTAAAAATTCACTCACTTAGCACACACTCATGTATTTGATTAAAAAAAAAAAAGCCTTGTAGCTTCTTAAATATTTTATACCTATCATCCATAAATCATTCTCTACAGAGGAACAGTACCATCATGTGCACTGGCAGTTTTGCATACGTCTACATAGACTTTGCAGGCAAGGATGAATGACAGTCTAATCCACTTCTTTGTGATTTCTATGGACAAATACAGATGAGGACGTTGGTGAGCCCTTGCCACAGGGTTGTTTCTCACCCACCTTCCTACCTTGGGGAAAGTGTCACAACATTGTCTCTATTCCATGTCCCTAATTTCAGTTGAGCACAGGACTTTGTACCCTGTCCTCTTTCAAGGTACAACTGCAGGCTTTAATTACCCTGGGATTAGAGTTTAGAGTTGATTTTTCAGAGTTTGAGTAATCTTCTGCCCATTTTTTGGCCCCTTCTGTTTGGTATCTTCCTGTGGAACTTGGAAAGTGTGGTGATGACCCCATGATGATCCTGCTGTTGCTATAAATAATAAGCGGTCCCAGCAGCTGGAGTAGTGGTCTTTGCCATCCTGGTAAGTGCCATGTTGCTGCCTAGGGACTGCTTTCTCACTTCATAGTTTATATTTAGGGAAAGGCTTATCCTGTGTCTAGCCCCTCATCTGTCTGCTTGGGCATGATAACCAGGCTGGAACTTAAATTACTCTAAAAAACAATATCCACATTTGATGTGTTCCATTCCCACTTGGATATTACGGCATAGCTTTCTGGTCTTGAGCTACACTTGGAGGAAAGGACAGTGCTTCCCCTGACATCTGAGTTACTGCCTGGTACTCAAGCATATCCATGTGGAAATGACCTCTCTTTCCAATCTGAGCTCCATCTTGAGTGAAACAAACTTTGATATTGAATTTTGTGTCCATTGATTTTTCTGGTCTCTCTTCCTTCCTGTTATAAGGGCATAATAGTTTTTATATGTCTTTAAAATTGTTGCATCATGAAGAATTTAGAAGTATACCACAGAATTTAAATTAACAGTATATAATATCTGCAAATATTAGACCTTTCAGTTTCTTTATTTTGATAAGGTTAAAAGACTAATACATCTTCCTTGATAGTTCTTTGTTCTTCCTTGATATTTCATTGTTCTTTCTGAATCCATTGAGTGTGCAAAAAGTATTAAAGATGACCATTTTGCTATAATCATGCCATTTGTAGTTGACAGTAAAATGGACGGTATATCATGGCAGACAGGCTGTTCTGGAAACACCTTCACAGGTATGGAAAAGGACTATAATAATACCCTAAAGCTGTTTATACCTAACACATAATCACTGTAGCAACTCCTCTAAGAATATCATCATGCGTTTATTAAAAATATATCTCTTATGATTAGGAGTTATATATTATATATTTAGTGTATATATATACATATATATGCACATAAATACAAAATGTAAACATCATACCTAATCATTGTATCAATTATATAAAATGGCTAGCTAAATTAAATGATAGATGTTCAATGATTACATGATGCCTAATGTGTACATAAAATATGATATTATAAAGAAAAATACTTATAAAATAATAAAAATACTAAATACAATATGATCCAGATATATATCCATAGATATAGATACACAAATAAAAAGCAAAAGCTGTCTAGAAATTTATCTAGAGGTTTATAGCTATTAACTGTGCTATCTTGAGGAAACGGTACTAAAAACAGTGCTTTAAAAATTTTTTTCTAATATTTATCTTTCTAAAGGTTACCTCTAAAACTTCTATATACTTTCTAAAATTTACAAGCAATAAAATATTTCTACCCTCCTCTTCCTTCTCTTTTTCTTCTTTTCTTCTTCTGATTTATTACTTTATGAGTTTTAACAAATGTGTAGATGCTGATAACTCCAACACCAAAAGAGTACAGAACAATTCCACACCCCAAATAACACTTTTTTTCTACTTCTGATCCTTGGTGACCACTAATCNTTTTAAGTTGATGATATTCCTTCACAAATGGAATGATTTCTTTCTGTTTCAAGAACACTTTTGTGCTGATGGACCATGACCAGGTTCATGGGTTACACAGCATCACATCGAATAAGAAGACGTCAGCCAACATTTCTAGAATTTAGCTTCATCATCTTTAAAACAAGGTGACACACACAGGATACTCTATATCCTGCCTTCTCCCTCTATGAGGACTCATTACACAGGCACACGAGCACAGTTCTTCTGAGATTATCCAGATGTGTATAAGAGACAGATATAAAATGGCTAGCTAAATTAAATGATAGATGTTCAATGATTACATGATGCCTAATGTGTACATAAAATATGATATTATAAAGAAAAATACTTATAAAATAATAAAAATACTAAATACAATATGATCCAGATATATATCCATAGATATAGATACACAAATAAAAAGCAAAAGCTGTCTAGAAATTTATCTAGAGGTTTATAGCTATTAACTGTGCTATCTTGAGGAAACGGTACTAAAAACAGTGCTTTAAAAATTTTTTTCTAATATTTATCTTTCTAAAGGTTACCTCTAAAACTTCTATATACTTTCTAAAATTTACAAGCAATAAAATATTTCTACCCTCCTCTTCCTTCTCTTTTTCTTCTTTTCTTCTTCTGATTTATTACTTTATGAGTTTTAACAAATGTGTAGATGCTGATAACTCCAACACCAAAAGAGTACAGAACAATTCCACACCCCAAATAACACTTTTTTTCTACTTCTGATCCTTGGTGACCACTAATCTGTCCTTTGTTTCTATAGCTTTGCTTTTTCCAGAATGTCAAGTAAATGGGTAATATCATTTTTGTTGTTGTTCTTGTTTAGTTGTTAAGTTGTGTCTGACTCTTCATGACCTAATGGGCTGCTGCCCACCAGGCTCTTTGATACATATGATTTCCCAGGCAAGTGTACTGGAGTGTGTTGCAATCACTTTCTCCAGGGGATCTTCCCAACCCAAGGATTGAACCCACGTCTCTTGCACTGGCAGGCAGATTCTTTACTACTGACCCACCAGCGAAGCCCAGCATCATTTTTACTTCTATCTTAATTGTTTTCTTATTATTTCATATTAAGAAATGAGATTACAACAGAATTATCTACAAAGTGATTAATTTCTAAGAAGTGGCTACCAGATTCAGAACTGCTTATTCAATGTGTATGTCATTTGATTGTTTCATACATATTTAAATTACTTTACAGGAATTTAGCATTAGCTTTTGCCTCTACTGTTAGTATACAAGGATGCTTATCTTAAAAAAAAATGCTTTGTTATCATGCATTGGAAGCGTGACAGGTAAAAATTACATTTTACTCACTTGATACTTTTGAACTGTGGCGCTGGAGAAGACTTTTGAGAGTCCCTTGGATTGCAAGATCAAAGCAGTCAATTCTAAAGGAAATCCACCCTGAATATTTATTGGAAGGACTGATGCTGAAGCTCCAATAATTTGGCCACCTGATGCAAAAAGTTGACTCATTGGAAAAGACCTCGATGCTGGGGAAAGATTGAGGGCAAGAGGAAAAGGAAGGAAGCAACAGAGGATGAGATGGTTGGATAGCATCACTGTTTCAATGGACATGAGTTTGAGCAAACTTTGGAAGATGGTAAAGGAAGGGGAGCCTTGCATGCTGCAGTTCATGGCCTCTATTTTTCTTGAAAAAAAAAAAAAATTTTTTTTTCAGACAGGCACTGTGACCAGGCCTAAATGATGAATCATAACTGGCTTAAGACAGTCATGACTGTATTAACTAATTTCCCAACTTCTCTTGGAACAGAGTAGTTGAATAACACAGTTAAACTGCCAGGTAAATTATAGGATGTCCAGTTAAATTTGAATCTAAAATAAATAATTACTAATTTTTATATCAGTCCCAAATATTACATTGGATATACTTATAAGAAACATTAGTCATAATTTATCTGAAATCCCAATTGACTGTGTGCCTTATCATTTTATTTGTGAAATATTTTGCAGACCTACACCTATTTCTAGTGGAAGAAACCTAACAGAAAGTCTGTTGCAAGGATTTCTGGGAAAATTTTGCTTTTGTAAAAAAAAGTTCACACAAACCAGGTCCTTCCTTTTGCCTCATTCTTCAATATAGATCAAATGATATTTAATAGCCATCTCATGAGGGATGTCACCACCACAAGATTTAAGAATGAAAGACACAAACTGAGGAGGCATTTTGAAAGCTCCCTGAAGCTGGATCTCTGGCATCAGATGCACTGGAGACTTGTTCCAATTTTTTTTTTCTTCACAAGATAAACAGCTCCTACTTAGTGAACCTACTGTAAATTATTATTATTATTTTTTAATTTTATGCTGAATGCAGTTCCAGTGGTCATATGCTCTTTGAGGACTATTTGTTTCTCTTTATATACCAAAACTGATTTGCTTATATGATAATAAATACAAACAATCATTCATTCAGTGACCTCATTGTAAGCACCAACTTTATGTTTGGGCAGCACTGATTCACTATAGCACTTTCTCAACCTCTGCCAGTGATTTTCCAGAATGGTGCAAAGTACAGAAAATTGATAAAGTTAAAAGCATGCATCAAATTCTTCAAAAAACATTATCCACATACCAGATGCAATATTTGGGTTAGGGATTAAAGAAGAGGGAACTTATAGTATTTCTTCCTTTCTTTGTTTATATACCATGGCTCTTAGAAAAGGCAGAGGAACCAGAGATCAAATTGCCAACATCTGCTGGATCATGGAAAAAGCAAGAGAGCTTCAGAAAAACATCTACTTCTGCTTTATTGACTATGCCAAAGCCTTTGACTGTGTGGATCACAATAAAATGTGGAAAATTCTGAAAGAGATGGGAATACCAGACCACCTAACCTGCCTTTTGAGAAATCTGTATGCAGGTCAGGAAACAACAGTTAGACCTGGACATGGAACAACAGACTGGTTCCAAATAGGAAAAGGAGTACGTCAAAGCTGTATACTGTCACCCTGTTTATTTAACTTATATGCAGAGTACATCATGAGAAATGCTGGACTAGAAGAAACACAAGCTGGAGTCAAGATTGCCGGGAGTAATATCAATAACCTCAGATATGCAGATGACACCACCCTTATGGCACAAAGTGAAGAGGAACTAAAAAGCCTCTTGATGAAAGTGAAAGAGGAAAGCGAAAGAGTTGGTTTAAAGCTCAACATTCAGAAAACAAAGATCATGGCACCCAGTCCCATCACTTCATGGGAAATAGATGGAGAAACAGTGGAAACAGTGTCAGACTTTATTTTGGGGGACTCCAAAATCACTGCAGATGGTGACTGCAGCCATGAAATTAAAAAATGCTTACTCCTTGGAAGAAAAGTTATGACCAACCTAGATAGTATATTCAAAAGCAGAGACATTACTTTGCCGACGAAGGTCCATCTAGTCAAGGCTATGGTTTTTCCTGTGGTCATGTACGTATGTGAGAGTTGGACTGTGAAGAAGGCTGAGCGCCGAAGAACTGATGCTTTTGAACTGTGGTTTTGGACAAGACTCTTGAGAGTCCCTTGGNTCATTTAACTTCTATGCAGAGTACATCATGAGAAATGCTGGACTAGAAGAAACACAAGCTGGAGTCAAGATTGCCGGGAGTAATATCAATAACCTCAGATATGCAGATGACACCACCCTTATGGCACAAAGTGAAGAGGAACTAAAAAGCCTCTTGATGAAAGTGAAAGAGGAAAGCGAAAGAGTTGGTTTAAAGCTCAACATTCAGAAAACAAAGATCATGGCACCCAGTCCCATCACTTCATGGGAAATAGATGGAGAAACAGTGGAAACAGTGTCAGACTTTATTTTGGGGGACTCCAAAATCACTGCAGATGGTGACTGCAGCCATGAAATTAAAAAATGCTTACTCCTTGGAAGAAAAGTTATGACCAACCTAGATAGTATATTCAAAAGCAGAGACATTACTTTGCCGACGAAGGTCCATCTAGTCAAGGCTATGGTTTTTCCTGTGGTCATGTACGTATGTGAGAGTTGGACTGTGAAGAAGGCTGAGCGCCGAAGAACTGATGCTTTTGAACTGTGGTTTTGGACAAGACTCTTGAGAGTCCCTTGGACTGCAAGGAGATCCAGCCAGTCCATTCTTTTTTTTTTTTTTCAGCCAGTCCATTCTGAAGGAGATCAGCCCTGGAATTTCTTTGGAAGGAATAATGCTAAAGCTGAAACTCCAGTACTTTGGCCACCTCATGCGAAGAGTTGACTCATTGGAAATATTCTGATGCTGGGAAGGATTGGGGGCAGGAAGAGAAGGGGACGACAGAGGATGAGATGGCTGGATGGCATCACAGACTCGATGGACATGAGTCTGAGTGAACTCCGGGAGATGGTGATGGACAGGGAGGTCTGGCGTGCTGCAATTCATGGGGTCGCAAAGAGTCAGACATGACTGAGGGACTGAACTGAACTGAAAAAACATGTAGTCTCTGGTAATTCTTTCAATCCAATATTTTGATCTTTTAGTGGGTGAAAATTCTTCTTAAATTCTGGGGATAGGCCCTCAGCCATGTTGTTTGGTGGTGTGACATTTTATCACTCACCATTTTGAGTGCCATCTCACAATTTAATTGGTAATTCAAGATAAACTGTCTCAGGAGAAATTAGGCAATGTTATTTAAAAGTTGACTTTTCTTAGATAACTTGACACAGTAGTATACTAGTCATTACTCTGTTGCTGATTAATTTTGCATCCACATTTTAGTGAAAGTTAACTCTTTCTAGGACGTTTTCTGAGAGTCATGGGCACTGCACCCTGCTCTGTGCTAAGGGAAGAGTGCCGGAAATCATTTACCTAGCACAGTCGATTAGTCTCAATCCCCCAGATAATCTTCCAAAAAATAAATCTAGGTACTAATTCAATTAATATTTTAAATATTATATTCAAAATTTATTTTATATGTATCTTAAAAGTATATAAGAATGCCAAGTACTTACAAGACAATCAATAAACTCCCTAGTAACTGAGAGACATTAATGTTAAATTAGTATACTGATATTTATACCATGTTGATTACATGAAGAATTGGTTTCTGATGAAATCTAATAATTACTTGTCACATATTTGGTGATTGCAAACCTATATTTAGCTTTTCAGTGCCTACTCATTAAAAAGATACATCTTTTTCAAGTGAGGCTACTCAAGCTTATTTTGTTAATGGTAGTATACATGGCTTAAAAGCATAAAATATGTGGTAGGCTGACTAATGGACATCCCCCCAATATAACTGTACTGAGGGAAGAATTTACCAATCCTTGGAATCTGTGAGTGATCCTTTTCATGGCAGCAGGGACTTGGCAAATATGGTCAAGATGAAGATCTTGAGAGAGGAGATGATACTGGCTTATCCAGGGAGATCTGATATAATCACAGGGATTCCTATAAAAAGAAAATGAGGAATCCGAAGGACAGAGGTGGTGTCAAAACAGAGCAGAGATTTGACATGCTACACTTACTTATGCTTTGAAGATAAAGGAAGGGGCGGCCAGGTAATGCAATGGGTGTAGTCATAAAAGCTAGAAAGAAAATAATTTTGCAACAACAGAAAATGGTAGAAATCTGTTCCCATCAGGTTCCAACTATATGAATAATACTTGTAATTTTTCTATACCTTTTCATCTGCTGGTGGACACGTAGTCTGTTTCCATGCCTTGGTTATTGTAAACAATGATACAAAGAACATGGAGGTGTAGATATCTCTAAAACAGTGATTAATTTTCTTCAGATATTTACCCAGAAGCAGGATTGCTGGATCATATAGTAGTTCCATTTTTATTTTTTTTTTGGGGGGGGGGG
>SJYW01049994.1:219897-252674 GCA_006410735.1 Raphicerus campestris
TGCTGGATCATATAGTAGTTCCATTTTTATTTTTTTTTTGGGGGGGGGGGTTGGGGGGGAACTCTATACTGGTTTTTATAGTGGTTGTATCCATTTCTGATCCTACCAATAGTGCACAAATATTCCTTTTTCTCCATAACATCTCCATCTAGCACTTTACTCTTCTCTTTCTGGTAATAGTCATTCTGACAGATATGAGGTAATTATGGTTTTTATTTGCATTTCCCTAATGATTAATGATGATTGGTGACTTTTTCTTGTACCTGGTGATTTTCTTCAAACTTGGACTTTCAGAATGATTCTGCATTTTAATGCAACCTGTCCCACAGAATCTGTACCCTTCTTTTCAGGTATCTGTCAGCCATTTGAGTATCTTCTTTGGAAAAATTATGTTTAGATCACTTACTCTTTTTTAAAAAAATTAGGTTGCTTGCTTGCTTTTGAGCAGAATAATTTTCTTTTTAGATGTTAACCCCTTATCAGATATGTTTTGCAAATATTTTCTCAGGTTACCTTCTCATTTTGTAGATTGTGTCTTCTGTTGTGTGAAGCTTTTAAATTTGGTATAGTCCTGAATGTTGATTTTTGCTTTCATTGTTTGTGTTTTTGGTGTCATAGCCAAGATTAATGTCACTGAATTCTCCCCTATGTTTTAGTATACAGTTTAATGGCTTCAGTATTTGATTCATTTTGAATTAATTTTTGTGTGTGATGTAAGATTGGGACCCAGTTTCTTTATTTTTCATGTAAATATTCAGTTTTCCCAATAGCATTTACTGAAGAGATTATCTTTGCTTCATTGAGTATTCTTGGCTCACTTGTCAAATATTGGTTGGCAATACATGTACAAGTTTGTTTCTGGACTCTCAATTCTATTCTCTTGGTCTGTTTGTTAGTTTTTATTCCAATACCATACTGTGTGTTGATTACTATAGCTTTGTGAATATAGTTTGAAATCAGAAAGTGTCATACCGCTGGGTTTATTCTTCTTTCTCAATATTGTTTTGGCTCTTTGAATTCTTTTATGGTTCCTTACACAGTTAAGAATTGTATTTTTTATTTCTATTTCTGTAAAAACTGCTATTGAAATCTTGGTAGGAAATGCACTGAATCTATAGATGGTTTGGGGTGGTAGTGCATTTTAATAACATTAATTCTTTCAACCTACAAAATTGTATACATTTCCATTTATTTGTGATTTATTCAATGTATTTCATCAGTATTTTATAATTTTCAGTATACAGATCTTTTATCTCTTGACTAACTTTTTCCCAAATATTTTATTGTTTTGAATGGTATTATAAATGAGATTATTTTCTTTATTTCTTTTTCAGATAGATCTTTGTTAGTGTATAGAAATGCCAGTTTTGTGTGCTGATTTTGCATTCTGCAACATTTCTGAATTTATTGATTAGTTCTAACAGTTTTTTTGAAAGAATATTTAGGATTTTCTTTATATAGGATTATGCCATCTGAAACCAGTGTCTCTGTACACTTCACTTTCTTTTGTCTATTTAATCCTTTATTTTGCCTGTTTAATCCTTTCTTTTTCATTCAGATCCCTTTCACACATTTTTCAGGTCTAGTTGCTCTGGCTGGGACTTCCAGTTTCAAGTGAGTAGGAAGAGGGAGAGTTGGCACCCTGTCTTGCTCCTGATCTTATATAAAAATCTTTCAGCCTTTATTACCAAGTTTTATGTTATTCATGGGCTTGTCATATGACCTTCCTGCCTTTTAGACATAAGAGATGACACATTCTCCTTTAAGACTAATTTTATTTAAATTTAATTATTGTCATTTTCATCCAAAATGTCTGACCAATTAACTCTTTCATTTTTATACTGTTTTTCAGCCTACTCCGGTTAATCACTCATGTTTTCAGTATTTCTGTGAATTAAAGAAGCTTTCCCTCAGTCTAAAATTCACTTTCTTCAAATATACCCCATTGCTTTAAAATATCTAAACATCTTATGATACAATTTTAGTATCAAAATATCTCAAATTAATGTCATCAAAATCCATAGCTGGTGATCCTTTCCAAATCTTGACTTGCAGAAATATATTCCATCCTGCATCTTTATGTCTCATACTCTTCAGAATCTGTATCCTTCTTATTTTTATTCAATTATCTCCCCCAAAAGATCTCAAGAATCATATTAATATTAAGAGATAAGTTAATTATTATCAGTTATTGTGTTATTAGGAAAGTGGTGTTTTTAGATTTTAAATGATCCAAATAATAAGCATAGGCTGTTAAGTACTAAGAGTGGAAGTTTAGGTATTAGCTAGAAATGAAGTGTCACAGATTTCTAGGGTATCATATCATGATTGGATTTCTTAAATTACTTCTTGTATGAAATACACAAATTACTGTATTTTTAGTTGTCTACACAAATTACTGTATTTTAGGTGTCTTGAAGATAAAAGACTAGATAAACTCAGAGATATCTGAAATGTTTGCAGATGTTTAAGAATCACAACTGAATCAATGTATGTGGCAATGATTTTATATTCTTATGGTTATCTTTCTAACACTCGTGTGTATGACAATCCTCAACCTTATATTTTTAAATGGACTTCTGGCTTTGAGATGAGAAAAATAAAGACATCTTCCTATCTGTCTCTCTTTTTTTTTTTTTTTCCTGCCTGAATCTAGCAGGAAACAAGAGGAATGAAAAAGAGAAATGGAAATTATCTTGATTACAAGAAATATATATATATCTTTTTATGGTAAAACAACACAAGGATGAGGATGCCTGCTTAACAAGTATGCGTGTTGGTGCAGAAGTGCTAGGGCAGGCTTCTCAAAGGTAAAGGGCTATTCTGAAGGCAAGGTCAATATTCGCTTACTCTGAAAAGCACACTCATTTTAGTGGTGAGAACAGTGGTGGAAACTTCTCTCACATTTATTAATATTTCATGCTAGGAGACTGCAAGAGTGCTGAAATGATTAAAGAAATCCACCTTTGGTGCACTGCATGCCAGATTGTAAGGAACCTGTGAGTGGGAAGCAGTTTCAGCTACAGGAGAGTGTGTTGGGAAAAGGTGAATTACATACATTTTGAAAGTCAAGTAAGATGTGTGAGTGTGTCTGAATGCATGAAGGTACCTGTCAAAAAGCTGAGGGTTATGTAATCAATGGCGTACTGTGGGACAATGGGAACTGAGGTGGAAGGGAGCAGGTGCCTTGTGAGCACAGGAAAAATGAATTCCACTAAATGAGGTACAGTTAAGAAGAACCACAATGGTTTTTAAAAACTGTAAGCCTTTCAAATATGCATAGTTCATATATAAAATACTACTTTATAATATACATATATAAATTATTATATATTATATTTAATATTATATAATATGAAATATGAAGTGATGTGAAGTGAAGTTGCTCAGTCATGTCCGACTCTNATCCTTCTTATTTTTATTCAATTATCTCCCCCAAAAGATCTCAAGAATCATATTAATATTAAGAGATAAGTTAATTATTATCAGTTATTGTGTTATTAGGAAAGTGGTGTTTTTAGATTTTAAATGATCCAAATAATAAGCATAGGCTGTTAAGTACTAAGAGTGGAAGTTTAGGTATTAGCTAGAAATGAAGTGTCACAGATTTCTAGGGTATCATATCATGATTGGATTTCTTAAATTACTTCTTGTATGAAATACACAAATTACTGTATTTTTAGTTGTCTACACAAATTACTGTATTTTAGGTGTCTTGAAGATAAAAGACTAGATAAACTCAGAGATATCTGAAATGTTTGCAGATGTTTAAGAATCACAACTGAATCAATGTATGTGGCAATGATTTTATATTCTTATGGTTATCTTTCTAACACTCGTGTGTATGACAATCCTCAACCTTATATTTTTAAATGGACTTCTGGCTTTGAGATGAGAAAAATAAAGACATCTTCCTATCTGTCTCTCTTTTTTTTTTTTTTTCCTGCCTGAATCTAGCAGGAAACAAGAGGAATGAAAAAGAGAAATGGAAATTATCTTGATTACAAGAAATATATATATATCTTTTTATGGTAAAACAACACAAGGATGAGGATGCCTGCTTAACAAGTATGCGTGTTGGTGCAGAAGTGCTAGGGCAGGCTTCTCAAAGGTAAAGGGCTATTCTGAAGGCAAGGTCAATATTCGCTTACTCTGAAAAGCACACTCATTTTAGTGGTGAGAACAGTGGTGGAAACTTCTCTCACATTTATTAATATTTCATGCTAGGAGACTGCAAGAGTGCTGAAATGATTAAAGAAATCCACCTTTGGTGCACTGCATGCCAGATTGTAAGGAACCTGTGAGTGGGAAGCAGTTTCAGCTACAGGAGAGTGTGTTGGGAAAAGGTGAATTACATACATTTTGAAAGTCAAGTAAGATGTGTGAGTGTGTCTGAATGCATGAAGGTACCTGTCAAAAAGCTGAGGGTTATGTAATCAATGGCGTACTGTGGGACAATGGGAACTGAGGTGGAAGGGAGCAGGTGCCTTGTGAGCACAGGAAAAATGAATTCCACTAAATGAGGTACAGTTAAGAAGAACCACAATGGTTTTTAAAAACTGTAAGCCTTTCAAATATGCATAGTTCATATATAAAATACTACTTTATAATATACATATATAAATTATTATATATTATATTTAATATTATATAATATGAAATATGAAGTGATGTGAAGTGAAGTTGCTCAGTCATGTCCGACTCTTTGCGACTCCATGGACTGTAGCCTACCAGACTCCTCCCTCCATGGGATTCTCCAGGCAAGAGTACTGGAGTGGGTTGCCAATATAATAATATATTATATAAATATTATATAAACTATTATATATAAATTATATAATGCACACACATTATTTTATAGTATGCATGCTATAAAATAGTTGCATTAATTGCACAAAAAAATCTTGCTGGGAACTAAGACCCCACAAGTCATGTGGCAGAAAACAAACAAAAATGAAGTGA
Organism: Raphicerus campestris; assembly: GCA_006410735.1. Classification (NCBI taxonomy): domain Eukaryota; kingdom Metazoa; phylum Chordata; class Mammalia; order Artiodactyla; family Bovidae; genus Raphicerus; species Raphicerus campestris. The sequence goes on from SJYW01049994.1 coordinate 224,860, forward strand.
AAATTCATTTGTATGGGTCATTCTTAGCCTATAATAGATTGAATTAGAAAAAAAGTAAGATCTAAAAGTAATCCTGTTTATATTGATCTAACTGATACAGCTCAACTAAGCATAGAATTTACATTCCAAGTATCCATTAAACAGTCACAGTATTTGACAAGAAATGACAAAAATTCAAAATGATAAAAATGCTACAAACATTATGTGTTGATTATAATATAAAAGTAGAACAAATTAGTCAGAAAATCCTTAAGCAAAAGATAAATAATTCATATACTTATGTTACTTCTCACTTCTCTCTACCCTTAATTCAAAACCTGAGTTTTAACATTTAATATTTTTTAAAGGAAATTGTGTGAAAAAACCAAGGTGTAGAGTAGTGTTTCATTTTACACATTGTAAAATGATACAATATGTTTAAAAAGGGAGCAAAATTATATAGTTGTCTTTCTGTATGCATAGCCATTTCTGAAATTATATATCAGATTTGTAATTTGGTGTCAATGAATTTGGAAAAATGGGGAAAAGTAAGATGATATATACTTACCTTTCTGTTGAGTTTTTACCAATACTTACCTTTCTGTTAATTTTTACCAATAAAACCCTTTATACATTTGACAAGTTCTGAAAGAGTAAAACATTTCAATGATATTTAGATACTTGTCATAAGGACAAACATACATGGAATGCATACAGCAAACGATTGGCTATTGTTCTGCCTAGTGGGACTTTAAACATTTAATCCTCATTTATATTTTTGATATTTTATATTTCAACTAAAAAGCATACATCACATTTACAATTAGAAATATCAGTTATAATTTTTTTTTTTTTTTCCCCAACAAGGCTATCCTAACATGGTATCCCATAGCCTCTGGGAGCAGTTTTAAACACCTGAATGTAACATTTAAAGCCTTTCACAGTGCCATCCCATTTTGTTTGCCCAGCATTAATTTCTGTTTTATCTGCTTCAGAAACTATTTAGCAAAGATTTCTGGCTCAATTCCCATAGTTCACTGGTAACTTCATGCTATCTTGGATGTTGTTCTTCTGTATAGAGTAAATAATAAAGTCTTTTCTTTTACTGATAATCAGCCCCTCTCATCTTAAAGTTTCACTTAAATGTTACTTAAGTGACATTTACAAATAAAATTAATTGCTACCTCCTTTGGTTTCTTCAATAATCCTAGAATTAAATCCATATATATTATATGATACTGTGTAATATATGCAAGTGTATAGGAAAGAGAGAGACAGTTAAAAATAATAAATGATTATTCTATTGAATTTTTGTCTCCAAAATAATAAAAAAGATTGAGTTGACATTGGGCATTCTCAAATTTAAACTTTCTCAATTTATGGACAGATTTATTTGCTCTAATGGTTAGATGAAATGGTGACTCTGACTTTCTGACAGCCTGTTATTGAGTTTGTGACTGTGACGATGATGAGATTAGAAGTTTTTCTGAAATAAGCAGATGTAGAAACCTAGAACCAGGTCCTGTATTTGCTGATATAGAGGGATTCAGCCCGAAAGCCCAACAAAATTTTTTCTCAAATAAGCCACAATTAGCTCTAAAAGTTTTTCATAAAAGTTAGTCTAAAATGGATTCATAATGAGTCAGCTCATTAATTTCTTCATTTTGACACCAATATTATAAGCATAAAAATGGACAAATTGTGGACAGAATTTAGAAGAATAAAAACTTTATCATGAATTTAGATTAATAACTTACTTTTGGTCATTCCAGTTAGTGCCAAAGGATATTTCATATGACTCCCATAGTGTTTTAATTTAAAAACCATATGTACAGTATGATGACTATAGCTAACACTGATGGATTATGTACAGGAAAGTTAAGAGTAAATCCTAAGACTTCACAAAGAGAAATTATTTCTGTTCTTTCTTCTCTTCTTTCCTTTTCATTGCAACTATATGAGAAGATGGGTTTTAGCTGAACCTATTGGTAATCATTTTGCAATACATATAAATCAAAGCCTCTAGGTCTGTATGCCTTAAGTTTTTACAGTGATATATGTCAATTTCAGTCTGACTACCCACTGATGGAGAAGGATAAGAGGCTTATGGAAGCTTCCTGATGGGAGAGACTGACTAAGGGGGAAACTGGATCTCATTCTCATGGGCAGGCCATGCTCAATAAATCAGTAATCTAATTGTCTAACTCAGTGAAACTATGAGCCATGCCATATAGGCCCACCCAAGATGGATGGGTCAAGGTGGAGAGTTCTGTCACAATGTAGTCCACTGGAGAAGGGAATGGCAAACCACTTCAGTATTCTTGCTTTGAGAACCCCATAAACAGTATGAAAAGGCAAAACGATAGGACACTGAAAGATTAGCTCTCCATGTGGGTAGGTGCCCAATATGCTACTGTAGATCAGTGGTGAAATAACTCCAGAAAGAATGAAGAAATGGAACCCAAGCAAAAATAACACACACTTCTGGATGAGACTGGTGATGTAAGCAAGGTCCAATGCTGTTAAGAGCAATATTGGATAGGAACCTGTAATGTCAAGTTCATGAATCAAGGCAAATTGGAAGTGGTCAAATAGGAGATGGCAAGAGTGAACATAGACATTTTAAAAATCAGCGAACTGAAATGGACTGGAATGGGTGAATTTAACTCAGTTGAGCATTATATCCTCTAATATGGGCAGAATTCCTTAGAAGAAAGGGAGTAGCCATCAAAGTAAACAAGAGTCCAAAATGCAGTATTTGGATGCACTNCATAGTTCACTGGTAACTTCATGCTATCTTGGATGTTGTTCTTCTGTATAGAGTAAATAATAAAGTCTTTTCTTTTACTGATAATCAGCCCCTCTCATCTTAAAGTTTCACTTAAATGTTACTTAAGTGACATTTACAAATAAAATTAATTGCTACCTCCTTTGGTTTCTTCAATAATCCTAGAATTAAATCCATATATATTATATGATACTGTGTAATATATGCAAGTGTATAGGAAAGAGAGAGACAGTTAAAAATAATAAATGATTATTCTATTGAATTTTTGTCTCCAAAATAATAAAAAAGATTGAGTTGACATTGGGCATTCTCAAATTTAAACTTTCTCAATTTATGGACAGATTTATTTGCTCTAATGGTTAGATGAAATGGTGACTCTGACTTTCTGACAGCCTGTTATTGAGTTTGTGACTGTGACGATGATGAGATTAGAAGTTTTTCTGAAATAAGCAGATGTAGAAACCTAGAACCATGTCCTGTATTTGCTGATATAGAGGGATTCAGCCCGAAAGCCCAACAAAATTTTTTCTCAAATAAGCCACAATTAGCTCTAAAAGTTTTTCATAAAAGTTAGTCTAAAATGGATTCATAATGAGTCAGCTCATTAATTTCTTCATTTTGACACCAATATTATAAGCATAAAAATGGACAAATTGTGGACAGAATTTAGAAGAATAAAAACTTTATCATGAATTTAGATTAATAACTTACTTTTGGTCATTCCAGTTAGTGCCAAAGGATATTTCATATGACTCCCATAGTGTTTTAATTTAAAAACCATATGTACAGTATGATGACTATAGCTAACACTGATGGATTATGTACAGGAAAGTTAAGAGTAAATCCTAAGACTTCACAAAGAGAAATTATTTCTGTTCTTTCTTCTCTTCTTTCCTTTTCATTGCAACTATATGAGAAGATGGGTTTTAGCTGAACCTATTGGTAATCATTTTGCAATACATATAAATCAAAGCCTCTAGGTCTGTATGCCTTAAGTTTTTACAGTGATATATGTCAATTTCAGTCTGACTACCCACTGATGGAGAAGGATAAGAGGCTTATGGAAGCTTCCTGATGGGAGAGACTGACTAAGGGGGAAACTGGATCTCATTCTCATGGGCAGGCCATGCTCAATAAATCAGTAATCTAATTGTCTAACTCAGTGAAACTATGAGCCATGCCATATAGGCCCACCCAAGATGGATGGGTCAAGGTGGAGAGTTCTGTCACAATGTAGTCCACTGGAGAAGGGAATGGCAAACCACTTCAGTATTCTTGCTTTGAGAACCCCATAAACAGTATGAAAAGGCAAAACGATAGGACACTGAAAGATTAGCTCTCCATGTGGGTAGGTGCCCAATATGCTACTGTAGATCAGTGGTGAAATAACTCCAGAAAGAATGAAGAAATGGAACCCAAGCAAAAATAACACACACTTCTGGATGAGACTGGTGATGTAAGCAAGGTCCAATGCTGTTAAGAGCAATATTGGATAGGAACCTGTAATGTCAAGTTCATGAATCAAGGCAAATTGGAAGTGGTCAAATAGGAGATGGCAAGAGTGAACATAGACATTTTAAAAATCAGCGAACTGAAATGGACTGGAATGGGTGAATTTAACTCAGTTGAGCATTATATCCTCTAATATGGGCAGAATTCCTTAGAAGAAAGGGAGTAGCCATCAAAGTAAACAAGAGTCCAAAATGCAGTATTTGGATGCACTCTCAAAAACGACAGAATGATCTCTGTTTGTTTCCAAGGCAAACCATTCAATATCACAGTAATCCAAATCTATGCCCCAACTGGTAATGCTGAAGAAGCTGAAGCTGAATGGTTCTATGAACAAAGCTAGTGGAGGTGATCTTCATGACCCACATAATCACAATGGTGTGATCACTCACCTAGAGCCAGACATTCTGGAATGCAAAGTCAACTGAGCCTCAGGAAGCATCACTATGAACAAAGCTAGTGGAGGTGATGGAATTCCAGTTGAGCTATTTCAAATCCTAAAAGTTGATGTTCTGAAAGTGTTGCACCTAATATGCCAGCAAACTTGGAAAAGTTAGCAGTGGCCACAGGACTGGAAAAGATCAGTTTTCATTCCAATCCCAAAGAAATGCAATGCCAAAGAATGCTCAAAGTGCCATACAATTTCACTCATCTAACACGCTAGTAAAGTAATGTTTAAAATTCTCCAAGTATGGCTTCAAAAATACATGAAACACGAACTTTCTGATGTTCAAGCTGGTTTCAGAAAAGGCAGAAGAACCAGAGATAAAATTGCCAAGATTCATTGGATCATTGAAAAATCAAGAGAGTTCCAGAAAAACATCTATTTCTGCTTTATTGACTATGCAAAACTTTGACTGTGTGCAACAAACTGTGGAAAATTCTTCAAGAGATGGGAATACCAAACCATCTGACCTGCCTCTTGATAAATCTGTATGCAGGTCAGGAAGTAACAGTTAGAACTGGACATGTAACAACAGACTAATTCCAAATAAGAAAAGGAGTAAGTCAATGCTGTATATTGTCACTGTGGTTATTTAATTTATATGCAGAGTACATCATGAGAAATTGTGGGCTGGATGAAGCATAAGCTGGAATCAAGATTTCTGGGAGAGATATAATAGCCTCAGATATGCAGATGATACCACCCTTATGGCAGAAAGTGAAGAAGAATTAAAGAGCCTCTTAATGAAAGTGAAAGAGGAAAGTGAAAAAGTTGACTCAAAGCTCAACATTCAGGAAACTAAGATCATGGCATCTGGTCCCATCACTTCATGGCAAATAAATGAGGGAAATAGTGGAAACAGTGGCAGACTTCATTTTTGGGATCTCTAAGATCACTTCAGATGGTGACTGCAGCCATGAAATTAAAAGACATTTACTCCTTGGGAGGAAATTTATGACCAGTCTAGATAGCATATTAAAAAGCAGAGACGTTAGTTTCAACAAAGGTCCATCTATTCAAGGCTATGTTTTTTCTAGTAGTCACATATGGATGTAAGAGTTGGACCATAAAGAAAGCTGAGCACCAAATAATTGGTGCTTTTGAACTGTGGTTTTGGACAAGACTCTTGAGAGCCCTTGGACTGAAAGGAGATGCAACCAGTACATCTTAAAGGAAATCAGTCCTTAATATTCTTTGGAAGGACTGATGCTGAAGCTGAAACTCCAAAATTTTGGGCAATGATGTGAAGAACTGACTCATTTGATAAGACCCTGGTGCTTGGAAAGGTTGAAGGTGGGAGGAGAAAGGATGACAGAGGTTGAGATATTTGGATGGCATCACTGCCTCAGTGGAGATGGGTTTGAGTAAACTCTGAAAGTTGGTGATGGACAGGGAGGCCTGGAGTGCTGCAGTCCATAGTGTCACAAAGAGTCGGAGATGACTGAGCAACTGAACTGAACTGTATGATTTGTCATTTACCTTTCAATACAACTGGAAAAAAAACTATCATTTCCTTATTTATTAGTCAATTTTTTGTGTGTGTTTTGAGTTTATAGGAGAATTCATTTTGGAGACATAGTCTCATTAAAATAAATAGAACTATATTTCCTGAAAGATTTTAATTGAAGTTTTAGCATGTTTAGGTTATTCTGGAATTCTGAATGAGTCATTTGAGGTAAAGTCTAGCCCTTTGCCCTGTAAGATATCCCACCCCTGAACCTCAGCTAATCATCATAAAATAGTAAATTACTAACGTCATTTGGTGCTTGTTAATGATTTCAGAGTTGATGGTGCAATAATGGTCCCTATGTTGAGCTTCTATTTTACTTCACTCCTTTTGTGAGGAGATAGGGGAAGTAAAATAATATAAGACTTAATTATTTATGACTCAAATGCTGAGCCAAAATCTTGTGCAAAATAGGCATAGCATCAGTATTTGGTGTCTCAAATGGCAATGGATGCAGAACTGAAAGCAGATTTGATAGATTACTTAATAGCAAAATAGTTATGCTTTTGATTATGGTATAGTGTCTTATATAAGACTCATCTATTTATAGACAGAAATTAAAAACTGGGAAAAATATGTTTAAAAAATGACTATTGAAAATACTAAGGAGAAAAAACCTAAATCAGGTAGAATTTGAAGGCAGATGATTCTTGAAAAAGGGATTTTCACTCCGTGATATGTGAATTTTTATGTGACGTTTCTCATCATACAATGGGGGAGGGAGGTAACCTGAATATAAGCAGAAATTCAGAGCTTAGTTTGCAAAGGTGAGACCAGAGTTCAGCCTTGCCAGAGGAATTATTTTGTCAGGGAGCTTTTGATAAAGAGTATCCATGGAAAAGATGTCCTCAAAAAGAGTGCATACACTTTGCCTCCCTTCTTGGTTCTTCTGTAAACTATATATTTGGAGCAAGTGCTCTGCAGATAGCAATGGATGGAAAGTTAAACACATCATACAGAGATTTTACCTGCTTTCCCACTGGAAACAAACAAACAAAAAAACCCTGAGTTTACATTCAGTCAAACTAACTGCTTGATAGAACAAAACTCAACAGTCTTCAAAGGAAGCTAAATGAATTCAGAGTATCTACAATTATTATTCACAGTATCCACTTACCAATTACCAAAACAAAACAAACATTGAACATGTGAATTAGAAGGAAAATAAGGCAAGTAGATAAGAGAAAAAGTAATCAAGAGCAATCAAACCTGAAATTACACAAATATTGAAGCTGAAATTAAGAAATAAGACCTTCAAAATAGCAATTATGAAAATGTTTGAACTTAAAAAGAATTACTGTGGTAAGAAGTAAACAAATGGAGAATCTCAACTGAGAAACATAAAACACTAAAACAGCTAGTAGAAATTGCGAAACTAAAAGGTAAAGTATGTAAAATGAAACAAGATCTTCCTCAATGGCCTGGTGGAAATGGAAACAAAAGGTGTTGAGTGAGTGTGAAAATACAGCAATAGAAATTATCCTTCCTAAAGGATAGAAAGGAAAATGCAAGATTTTTTAACAGTGGATAGAGCCTCAGTGACCAGTCAGGCAACAAAAAGCAGTAAGACATATGCGCAAATATGGCTCCCAAAACAAGACAGAAACTCAGAGAGGGGAGCGGAGAGGAGGGAAGATGAAGAGAGGAGAGGGAAGGAGAGGATAGGGGAGGAAAGAATATCAAATGAGAAAAAATGTTGCCAGTTCATCAATTGGAATTCAGGTTATTTAGAATTTTCTTGTTCTGTTCTTGCAATTTTTCCATAAGTTTGAAATTACTTAAAAAGGTAAAACAGCTAAAAGCAAAAAACAAACAAACAAACAAAAAAGCATGCTGTTTTATTTCCTTTTTTTAAGTTAAATCACAATTTAATTGGGAGATCGTGTACACCTGTGGCTGATTCATGTCAATGTATGGCAAAACCAATACAGTATTGTAACATAGAATAAAGTATTAAAAATAAATAAATAAATAAACTTAAGTCTGGAAAAAAAAAAGCTTATCACCTCTATAATAAGTCAACATCTTTGGGCTATTAAATAAGACACTTTAGAACAAATTAAATAAGAGAATTTACAGTAATGGTTAAAAATTCAATTAAGAAAAAAATCTAACATATATAATGCATGATGGCAGAGCTAATGATTTGCATTCATAACAATAATCATAGAGAGAGATTAATCTTTCATAGAGAGAGACTAATCTTTCCATAGGTTAATTTTCAAAGGCAGAATAATACTGAAAACAAATATGAAATGTAATTGTTTTAAAAATGCATTCTGAAAAATTAACTGCATTTGCTAATTAATCTGTAATGCAGAAAGCTGTGCTATTGAGAAAGTATTAAATGAATACAGTTTTTTTGTGGATTAACGACCTAAGCACTTATTTTCACAGATTCCCTGGTGGCTCAGAGGTTAAAGCATATGCCTGCAATGCAGGAGACCTGGGTTCAATCCCTGGGTCAGGAAGATCGCTTGGAGAAGGAAATGGCAACACACTAGAGTATTCTTGCCTGGAGAATCCCATGGACAGAGGAGCCTGGTGGGCTACAGTCCATGGCGTCACAAAGAGTCGGACACGACTGAGCGACTTCACTTTGCTAGAGTCTGAATAATTTTAAAGAAAATCAAGAATCTGAATTTGGGTTGGATTGCTTAAGGATATTGCAAAGCAGAGCCTTTGTTTTTCTTGAAGTTTGCACTTTATGTGGAGTCATATTCTTGCATATCTGCATTTACATACTTACAACTGGAGAGTAACCGACCAGAAAGTTAAGCTGTTCTGATATAGAAAAAATGATCTTCTTGAAATTAGCAGATTTAATTTCTCTGAGAGCATTTTAAAGCAAATTAAGACCTGCAAAGTGTTAATAATATTTTTTCTCTAATTTAGGCAACTGCACTGTCAAAAGAATACTTTCTTATTGATATATAAAGCATGTTTAAGATTATAAGTAATTTATAAATTTAAGATAGTGATATGAAAGCTGTAGTAGTAATTTATACATTAATGCTGATAGGTTTATTAGCTTAAATTTACTTATAAATATGATTATATGTAAGTCAAAACAGCAGTCTATATAAGAATGCATGTGAACAGTGCAGAAAATAATTTATAATGTAATATAATGAGTTTTACCTAGTTTATACGCTTTTCAATGTATTTTGAATTATACAAATTATAACCAAATATATACATGTCCTAAATGTCAAATTGTACAGAAAATATAGAACAGAAAGTCTGCCTTCACTGTAGCTTTCATCTACTTTGTATTTTTCTCTAGATATAAAATTTCTAGGGCTTCCCAGGTGGCGCTAGTGGTAAAGAACAGGACTGCCAATGCAGGAGACATAAGACATGTGGGTTTGACCTTAGGTTGGGAAGACGCCCTGGACTAGGGCATGGCAACACATGCCAGTATTCTTGCCTGAACAATTCCATCAATAGTGGAGCCTGGAAGGCTACAGTCCATAGGCTGCAAGAGTGGACAGTAGGTCAGTCAATTCAGTCACTCAGTCATGTCCAAACTGCGACCCCATGAATCACAGCATGCTGAGCCTCCCAGTCCATCACTAGCTCCCAGAGTCCACACAAACCCATGTCCATCGAGTTGGTGATGCCATCCATCCATCTCATCCTCTGTCATTCCCTTCTACTTCTGCTGCCAATCCTTCCCAGCATTAGGGTCTTTTCCAATGAGTCAACTTTTCGTATGAGGTGGACAAAATATTGAAGGTTCAGCATCAACATCAGTCCTTCCAATGAACACCCAGGACTGATTTCCTTTAGGATGGACTGGTTGGATCTTCTTGCAGTCCAATGGATTCTCAAGAGTCTTCCCCAAAACCACAATTCAAAAAAATCAATTCTTTGGTGCTCATCTTTCTTCACAGTCCAACTCTCACATTCATACATGACCAAGGGAAAAACCATAGCCTTGACTAGACAGACCTTTAGTAGCAAAGTAANAGATCGTGTACACCTGTGGCTGATTCATGTCAATGTATGGCAAAACCAATACAGTATTGTAACATAGAATAAAGTATTAAAAATAAATAAATAAATAAACTTAAGTCTGGAAAAAAAAAAGCTTATCACCTCTATAATAAGTCAACATCTTTGGGCTATTAAATAAGACACTTTAGAACAAATTAAATAAGAGAATTTACAGTAATGGTTAAAAATTCAATTAAGAAAAAAATCTAACATATATAATGCATGATGGCAGAGCTAATGATTTGCATTCATAACAATAATCATAGAGAGAGATTAATCTTTCATAGAGAGAGACTAATCTTTCCATAGGTTAATTTTCAAAGGCAGAATAATACTGAAAACAAATACGAAATGTAATTGTTTTAAAAATGCATTCTGAAAAATTAACTGCATTTGCTAATTAATCTGTAATGCAGAAAGCTGTGCTATTGAGAAAGTATTAAATGAATACAGTTTTTTTGTGGATTAACGACCTAAGCACTTATTTTCACAGATTCCCTGGTGGCTCAGAGGTTAAAGCATATGCCTGCAATGCAGGAGACCTGGGTTCAATCCCTGGGTCAGGAAGATCGCTTGGAGAAGGAAATGGCAACACACTAGAGTATTCTTGCCTGGAGAATCCCATGGACAGAGGAGCCTGGTGGGCTACAGTCCATGGCGTCACAAAGAGTCGGACACGACTGAGCGACTTCACTTTGCTAGAGTCTGAATAATTTTAAAGAAAATCAAGAATCTGAATTTGGGTTGGATTGCTTAAGGATATTGCAAAGCAGAGCCTTTGTTTTTCTTGAAGTTTGCACTTTATGTGGAGTCATATTCTTGCATATCTGCATTTACATACTTACAACTGGAGAGTAACCGACCAGAAAGTTAAGCTGTTCTGATATAGAAAAAATGATCTTCTTGAAATTAGCAGATTTAATTTCTCTGAGAGCATTTTAAAGCAAATTAAGACCTGCAAAGTGTTAATAATATTTTTTCTCTAATTTAGGCAACTGCACTGTCAAAAGAATACTTTCTTATTGATATATAAAGCATGTTTAAGATTATAAGTAATTTATAAATTTAAGATAGTGATATGAAAGCTGTAGTAGTAATTTATACATTAATGCTGATAGGTTTATTAGCTTAAATTTACTTATAAATATGATTATATGTAAGTCAAAACAGCAGTCTATATAAGAATGCATGTGAACAGTGCAGAAAATAATTTATAATGTAATATAATGAGTTTTACCTAGTTTATACGCTTTTCAATGTATTTTGAATTATACAAATTATAACCAAATATATACATGTCCTAAATGTCAAATTGTACAGAAAATATAGAACAGAAAGTCTGCCTTCACTGTAGCTTTCATCTACTTTGTATTTTTCTCTAGATATAAAATTTCTAGGGCTTCCCAGGTGGCGCTAGTGGTAAAGAACAGGACTGCCAATGCAGGAGACATAAGACATGTGGGTTTGACCTTAGGTTGGGAAGACGCCCTGGACTAGGGCATGGCAACACATGCCAGTATTCTTGCCTGAACAATTCCATCAATAGTGGAGCCTGGAAGGCTACAGTCCATAGGCTGCAAGAGTGGACAGTAGGTCAGTCAATTCAGTCACTCAGTCATGTCCAAACTGCGACCCCATGAATCACAGCATGCTGAGCCTCCCAGTCCATCACTAGCTCCCAGAGTCCACACAAACCCATGTCCATCGAGTTGGTGATGCCATCCATCCATCTCATCCTCTGTCATTCCCTTCTACTTCTGCTGCCAATCCTTCCCAGCATTAGGGTCTTTTCCAATGAGTCAACTTTTCGTATGAGGTGGACAAAATATTGAAGGTTCAGCATCAACATCAGTCCTTCCAATGAACACCCAGGACTGATTTCCTTTAGGATGGACTGGTTGGATCTTCTTGCAGTCCAATGGATTCTCAAGAGTCTTCCCCAAAACCACAATTCAAAAAAATCAATTCTTTGGTGCTCATCTTTCTTCACAGTCCAACTCTCACATTCATACATGACCAAGGGAAAAACCATAGCCTTGACTAGACAGACCTTTAGTAGCAAAGTAATATGTCTGCTTTTAAATATGCTGTCTAGGTTGGTCATAACTTTCCTTCCAAGGAGTAAGTGTCTTTTAATTTCATGGCTGCAGTCACCTTCTGCAGTGATTTCGGAGCCCCAAAAAATAAAGTATGACACTGTTTCCCCATCTATTTCCCAAGAAGTGATGGGGCCAGATGCCATGATCTTATTTTGCTGAATGTTGAGCTTTAAGTCAACTTTTTCACTCTCCTCTTTCACTTTCATCAAGAGGCTTTGTTGTTCCTCTTCACTTTCTGCCATAAGGGTGGTGTCATCTGCATATCTGAGGTTATTGATATTTCTCCCAGCAATCTTGATTCCAGCTTGTGCTTCATCCAGCCCAGCATTTCTCATAATGTACTCTGCATGTAAGTTAAATAAGCAGGGTGACAATATACAGCCTTGATGTACTCCTTTTCCTATTTGGAACCAGTCTGTTGCTCCATGTCCAGTTCTAACGGTAGCTTCCTGACCTGCATATAGGTTTCTCAAGAGGCAGGTCACGTGGTCTGGTATTCCCATCTCTTTCAGAATTTTCCACAGTTTATTGTGATCCACACAAAGACTTTGGCATAGTCAATAAAACAGAAATAGATGTCTTTCTGGAACTCTCTTGCATTTTTGATGATCCAATGAATGCTGGCAATTTGATTTCTGGGATTTCTGGTTCCTCTGCCTTTTCTAAAACCAGCTTGAACATCAGGAAGTTCACAGTTCACGTATTGCTGAAACCTGGCTTGGAGAATTTTGAGCATTACTTTACTAGCTTGTGAGATGAGTAAAATTCTGCAGTAATTTGAGCATTCTTTGGCATTGCCTTTTTTTGAGATTGGAATGAAAACGGACCTTTTCCAGTCCTGTGGCTACTGCTGGGTTTTCCAAATTTGCTGGCATATTGAGTGCAGCACTTTCACCGCATCATCTTTCAGGATTTAAAATAGCTCAGCTGGAATTCCATCCCCTCCACTAGCTTTGTTCATAGTGATGCTTTCTAACGCCCACTTGACTTCACATTCCAGGATGTCTGGCTCTAGGTGAGTAATCATTCCATCAGGATTATCTGGGTCATGAAGATCTTTTTGTATAGATCTTCTGTGTATTCTTGCCACCTATTCTTAATATGTTCTGCTTCTGTTAGATCCACACCATTACTGTCCTTTATTGAGCCCATTTTTGCATGAAATATTCCCTTGGTATCTCTGATTTTCTTGAAGAGATCTCTAGTCTTTCCCATTCTTTCCTCAAAATCCTTTCCTCTATTTGTTTGCATTGATCCCTGAGGAAGGTTTTTTTTTTTTTTTTAATCTCTCCTTGCTATTCTTTGGAACTTTGCATTCAGATCCTTATATCATTCCTATTCTCCTTTGCTTTTCGTTTCTCTCTCTCTCTCTCTCTCTCTTTTTTTTTTTTTTTAAAGTTATTTGTAAGGCCTCCCCAGACAGCCATTTTGCTTTTTTGCATTTCTTTCCATGGAGATGGTCTTAATCCCTGTCTCCTGTACAATGTCATGAACCTCCAAACACAGTTCATCAGGCACTCTGTCTATCAGATCTAGGCACTTAAATCTATTTCTCACTTCCACTGTATAATCATGAGATTTGATTTAGGTCATACATGAATGATCTAGTGGTTTTCCCTACTTTCTTCAAAAGTCTGAATTTGACAATAAGGAGTTCATGATCTGAGCCACAGTCAGCTCCCTGTCTTGTTTTTGCTGACTGTATAGAGCTTCTCCATCTTTGGCTGCAAAGAATTTAATTAGTTTGATTTTGGTGTTGACCATCTGTGATATCCATGTGTAGAGTTTTCTATTGTGTTGTTGGAGGAGGGTGTTTGGTATGACCAGTGCGTTCTCTTGGCAAAACTCTATTAGCCTTTGCCCTGCTTCATTCTGTACTCCAAGGCCAAATGTGTCTGTTACTCCAGGTGTTTCCTGACTTCCTACATTTCCATTCCAGTCCCCTATAATGAAAAGGACAAGTTTTTTTGGGGGGGTGTTAGTTCTAAAATGTCTTGTAGGTCTTCATAGAAGCATTCAACTTCAGTTTCTTCAGCATTACTAGTTGGGGCATAGGTTTGGATTACCATGATATTGAATGGTTTGCCTTAGAAACGAACAGGGGTCATTCTGTCATTTTTGAGACTGCATCTAAGTACTTCATTTCGGACTCTTTTGTTGACCATGATGGCTACTCCATTTTTTTTAAGGGATTCCTGCCCACAGTAGTAGATATAATGGTCAACTGAGTTAAATTCATCCATTCCAGTCCATCTTAATTCGCTGATTCCTAGAATGTTGATGTTCATTCTTGACATGTCCTGTTTGACCACTTCCAATTTGCAATTCATGGAAACTTGAAATTTCCAATTTCCAATTCATGGACCTAACATTCCAGGTTCCTATGCAATATTGTTCTTTAAAGCATTGGACCTTGCTTCTATCACCAATCACACCCACAACTGGGTATTGTTTTTGCTTTGTCGCCTTCCCTTCATTCCTTCTGGAGTTATTTCTCCGCTGATCTCCAGTAGCATATTGGGCATCTACCAACCTGGGGAGTTCATCTTTCAGAGTCCTATCTTTTTGCTTTTTTGATACTCTTCATGGGGTTCTCAAGGCAAGAATACTGAAGTGGTTTGCCATTCCCTTCTCCAGTAGACAAGACGGAAACAACTTAGCATACACGGAAACATTATTAATGACTTTCATTTTGTTTTTACAGACCAAAATCATTTTAAGCTTCTATTCATGAGTATTTATGTATTTCTATTCACATATTTTCCCCTAATGTAAACTACTAAGTTATATGTGAAACTAATCTTTCAACTTATAATATACCCAAGCCATACATATCCTAACATCCATGAAGTAATTTCATGTCTCTATGCCTTGCTTTGAGATTACTGCTCAGTATTACACTGTACATATACAATATTTGTAATCATTCCTCACTGAAGGAAATATAAATTACATATAATTTTAACTACTACACATTTGAAAGTAATGATATTCTTGCTCATATATCTTTGAATCCAGGTGAATGCAGAATGAAGCAGGGCAAAGACTAATAGAATTTTGGCAAGAAAATGCACTGGTCATAGCAAACACCCTCTTCCAACAACACAAGAGAAGACTCTACACATGGACATCACCAGATGGTCAACACCGAAATCAGATTGATTATATTTTTTGCACCCAAAGATGGAGAAGCGCTGTACAGTCAACAAAAACAAGACCAAGAGCTGACTGTGGCTCAGATCATGAACTCCTTATTACCAAATTCAGACTTAAATTGAAAAAAGTAGGGAAAACCGCTAGACCATTTAAGTATGACCTAAATCAAATCCCTTATGATTATACAGTGGAAGTGAGAAATAGATTTAAGGGCCTAGATCTGATAGATAGAGTGCCTGATGAACTATGGAATGAGGTTCGTGACACTACAGGAGACAGGGGTCAAGACCACCCCCATGGAAAGAAATGGAAAAAAGCAAAATGGCTGTCAGGGGAAGCCCTACAAATAGCTGTGAAAAGAAGAGAAGCGAAAAGCCAAAGAAAAAAGGAAAGATATAAGCATCTGAATGCAGAGTTCCAAAGAATAGCAAGGAGAGATAAGAAAGCCTTCTTCAGCCATCAATGCAAAGCATTAGAGAAAAAGAACAGAATGGGAAAGACTAGGGATCTCTTGAAGAGAATTAGAGATACTAAGGGAACATTTCATGCAAATATGGGCTTGATAAAGGACAGATATACTTATGTTAGATATGGACCTAACAGAAGTAGAAGATATTAAGAAAGGTGGCAAGAGTACACAGAAGAAATGTACAAAAAAGATCTTCACGACCCAGATAATCACGATGGTGTGATCACTCATACAGAGCCAGACATCTTGGAATGGGAAGTCAAGTGGACCTTAGAAAGCATCATTACGAACAAAGCTAGTGGAGGTGATGGAATTCCAGTTGAGCTATTTCAAATCCTGAAAGATGATGCTGTAAAAGTGCTGCATTCAATATGCCAGCAAATTTAGAAAACTCAGCAGTGACCATAGGACTGGAAAAGGTCAGTTTTCATTCCAATCTCAAAGAAACGCAATGCCAAAGAATGCTCAATCTACCCACACAATTGCACTCATCTCACATGCTAGTAAAGTAATGCTCAAAATTCTCCAAGCCAGGTTTCAGCAATATGTTGTGAACTTCCTGATGTTCAAGCTGGTTTTAGAAAAGGCAGAGGAACCAGAGATCAAATTGCCAACATCCGCTGGATCATGGAAAAAGCAAGAGAGTTCTAGAAAGACATCTACTTCTGCTTTATTGACTATGCCAAAGCCTTTGACTGTGTGGATCACAATAAACTGTGGAAAATTCTTCAAGAGATGGGAATACCAGACCACCTGACCTGTCTCTTGAGAAATCTGTATGCAGGTCAGGAAGCAACAGTTAGAACTGGACATGGAACAACAGACTGGTTAAAAATAGGAAAAGGAGTACGTCAAGGCTGTATATTGTCACCCTGCTTATTTAACTTATATGCCGAGCACATCATGAGAAATGCTGGACTGGAAGAAACACAAGCTGGAATCAAGATTGCCGAGAGTAATATCAATAACCTCAGATATGCAGATGACACCACCCTTATGGCAGAAAGTGAAGAGGAGCTAAGAAACCTCTTGATGAAAGTGAGAGGAGAGTGAAAAAGTTGGTTTAAAGCTCAACATTCAGAAACTAAGATCGTGGCATCCGGTCCCATCACTTCATGGGAAATAGATGGAAAAACAGTGAAATCAGTGTCAGTCTTTATTTTTGGAGGCTCTAAAATCACTGCAGATGGTGATTGCAGCCATGAAATTAAAAGACACTTACTCCTTGGAAGAGAAGTTATGACCAGCCTAGATAGCTTTCAAAAGCAGAGACATTACTTTGCAGACTAAAGTCCATCTTTTCAAGGCTATGGTTTTTCCAGTAGTCATGTATGGATATGAGAGTTGGCCTGTGAAGAAGGCTGAGAACTGAAGCACTGATGCTTTGAACTGTGGTGTTGGAGAAGACTCTTAAGAGTCCCTTGGACTGCAAGGAAATCCAACGAATCTTTTCTGAAGGAGATCAGCCCTGGGATTTCTTTGGAAGGAATGATGCTAAAGCTGAAACTCCAGTACTTTGGCCACNAACAAGACCAAGAGCTGACTGTGGCTCAGATCATGAACTCCTTATTACCAAATTCAGACTTAAATTGAAAAAAGTAGGGAAAACCGCTAGACCATTTAAGTATGACCTAAATCAAATCCCTTATGATTATACAGTGGAAGTGAGAAATAGATTTAAGGGCCTAGATCTGATAGATAGAGTGCCTGATGAACTATGGAATGAGGTTCGTGACACTACAGGAGACAGGGGTCAAGACCACCCCCATGGAAAGAAATGGAAAAAAGCAAAATGGCTGTCAGGGGAAGCCCTACAAATAGCTGTGAAAAGAAGAGAAGCGAAAAGCCAAAGAAAAAAGGAAAGATATAAGCATCTGAATGCAGAGTTCCAAAGAATAGCAAGGAGAGATAAGAAAGCCTTCTTCAGCCATCAATGCAAAGCATTAGAGAAAAAGAACAGAATGGGAAAGACTAGGGATCTCTTGAAGAGAATTAGAGATACTAAGGGAACATTTCATGCAAATATGGGCTTGATAAAGGACAGATATACTTATGTTAGATATGGACCTAACAGAAGTAGAAGATATTAAGAAAGGTGGCAAGAGTACACAGAAGAAATGTACAAAAAAGATCTTCACGACCCAGATAATCACGATGGTGTGATCACTCATACAGAGCCAGACATCTTGGAATGGGAAGTCAAGTGGACCTTAGAAAGCATCATTACGAACAAAGCTAGTGGAGGTGATGGAATTCCAGTTGAGCTATTTCAAATCCTGAAAGATGATGCTGTAAAAGTGCTGCATTCAATATGCCAGCAAATTTAGAAAACTCAGCAGTGACCATAGGACTGGAAAAGGTCAGTTTTCATTCCAATCTCAAAGAAACGCAATGCCAAAGAATGCTCAATCTACCCACACAATTGCACTCATCTCACATGCTAGTAAAGTAATGCTCAAAATTCTCCAAGCCAGGTTTCAGCAATATGTTGTGAACTTCCTGATGTTCAAGCTGGTTTTAGAAAAGGCAGAGGAACCAGAGATCAAATTGCCAACATCCGCTGGATCATGGAAAAAGCAAGAGAGTTCTAGAAAGACATCTACTTCTGCTTTATTGACTATGCCAAAGCCTTTGACTGTGTGGATCACAATAAACTGTGGAAAATTCTTCAAGAGATGGGAATACCAGACCACCTGACCTGTCTCTTGAGAAATCTGTATGCAGGTCAGGAAGCAACAGTTAGAACTGGACATGGAACAACAGACTGGTTAAAAATAGGAAAAGGAGTACGTCAAGGCTGTATATTGTCACCCTGCTTATTTAACTTATATGCCGAGCACATCATGAGAAATGCTGGACTGGAAGAAACACAAGCTGGAATCAAGATTGCCGAGAGTAATATCAATAACCTCAGATATGCAGATGACACCACCCTTATGGCAGAAAGTGAAGAGGAGCTAAGAAACCTCTTGATGAAAGTGAGAGGAGAGTGAAAAAGTTGGTTTAAAGCTCAACATTCAGAAACTAAGATCGTGGCATCCGGTCCCATCACTTCATGGGAAATAGATGGAAAAACAGTGAAATCAGTGTCAGTCTTTATTTTTGGAGGCTCTAAAATCACTGCAGATGGTGATTGCAGCCATGAAATTAAAAGACACTTACTCCTTGGAAGAGAAGTTATGACCAGCCTAGATAGCTTTCAAAAGCAGAGACATTACTTTGCAGACTAAAGTCCATCTTTTCAAGGCTATGGTTTTTCCAGTAGTCATGTATGGATATGAGAGTTGGCCTGTGAAGAAGGCTGAGAACTGAAGCACTGATGCTTTGAACTGTGGTGTTGGAGAAGACTCTTAAGAGTCCCTTGGACTGCAAGGAAATCCAACGAATCTTTTCTGAAGGAGATCAGCCCTGGGATTTCTTTGGAAGGAATGATGCTAAAGCTGAAACTCCAGTACTTTGGCCACTTAATCAAAGAGCTGACTCATTGGAAAAGACTCTGATGCTGGGAGAGATTGATTGATAATGAAACATTGACTTCAAAAATATTATCAATGTGTAATTCCCTCATTAACATCCAAGCATTCCCTTTCCAACAATGATTACACTAAAACTATTCAGTATGCTAAAAGATCAAAATAATAATATCATATTAAATTAATTTTTACTTTCATGTGATTATTTCTATTAGTCATTTTTTCTTTCCTAAACTTTTTGTTTTGATTTTTAGGACATCTTTACAGAACACTGTTAACTTCGTTCTTATTGCTTTTAAAAAATTGTCTTTAGTTAGACTTTCAATAAAATTAATTTTCTAATAAATTGTATTGATGGAACTCATAGTTTTCAATGATAAATAAAAAATAAAGACCTAATATTTATATATTGTCAGAGAGGCAATATATATAATGTTATATAATGACAGATCTGAAAAGTTGACCATGAGATTACTTTTAGTTTGTTTCCCAGAAAATCTTTACTATAGTATGCTTTTCTTACACATCTCTGGGACACTGAAAATGTGATACATGAAATAAGGAAGCCATGGCCTTCATAGATCTTCAGAGCTAAGAAGAAGACCACGCAATATAGAGAAACAGGGTAGGGCACTGTTAAGATAACATAGATCTTGTTATCTGCTATGTCTGTTTTACTGTTTACTCTGATAATGAAGATGTATGCTGCTATTTTCCTCTCATCTTCTGAGAGCTTTTGATTGTGTCCACATCAGCTTTAAATACCATGCCATGTTGATAGACCTATTGCAAAGTGACAAGGCCAGTTATGCTTCCATGCAGTGAGTTTTGCAATCTTGCTATTTTTTATTGCTGACACATTCCCAAAGTGGCACATTCAGCCTTAAGCAGATTCTCTTGTAGCACTCATTGCTTGCTTTTTTCCTGATGATAAACTTTTTTTCTTTTTTTCTGATGATAAACTTACTAAATCTACATTGTAAAAATATAGAAGCAAATCAATTATAAAGAAGAAAGCCACATATAACATTATAACACCTCTACCTCTACTTTTATAATGTAATACTTTTATAATCCTGAACTGAGACACTGATCTAGGGTCATGATAGGCACCCTTAAAGACCCGTGGAAAATCTCCAGTAGGGCAATCAGCTCTCTCAGTATGGATGAAACAGTTACGTTGGTTCCTGTGGGTTTCACTGGGCAGAGCATAGACAGGGTTCTTTTCTTTTCTTTTCCTTTTTCTTTCTTTCTTTTTACTAGATTCTCAGTTCATTATGAAAGGATACAACTCAGGCACAGCCAGATGGGAGAGATTCAGAGGGAGAGTGTGTGGGAAGGAGTCTGGCACTCCTCTACCTGCTCAGTGTGAGACTTGCACATCTCCCGGTGGTCACCAGCCAAGGGTCACCAGAGAGATTTCATCAGACTCTCCAAGGGGCTCCAATCCACAGAAACTCATCACCATTGAGAATCAAATACACAAATATTCTCAAAGTTTATTGTATGGGATTCATCTAACCTTGATTCTAAAGCAAACAAAATGATGTAAAAGAAAACGTATTAAAAAATGTGACTCAGGAATATAAACCCAAAAACCTTGACATATTTTTATATAGAACCTAACCACATCTTAATTTACTCTGATAAAGATTAACTCAGGAATTCAATAGGTGAGTAACAGGAAATTAGGTAATGTCATTGCCGTACTAAAATGTCATCTCCACACTCATATGCAAGTATGGTAACTTGAACATAAAATCCTTTAGGAATACTGCCAATAAAATGGCAAAAGTCTATATTTCCACTTTTATTTAATCTAGGAAGTCTAAGCCAGTACAGTGAAACAAGGAGGAAAAGGGGATTACATTCAAGATTGTCATCATTTGTAGATGTTTTGGTTGTTTGCATATAAAATATGAAAACTCTAAATAAAGTATTGAAACTAATAATTGAGCAAATGGTAATTGAGTAAGCTTACTGTAGGAAATAAACAAGTATACAAATACTAATTGTGTTTTTATTTACTAGAATCAGACAGGAAATATAATTGTGACAGGATATCACTTAGAGTATCCGGGAATAAATCTAGAATCTACATAAGCCTGATTACATTCTTATAATACTTTGAAAATGTGAAAAATATCTATTACTGAAAGGTTGCATCAAAGAAAATACATGTGTCAGGACACTATCGATGCCTATGATTACATACATAAATATCTATACAAGATCATCATTATCAACAAGTAATGGCAGTTATCTCTCCTTACTAATATTCAAGTGATTTTTACTTTATTTCTCATATTACTATCTATTCTATTTTCTCATAAATTTGCTTTTATACATATATATAAAAATAATTTAAAACTAAAAATAGATATAACATCACTATTTAAAAAATGCAAACCCCAAAAACCTGCAAGGTCTTATGAAAATATATTTATCATCATATTACAGTGATTTTTTTAAACTAAAACAATTGCTATAGTTAAATGGTTATTTATGACAAACAATGCAATTTACATCATTCTGAAAATAAATTTGTTCCCCCAAAAATGTGCTAATGCTACTTACTCATCTCACTCTAAAATTAATCTGCTCTGGAAATCATTGGAGAGGATGACATATATAAGAAAAATATAGCCAAGTACTTTGTAAGCCAAACACTATGAGTTCACTGATGAGGAGAGAGTGAACATCAGAACTGTCCTGAAAGAAGAGGTATTTAAGTTGGGATGCTGATAGAATTTGGAGAGTTATCTGTGAGGAATGGATAATTGATGCTTTTCAGTTCAGTTCAGTCACTCAGTCGTGTCCGACTTTGTGACCCCATGAATAGCAGAACGCCAGGCCTCCCTGTCCATCATCAACTCCTGGAGTTCACTCAGACTCACTTCCATCGAGTCAGTGATACCATCCCATCCAGTCATCTCATTCTCTGTCATCCCCTTCTCATNATATGAAAACTCTAAATAAAGTATTGAAACTAATAATTGAGCAAATGGTAATTGAGTAAGCTTACTGTAGGAAATAAACAAGTATACAAATACTAATTGTGTTTTTATTTACTAGAATCAGACAGGAAATATAATTGTGACAGGATATCACTTAGAGTATCCGGGAATAAATCTAGAATCTACATAAGCCTGATTACATTCTTATAATACTTTGAAAATGTGAAAAATATCTATTACTGAAAGGTTGCATCAAAGAAAATACATGTGTCAGGACACTATCGATGCCTATGATTACATACATAAATATCTATACAAGATCATCATTATCAACAAGTAATGGCAGTTATCTCTCCTTACTAATATTCAAGTGATTTTTACTTTATTTCTCATATTACTATCTATTCTATTTTCTCATAAATTTGCTTTTATACATATATATAAAAATAATTTAAAACTAAAAATAGATATAACATCACTATTTAAAAAATGCAAACCCCAAAAACCTGCAAGGTCTTATGAAAATATATTTATCATCATATTACAGTGATTTTTTTAAACTAAAACAATTGCTATAGTTAAATGGTTATTTATGACAAACAATGCAATTTACATCATTCTGAAAATAAATTTGTTCCCCCAAAAATGTGCTAATGCTACTTACTCATCTCACTCTAAAATTAATCTGCTCTGGAAATCATTGGAGAGGATGACATATATAAGAAAAATATAGCCAAGTACTTTGTAAGCCAAACACTATGAGTTCACTGATGAGGAGAGAGTGAACATCAGAACTGTCCTGAAAGAAGAGGTATTTAAGTTGGGATGCTGATAGAATTTGGAGAGTTATCTGTGAGGAATGGATAATTGATGCTTTTCAGTTCAGTTCAGTCACTCAGTCGTGTCCGACTTTGTGACCCCATGAATAGCAGAACGCCAGGCCTCCCTGTCCATCATCAACTCCTGGAGTTCACTCAGACTCACTTCCATCGAGTCAGTGATACCATCCCATCCAGTCATCTCATTCTCTGTCATCCCCTTCTCATCCTGCCCCCAATCCCTCCTAGCATCAGAGTCTTTTCCAATGAGTCAGCTCTTTGCATGAGGTGGCCAAAGTACTGGAGTTTCAGCTTTAGCATCATTCCTTCCAAAGAAACCCCAGGGCTTTAGGTCCAGTCAAAGAAGAGTACAGATAAGACAGCCAAACATGGAAATCTAGATAATCTCAACTTTGACCTAAAGAATATACATAGAGAGAGAAAATTAGTAAAATACTTCTTTGGATAAGGGAAATATGTCACCATCAGAGAATGGTGTCAATTGCAAGTATAGCAAAACTTATGGGGAGCCCCACCCATACTTTTAACCATAGTCCCTGGTGGTTTGGTGGTTTAAAAAAAAAAAAATCCACCTGTCAATGCAGGAGATGTGGTTTGATCCCTGGGTCTGGAAGAACCCCTGGAGGAGAAAATGACAACCTGTTCTTGCCTGAGAAATTCTTGCCTGAGAAATTCCATAGGCAGAGAAGCCTTGTGGGTTACTCAGTCCATGGGGTTCAAAAAAAGTTGAACAAGACTTAGTGACTAAACAACAACAACCCTTCAGTGTCTGCAGGGGGATTTTCAGGGCCATAAGCTTCCACTGTAGTTACTCGACATTTGTTCATGACAGGCTGAAGTATTCATGAATTAACATTGCTCCTGGTTAAGGACATTAGCCCTCACTTTATAACTTGGGGGCTGGTGTATAAATACCTCAGTTCTCTAACCTCTTGGATGAATGGTGATGTCTACACTGTATCCCAGAGTTTCTCCATGTTTGAGCTTTCATTGCCAGTGTTGGCTGGCTTAATGATGCTCTTTAGTGGCTGCCTTCCCTCTCCTGCCCCAGGCCCCCAGTCTGCTGCCAGGGTTTCTTCCACTTCCACATGTGCCCCTTGCACTTGAATCCTTGTCTCACGATATACTTCTGGGGGATCGATCTGAAACCAAATCAGCAGAAAGTTGGCAAATCAACAGTAAGGACTGATATGGGAAAAGTGCAAGATTTGACAATTTGTGGGCCATTTGCCAGAAGGGAGCTTTTTCAGATGTCAGTTTTTAAGTCTAGTGTTGAACTGTAAACTAATCAAGTCTATAAGTGGGGAGGAAGTGGTGGAAATACAGTGTGGGATACTTTGGAAATGCCTCTAAGTGAAAAGAGGGAAATATTGGGAAAACTTCCTTGAAATTAGTCTCTGTTGAATATGATAACTCTTGCTGACTCCACAAATCAGACTACTTGCCCGTCCTCTGAGGTGCATGTAAATAACAAAATATATTCAATTTCTAATAGAACTTACAGCTGGTGACTGAGGCCAACTTGCAGTCAGATAATACTACTATAAACACATGGAACGAGGAGATTATGGGTGGTGAGTACTGACAGAAAGCCAGAAAAATGGGAGAATATGTGAAATCATTCTCAAAGCTTCAGAGTAGAGAGTTGGTGTTACAATTAGTGGGTCAATTTTAAAGTGTAATGTTAATCAAAGACTTTGTAACAGAAATTATTCTGTAATGCAGACATGCTGCAAGTAAGACACACTCAAAATTGAGTGAAATAGTAGNACTTCTTGATGTTTAGATATAACATTTGTTTTAAATTCTTAAGAAATGTGTTTGGGTTATTAATTTGTCATTATGCTGAAGTATCAGACATTGTTTATGATTAAGCAAAAATCTGACTTTATTTTAATTTATAGTTATTAATTGGGAATGGAATATTGCAATTGGCTGGTCAAGGATGACTCTACCATGATATGTTTAAAGATACCTTCAACTCCTTGCTCCCAAACCAGAAGCAAAGCTTCACCCCATGCAATTTCCTGTCCTAGTGGACTCTCTGGTTCAAATGTTCTGTGTGCTTGGACAGTTTTGTGATGCCCCAACATCAGTAAAGTAGAAGAGGGCAGTGCTGATTCTGAGCCATTAAAAAAAAAGGAAAACCTTCTTAGGAAATAAGAGTAATATGATGTTGAAAACTCCAATGAGTCTTGAAGAGTAACAAAGGTCTCTGCCTTACGGCTGCAAATGTGCTTGTTGAAAAGAAATTATCTGCAATAGCAAAATCCACAATCTTCATGGTGCAAAGCACTAAAGCCATGGATCTTTGTTGATGCTTCTCCCATATCACTCTTTGAATTGTGTCTCGGATGTTTCTACTTCCTTTTTGCAACTGATGTTTTTCCAGGCAGTCCATTGATGTGAAATCTGGTTGGCTTAACCTTATTCCATCAGAAGTAATTTGCAATAAATGTGTTGGAAATGAGGCCACACTTATAGGGGTCACAGAGGAAAGGAGTCTACTTTAAAATACAGTAAAAATAATGTGAGATGAAATAAACCTTTTCAAGATACTCTTTAAGAAAATCCACCCTTTGAAATATCCATGAGGAACTTACACTCCTGAGAATTGCCTGTCTAGAACAGAGCAGTATAGCATCTTAACATTGTCCTTTTGTGATAGGCAATTGCTGATTACTGCCCCTGGATAAACATGAGGATTCTCTAAAAGAAAGTTAGTGTTCTGCAATCATGCAGTGCGGCTGAATGAGGCTGAAATTTTTGCCTTTGTGAAATGAGCCACTTTAAGTTTTCTCAAAATTCTTTACAGAGCCAAAATGAATAGAATATTATCTTCAATGACTTAACACTCTATATATAGGATAAAATTACATCCAAGAAGATTAAGAGTGACTTACTTAGAACTCTGAGAAACATACTGAAAAACTAATACAAGAACATTAGCTTTTATGCTGGGTTTAAGTTTAAAATGCTTTTAAAGGAGACTCTTCTGACTTACGGGCACAGCAATGAAGAAAATGAAAACAACTAGATAAAATGAACAGATTCTAAAGAAAAATAAATACTCTTGTCACTTTAAAATGTCACTTGATTTCAGAAGTCCTATTTACCATCGTTTAACCATCCAGGGCTTTCCTTGTGGTTCAGCTGGTAAAGAATCTACCTTCAATGGGGAACACTTGGGTTCAATTCCCAGGTTGGGAAGATTTCTTGGAGAAGGGAAAGGCTATCCACACCAATATTCTGGCTTGCTGAATTCTGTAGACTGTATAGTCCATAGAGTCACAAAGACTTGGACAAAACTGAGCAACTTTTACTTTTGTGGAGAAGGAAATGGCAAACCATTTCAGTATTCTTGCCTTGATACCTCAATGAACAGTTTGAAAAGGCAAAATGATAGGATACTGAAAGATGAACTCCCCAGGTCGGTAGGTGCCCAATATGCTACAGGAGGTCAGTGGAGAAATAACTACAGAAATAATAAAGAGATGAAGGGAAAGTAGAAACAACACACAGTTTTGTTTGTGACCGGTTGATGGAAGTAAAGTCCAACACTGTAAAGAGCACTTTGCATATGAACTGGGAATGTTAGGTCCATGAATCAAGGCAAATTCAGTTCGGTCCCTATGTCATGTCTGATTTATGGTGACCCCATGGACAACAGCACACCAGGCCTCCATGTCCATCACTGACTCCCAGAGTTTACTCAAATTCATGTCCATTGAGTTGGTGATGCCATCCAACCATCTCATCCTCTGTCACCCTCTTTTCCTCCCACCTTCAATCTTTCCCAATATCAGGGTCTTTTCAAATGAATCAGTTCTTCGCATCAAGTGGCCAAAGTATTGGAGTTTCAGCTGCAGTATCAGTCTTTCCAAAGAATATTCAGGTCTGATTTTCTTTCAGATGGACTGGGTGGATCTCCTTGCAGTCCAGGGGACTCTCAAGAGTCTCCTCTAACACCAGAGTTCAAAACCATCAATTCTTCAGCATTCAGCTTTCTTTATAGTCTAACTCACATCCATACATGACTACTGGAAAAACCATAGCTTTGACTAGATGGACCTTTGTTGGCAAAGTACTGTCTCTGCTTTGTAATATACTGTCTAGACTGGTCATAACTTTTCTTCCAAGGAATAAGTGTCTTTTATTTTCATGGCTGCAATCACCAAATGAAATGATTGTGGAGTCAAAAAATAAATAAATAAAATAAAAGGCAACTTGGAAGTGGTCAAACAGGAGATGGCAAGAGCAAACATTGTTATTTCTGGAATCAATGAACTAAAAAGGACTGAGATGTGGAATTTTCTCAGATGACCATTATATCTACTACTGTGGGAAGGAACCCCTTAGAAGAAATGTAATAGCGATCAGAGTCAAAAAAAGAGTCCAAATGCAGTACTTGGATGCAATCCCAAAAATGACAGAATGATCTCTGTTCATTTCCAAGGCAAACAATTTAATATCACAGTAATCCAAGTCTATGCCCAGACCAGTGATGTTGAAGAGGCTGAAGCTGAATGATTCTATGAAGGCCTACAAGACATTCTGGAACTAACACCCCCCCCCCCCACAAACAAACAACAAAG
>SJYW01049997.1:0-10160 GCA_006410735.1 Raphicerus campestris
TTACCTACCAAATCGCAAGCAGGTTTCTTTGCTGAGACTTCTGGGGGCTCTGGACAGTCATCATCTGCCTGAGAAGGAGCCCCAGTGGTGCTCTCAGAAAATTGAGCAGCACGGAAAGGCCAGAGATTGCAGCAATTGTGCTCGCCAAACTCCCTAGCTACTTGGACCTGGGAAGGGAACAAAACGCAGGCCCAATGGAGGGCTTCCTGAGCGCCGAGCCTGAATGGCTTAGACCAGGGAGGTGCATGAAGCCTAGGGCAGGCCTCAGATGGTTATCCAGTGGAGCAACGTAGAACCTGAGCGGTGTGCGCTGCGAGCACGGGCAAGCCCAGCATAGAGTCCATCACCGCCCTCCCTGTGTCAAGACGGAAATCAGACATGGAAGAGACCAGCAAACAGAGGAAGTTAAACAGAGGGAACTCCCTTGGTAGCGATCCCACAGAGCCCACAATGCCAGAGAAAGGGCCAGATATACCTTTACTACTTTTATGATCAATTTTTTTTTTTGAGTTGATGTGGAACTGTAATTTTTTTCTTTTTCTTTTTTTAAATTAAATTTTTTTCTTTTTTGTCTTTTTTTTAAACTTTCTTAAATTTTTAAGTCCTCTATATCTCTATTTATTATTTTTGTAACCTATTATTACTTTTCAAAAAAAAAAGCAAACTCTATTTTTAAAGCAAATGCTGTATATAGTCTTTCTGTGGTGGAGGTTGTTGTCTTTTAATAATTCTGGTGGCTTTCTTTTTGCTCTTTTTTTTTCCTTTTTTTTCTCTTTCTTCTTTTCTTTAATATTTTATATTTGAAAATCCAATCTTTACTCCAGATTTTTAATCTTTGCATTTTGGTATTTGTTGTCAATTTTGTACATTTAAAAACCTAATCTTCAGTACCCAATTTTACATGAGAGTGAGATTTCTGGCTTGACCACTCTCTCCTCCTTTGGACTCTCTTTTTTCTCCACCAGGTGGCCTCTGTCTCCTTCCTCCCCCTCCTCTTCTCTACCAAACTCTGTGAATCTCTGTGTGTTCCAGAAGGTGGAGAACACTCAGGAAACTGGTTACTGGCCGGATCTGTCTCCCTCCTTTTCATCTCCCTTTTTTATCCCCCTGGACACCTCTGTCTAATTCCTCCCTCTCCTCTTCCTTGTATAACTCTGTGAACACCTCTGAGAGGTCCAGACTGTGGAGCACACACAAGAAAGTGGTTATGGGCTAGCTTGCTCTCTCCTCTTTTGATTCCACCTCATCCCATTCCAGTCACCTCTAACTACTCCCTCCCTCTTCTCTCCTCCATGTAACTCAGTGATTCTCTAGGGGTGGCCCTCAATGTGGAGAAACCTTTCATCTTAAACCTAGACGTTTTAACATCAGTGCTGTATAGATGGAGAAGTCCTGAGGCTATTGTAAAAATAAATCTGAAAACCAGAATCAGGAGGCTTAAGTTCAAATCCTGAGATCATCAGAGAATTCCTGAATACTGAGAACATTATCCAATAGGAGCTCATCAAATGCCTTCATACCAACACTGAAATCGAGCACTACCCAAGGGCCAACAAGTTCCAGAGCAAGACATACCATGCAAATTCTCCAGCAACACAAGAACACGCCCCTGAGATTCAATATACAGGCAGCTCAAAACTACTCCGAAACCATTGACGTCTCATAACCCATTACTAGACACTTCAAAGCACTCCAGAGAGAAGAAATCCAGCTCCACCCACCAGAACTCCAACACAAGCCTCCCTAATCAAGAAACCTTGACAAGCCACTGATACAACGCCACACACAGGGAGGAAGCTCAGTAATAAAGAGAACTCCACAAATTCCCAGAATATAGAAAGGCCACCCCAAACGCAACAATATAACCAAGATGAAAAAACAGAGGAATACCCAGCAGGTAAAGGAACTGGAGAAATGCCCACCAAACCAAGTAAAGGAGGAGGAGGTAGGGAATCTACCTGAGAAAGAATTCCGAATTTTGATAGTGAGAATGATCCAAAATCTTGAAATCAAAATGGAATCACAGATAAATAGCCTGGAGTCAAGGATTGAGAAGATGCAAGAAAGGCTTAACAAGGACCTAGAAGAAATAAAAAAGAGTCATCAACTAATGAATAATGCAATCAATGAGATCAGAAACGCCCTGGAGGCAACAAATAGTAGAATAATGGAAGCAGAAGATAGGATAAGTGAAATAGAAGATAGAATGGTAGAAATAAATGAATCAGTAAGGGAAAAAGAAAAACGAATTAAAAGAAATGAGGACAACCTCAGAGACCTACAGGACAATATGAAACGCTCCAACATTCGAATTATAGGAGTCCCAGAAGAAGAAGACAAAAAGAAAGACCACGAGAAAATATTGGAGGAGATAATAGTTGAAAACTTCCCTAAAATGGGGAAGGAAATAATCACCCAAGTCCAAGAAACCCAGAGAGTGCCAAACAGAATAAACCCAAGGCGAAACACCCCAAGACATATATTAATCAAATTAACAAAGGCCAAACACAAAGAACAAATATTAAAAGCAGCAAGGGAAAAACAACAAATAACACACAAGGGGATCCCCATAAGAATTACTGCAGATCTTTCAATAGAAACTCTCCAGGCCAGGAGGGAATGGCAAGACATACTTAAAGTGATGAAAGATAATAATCTACAGCCAAGACTACTGTACCCAGCAAGGATCTCATTCAAATATGAAGGAGAAATAAAAAGCTTTACAGACAAGCAAAAGCTGAGAGAATTCAGCACAACCAAACCAGCTCTCCAACAAATCCTAAAGGATAAACTTTAGACAGGAAACACAAAAAGAGCGTATAAATCCGAACTCAAAACAACAAAGTTAATGGCAACAGGAGCATACTTATCAATAATTACCTTAAATGTAAATGGGTTGAATGCCCCAACCAAAAGGCAAAGACTGGCTGAATGGATACAAAAGCAAGATCCCTATATATGCTGCCTACAAGAGACCCACCTCAAAACCACAGACACATACAGATTGAAAGTGAAGGGCTGGAAAAAGATATTCCATGCAAATAGAGACCAAAAGAAAGCAGGAGTAGCAGTACTCATATCCGACAAAATAGACTTTAAAACAAAGGCTGTGAAAAGGGACAAAGAAGGCCACTACATAATGATTAAAGGATCAATCCAAGAAGAAGATATAACAATTATAAATATATATGCACCCAACATAGGAGCACCGCAATATATAAGACAATTACTAACAAGCATGAAAGGGGAAATTAATAATAACACAATAATAGTGGGAGACTTTAATACCCCACTCACACCTATGGACAGATCAACTAAACAGAAAATTAACAAA
This sequence comes from Raphicerus campestris, assembly GCA_006410735.1. Lineage (NCBI taxonomy): Eukaryota > Metazoa > Chordata > Mammalia > Artiodactyla > Bovidae > Raphicerus > Raphicerus campestris. Next base: position 3,335 of record SJYW01049997.1, read on the forward strand.
GAAACGCAAACTTTAAATGATACAATAGACCAGTTAGACCTAATTGATATCTATAGGACATTTCACCCCAAAACAATGAATTTCACCTTTTTCTCAAGTGCACATGGAACCTTTTCCAGGATAGATCACATCCTGGGTCATAAAGCAAACCTGGATAAATTCAAAAAAATCGAAATTATTCCAAGCATCTTCTCTGACCATAATGCACTAAGGCTAGATCTCAACTACAGGAGAAAAACTACTAAAAACTCCAACATCTGGAGGCTGAACAACACCCTTCTGAATAATCAACAAATCACAGAAGAAATAAAAAAAGAAATCAAAATATGCATAGAAACGAATGAAAATGAAAACACAACTACACAAAACCTGTGGGACACTATAAAAGCAGTGCTAAGAGGAAAATTCATAGCAATGCAGGCATACCTCAAGAAACAAGAAAAAAGTCAAATAAATAACCTAACTCTACACCTAAAGCAACTAGAAAAGGAAGAAATAGAGAACCCCAGAGTTAGTAGAAGGAAAGAAATTGTAAAAATTAGGGCAGAAATAAATGCTAAAGAAACAAAAGAGACCATAGCAAAAATCAACAAAGCAAAAAGCTGGTTCTTTGAAAGGATAAATAAAATTGACAAACCATTAGCCAGACTCATCAAGAAACAAAGAGAAAAAAATCAAATCAACAAAATTAGAAATGAGAATGGAGAGATCACGACAGACAACACAGAAATACAAAGAATCATAAGAGACTACTATCAGCAATTATATGCCAACAAAATGGACAACTTGGAAGAAATGGACAAATTCTTAGAAAAGTACAACTTTCCAAAACTGAACCAGGAAGAAATAGAAAATCTTAATAGACCCATCACAAGCATGGAAATTGAAACTGTAATCAGAAATCTTCCAGCTAACAAAAGCCCAGGTCCAGACGGCTTCACAGCTGAATTCTACCAAAAATTTCGAGAAGAACTAACACCTATCTTACTGAAACTATTCCAGAAAATTGCAGAGGAAGGAAAACTACCAAACTCATTCTATGAGGCCACCATCACCCTAATACCAAAACCAGACAAGGATGCCACAAAAAAAGAAAACTATAGGCCAATATCACTGATGAACATAGATGCAAAAATTCTTAACAAAATCCTAGCAATCAGAATCCAACAACACATTAAAAAGATCATACACCACGACCAAGTGGGCTTTATACCAGGGATGCAAGGATTCTTCAATATCCGCAAATCAATCAACGTAATTCACCACATTAATAAACTGAAAAATAAAAATCATATGATTATCTCAATAGATGCAGAGAAGGCCTTTGACAAAATTCAACATCCATTTATGATAAAAGCTCTCCAGAAAGCAGGAATAGAAGGAATGTACCTCAACATAATAAAAGCTATATATGACAAACCCACAGCAAACATTATCCTCAACGGTGAAAAACTAAAAGCATTTCCCCTCAAGTCAGGAACAAGACAAGGGTGCCCACTTTCACCACTATTATTCAATATAGTTCTGGAAGTTCTGGCCACAGCAATCAGAGCAGAAAAAGAAATAAGAGGAATCCAAATTGGAAAAGAAGAAGTAAAACTCTCACTGTTTGCAGATGACATGCTCCTCTACATAGAAAATCCTAAAGACTCAACCAGAAAACTACTAGAGCTAATCAATGAATATAGTAAAGTTGCAGGATATAAAATCAACACTCAGAAATCCCTTGCATTCCTATACACTAATAATGAGAAAGTAGAAAAAGAAATTAAGGAAACAATTCCATTCACCATTGCAACCAAAAGAATAAAATACTTAGGAGTATACCTACCTAAAGAAACTAAAGATCTATATATCGAAAACTTTAAAACACTGATAAAAGAAATCAAAGAGGACACTAACAGATGGAGAAATATTCCATGTTCGTGGATCGGAAGAGTTAATATAGTGAAAATGAGTATACTACCCAAAGCAATCTACAGATTCAATGCAATCCCCATCAAGCTACCAACAGTATTTTTCACAGAACTAGAACAAATAATCTCAAGATTTGTATGGAAACACAAAAAGCCGCGAATAGCAAAAGCAATCTTGAGAAAGAAGAATGGAACTGGAGGAATCAACTTGCCTGACTTCAGGCTCTACTACAAAGCCACAGTCATTAAGACAGTATGGTACTGGCACAAAGACAGAAATATAGATCAATGGAACAAAATAGAAAGCCCTGAGATAAATCCACACACTTATGGATACCTTATCTTCGACAAAGGAGGCAAGAACATACAATGGAGTAAAGACAGTCTCTTTAACAGGTGGTGCTGGGAAAACTGGTCAACCACATGTAAAAGAATGAAACTAGATCACTTTCTAACTCCACACACAAAAATAAACTCAAAATGGATTAAAGATCTAAACGTAAGACCAGAAACTATAAAACTCCTTGAGGAGAACATAGGCAAAACACTCTCCGACATACATCACAGCAGGATCCTCTATGATCCACCGCCCAGTAAACTGGAAATAAAAGCGAAAATAAACAAATGGGATCTAATTAAAATTAAAAGCTTCTGCACAACAAAGGAAACTATAAGTAAGGTGAAAAGACAGCCTTCTGAATGGGAGAAAACAATAGCAAATGAAGCAACTGACAAACAACTAATCTCAAAGATTTACAAGCAACTTATGCAGCTCAACTCCAGAAAAATAAACGATCCAATCAAAAAATGGGCCAAAGAACTAAACAGGCATTTCTCCAAAGAAGACATACGGATGGCTAACAAACACATGAAAAGATGCTCAACATCACTCATTATCAGAGAAATGCAAATCAAGACCACAATGAGGTACCACTTCACACCAGTCAGAATGGCTGCGATCCAAAAATCTACAAGCAATAAGTGCTGGAGAGGATGTGGAGAAAAGGGAACCCTCTTACACTGTTGGTGGGAATGCAAACTAGTACAGCCACTATGGAGGGCAGTGTGGAGATTCCTTAAAAAATTGCAAATAGAACTGCCCTATGACCCAGCAATCCCACTGCTGGGCATACACACCGAGGAAACCCGAATTGAAAGAGACACATGTACCCCAATGTTCATTGCAGCGTTATTTATAATTGCCAGGACATGGAAACAACCCAGATGTCCATCAACAGATGATTGGATAAGAAAGCTGTGGTACATATACACAATGGAGTATTACTCAGCCCTTAAAAAGAATAAGTTTGACTCAGTTCTAATGAGATGGATGAAACTGGAGCCGATTATACAGAGTGAAGTAAGCCAGAAAGAAAAACACCAATACAGTATACTGACACATATATATGGAATTTAGAAAGAGAGTAAGGATGACCCTCTATGCGAGACAACAAAAGAGACACAGAGGTATAGAATGGACTTTTGGCCTCTGAGGGAGAGGGAGAGGGTGGGATGATTTGGAAGAATGGCATTGAAACATGTATACTATCATGTAAGTAACGAAGCGCCAGTCTATGTTCAATATAGGATATAGGATGCTTGGGGCTGGTGCACGGGATGATCCAGAGAGATGATATGGGGTGGGAGGTGGGAGGGGGCTTCATCATTGGGAGATCGTGTACACCTGTGGCTGATTCATGTCAATGTATGGCAAAACCAATACAGTATTGTAACGTAAAATAAAGTAAAAATAAAATTAAAAAAAATGGGAGAGTTAGAAGCTGGCATGATTCTCTGCATGGTAGAGGGAACAAATCTCCATAGTGACATCGAATAAACACTATTCTTAAAGCGGTCTTTTCTCTCTTCTAGGCTTAAGGGCTGGAGTTCAGATGGGAGGCATTCCCTGCAGTATCATCAGGGAAGTGAGACAGAGAAGGGAAAGAAGCTGATATTCTAATGGGAAGATACCACAGTGACACCACAGGGCTTAGTACTATTGAGCACCTTGGGTAGTCAGGGCAGGATCCGCCTCTCTTTCTCTGTGTTTGAAGGCTGTTCCAGGAACATCACCTTTCTGCCGCCTCTGGACTCACCTGTGCTTGGATGGAACATTCTTTGGAAAGTAGGTAAAGCTCTCTGTGAAGAACTGCAAATACTTTAAGATGCCTACAGCAGGTTTGGGAATGGTGGACACCAAGGTTTTATGACACAGAGAGTATGATATCTCAGGCATAAGAGATATGAGACATCTGACATCTAGATATGAGAATCCAGATATGAGATATCTAGAATCTAGACACCTGTGAGATCTAGAAAAAGAAAAATCAGATTTTTCACAGTGGAAACAATTTTATTTTTTTGGCCACACTGATTAATAGTCAGTGAAGAAGGATTAGAAATTAACATAAAAAGAAGAGGGATTCAAAATTGACATAAAACTTTTTGTTCACATTTTACAGTGGTCTTATTATATATATGTTATATATAACTTTATAGGAACCTATACTTAGAAATGTAGATATGTACACTCAAACTTAAGTATCGTAGCAAATATATAGGTACATGAAAGAGTCTAACAAAATGAAAGAGCACCAAGTGTGCATTCTAACAAAGTATATTGTATTATGCATGTATAGCACATTACATTTTACTTTCCTTTTCCAAACACACAAAAAATCAAGGCCCCAGTAGGCACACTTCTCAAAGTACGTATATTGCAGGTGTGCAATATGTAGTTGAGAATAGAGGTCAAAGAATTGTTTGTAACCACCTTTCTTCCTAAAGGTGGAACAGTTGGAAGCATCATCTTTACACACTAAGAACTACTATTTAAAGTAATAGCAGTCTTAACTGTACAAGTTCACAGCAGGCTTAACTAACCATGGCAGATGTAATGGCTCAGAAATGAACAATGTTAAAAAAAAAAAGTCAAAAACAATCATTTGGACATAACTTATATTTGAAGACTATAGTCAATTACATACCAAAAACTGGAAAGACACAGATGAAAAACTGCTCCTTTAGGCGTGTTATATTCTCTGGTCTCAAGGAAGAAAGCATTAAAAATAAAAAATCAAGAGCTCTAGCTTTGGAACCAGATGAGGGCTAAAATGCTCTTATTCTAGTGTTTGGTAGCTTTGATCCTGACCAAGTTATTTGAGTCTCAGTTCTTTCATCTGTCAGAGGCATGATACCTTCGTCAGGTAGTTTTAGTGACGAGGACATGGATTAATACATAAAGATTCTCTTTTTTTTAGACTTTTAATTGAGTTTTCATACTCAATTTCTCCTTGTGTAGTCTTGGGCTTTCTCATATTAGAAGGTATTTGTGTCAATGTAATTAAATTCGAGATTGTTTGCTGATGTTCTTTTGAATTATAAGTACTGTACTAGTTACTGGTGATACCAAAAATAATGGAACACAAATTTTGCCTTTGAGGAGTTCAAAATATAATAGAGGTATAGACAATAAACCATAGTACAATATGTTGTATACCATTGTGTGTATATATATGTGCGTGTGTGTGTGTACATATATATATATATATATGAAAAAGTATATACCAAATATTACAGGACATGAGATAATGGGGTCATTCATTTTACCAGGGAAATGGAAGGGAAAAGAGGATACCAAAGAGAAGAAGTAATATTTGAGCTGTGCATTGAAGAATAAGTAAGAATGTTTATTTTAAAAAATAAAATGAGAAATAACACAAGAAAACACAAGAATAACAAAAGAAAAGAGAGAATAAACACAAGAATTGTGTTTCAGGTACCTTTTATGCAGTCACCTGACCAATCTCTGGGGAAACAGTTGCTTTGGACTTTTGGAAATACCTCCACAAACCTTATATGGAACCATTTTGGAAAGAAAACCAACACTTGGCTTTCACAACTATTATGTTGGTGACTTGATTGATTATTTTTTGTTGAATATCATTTTGAATGTGACATTGTACAGGAGACAGGAATCAAGACCATCCCCAAGAAAAATAAATGCAAAAAAGCAAAAAGCTGTCTGAGGAAGCCTTACAAATAGCTGTGAAAAGAAGAGAAGCCAAAAGCAAAGGAGAAAAGGAAAGATATACCCATTTGAATGCAGAGTTCCAAAGAATAGCAAGGAGAGATAAGAAAGCCTTCCTCAGCAATCAATGCAAAGAAATAGAGGAAAACAATAGAAGGGAAAGACTAGAGATCTCTTCAAGAAAATTAGAGATATCAAGGGAACATTTCATGCAAAGATGGGCTCAATAAAGGACAGACATGCTAGGGACCTAACTAACAGAAGCAGAAGATATTAATAAGGGGTGGCAAGAATACACAGAAGAATTGTACAAAAAAGATCTTCATGACCCAAATAATCACGATGGTCTGATCACTCACCTAGAGCCAGNCATGCTAGGGACCTAACTAACAGAAGCAGAAGATATTAATAAGGGGTGGCAAGAATACACAGAAGAATTGTACAAAAAAGATCTTCATGACCCAAATAATCACGATGGTCTGATCACTCACCTAGAGCCAGACACCTTGGAATGTGAAGTCAAGTGGGCCTTAGGAAGTATCACTACTAACAAAGCTAGAGGAGGTGATGGAATTCCAGTCGAGCTATTTCAAATCATGAAAGATGATGCTGTGAAAGTGCTGCACTCAACATGCCAGCAAATTTGGAAAACTCAACAGTGGCCATATGACTGGAAAAGGTCGGTTTTCATTCCAATCTCCAAAAAAGGGAATGCCAAAGAATGCTCAAACTATGACACAATTGCACTGATCTCACACACTATGAAAGTAATGTTCAAAATTCTCCAAGCCAGGCTTCAGTAATACATGAACCGTGAACTTCCAGATATTCAAGCTGGATTTAGAAAAGGCAGAGGAACCAGAGATCAAATTGCCAACAT
>SJYW01050004.1:0-13590 GCA_006410735.1 Raphicerus campestris
ATTTTCATTTCTAATTTTATTGATTTGATTTTTTTCCTCTTTGTTTCTTGATGAGTCTGGCTAATGGTTTGTCAATTTTGTTTATCCTTTCAAAGAACCAGTGTTTGCTTTGTTGATTTTTGCTATGGTCTCTTTTGTTTCTTTTGCATTTACTTCTGCCCTAATTTTAAAGATTTCTTTCCTTCTGCTAACCCTGGGGTTCTCTATTTTTTCCTTTTCTAGTTGCTTTAGGTGTAGAGTTACGTTATTTATTTGACTTTATTCTTGTTTCTTGAGGTATGCCTGTATTGCCCTGAACTTTCCTCTTAGCACTGCTTTTATAGTGTCCCACAGGTTTTGGGTTGTTGTGTTTTTATTTTCATTCGTTTCTATGCATATTTTGATTTCTTTTTTGATTTCTTCTGTGATTTGTTGATTATTCAGAAGGGTGTTGTTCAGCCTCCAAATGTTGGAACTTTTAATAGTTTTTCTCCTGTAGTTGAGATCTAACCTTAGTTATTTTCTTTCATCACTTTAAGTATGTCTTGCCATTCCCTCCTGGCCTGAAGAGTTTCTGTTGAAAAATCTGCAGTTATTTTTATGGGGATCCCCTTGTGTCTTATTTGTTGTTTTTCCCTTGCTGCTTTTATTATTTGTTCTTTGTGTTTGATGTTTGTTAATTTGATTAATACGTGTCTTGGGGTGTTTTGCCTTGGGTTTATCCTATTTGAGACTCTCTGGGTTTCTTGGACATGGGTGATTATTTCCTTCCCCATTTTAGCAAAGTTTTCAACTATTATCTCCTCAAGTATTTTCTCATGGTCTTTCTTTTTGTCTTCTTCTTCTGGGACTCCTATAATTCAAATGTTGGAGCATTTAATATTGTCCTGGAGGTCTCTGAGATTGTCATCATTTCTTTTAATTCGTTTTTCTTTTCTGATTCATTTATTTCTACCATTCTTTTATTTCACTAATCCTATCTTCTGCCTCAGATATTCTACTGTTTGCTGCCTCTAGAGTGATTCTGATCTCATTTATTTCATTATTCATTATATAGTGACTCTTTTTTAATTTCTTCTAGGTCCTTGTTAAACCTTTCTTGCATCTTCTCAATCCTTGACTCCAGGCTATTTATCTGTGATTCCATTTTGATTTCAAGATTTTGGATCATTTTCACTATCATTATTTGGAATTCTTTCTCAGGTAGATTCCCTATCTCTTCCTCTTTTGTTTGGTTTGGTGGGCATTTATCCTGTTCCTTTACCTGTTGGGTATTCCTCTGTCTCTTCATCTTGTTTATATTGCTGAGTTTGGAGAGGTTTTTCTGTATTCTGGCAGTTTGTGGCATTCTCTTTATTATGGAGTTTCCTCACTGTGGGTGGGGTTGTATCAGTGGCTTGTCAAGGTTTCTTGGTTAGCGAAGCTTGTGTTTATGTTCTGGTGGATTTAACTGGATTTCTTCTCTCTGGAGTACAATGAAGTGTCCAGTGATGAGTTATGAGATGTCAGTGGTTTTGGAGTAACTTTGAGCTGCTTGTATATTGAAGTTCAGGGCTGTGTTCCTGTGTTGCTAGATAATTTGTGTGGTATGTCTTGCTCTGGAACTTGTTGGCCCTAGGTGGTGCTTGATTTCAGTGTAGGTATGGAGGCATTTGATGGGCTTCTATCGATTAATATTCCCTGGAGTCAGGAGTTCTCTGGTGTTCTCAGGATTTGGACTTAAGCCTCCTGCTTCTGGCTTGCAGTTTTATTTTTACAGTAGTCTCAAGACTTCTCCTTCTATACCACACTGTTGATAAAACATCTAGGTTAAAGATGAAAAGTTTCTCCACATTGAGGGATACCCAGAGAGGTTCACAGAGTTACATAGAGAAGAGAAGAGGGAGGGGAAAGTTAGAGATGAGCCGAATAAGATGAGGTGGAATCAAAAGAAGAGAGAGCAAGGTAGCCAGTAATCACTTCCTTGTGTGCACTGCACAGTCTGGACTGCTCAGAGATGTTCACAGAGTTATACAGAGAAGAGGAGAGGGAGGAAGGAGACAGAGGTGGCCAGGAGGATAAAAGAGGAGAATGAAAAGAGAGAGATAGTCCAGCCAGTAATCAGTTCCCTAAGTGTTCTCCACCGTCTGGAACACACAGAGATTCACAGAGTTGGGTAGAGAAGAGAAGGGGGAGGGGGAGACAGACTCGACCTGGTGGAGAAAAAGGAGAGTCCAAAGGAGGAGAGAGCAATCAAGCCAGTAATCTCAATCTTATGTAAAAATGGGTACTGAAGATTGGGTTTGTGAAGGTACAAAATTGATAACAAATACCAAAAAGCAAAGATTAAAAATCTGGAGTAGAGGTTGGATTTTTAAAAATACAATAAAGAAAAGAAGAAGAAAAAAAACCCAAAGTCACAAGAATTATTAAAAAGAACAAAAGCATATGTGAAGTTTACTTTAAAAAATAGGGTGTTTTTTTTGAAAAGTAATAGTAGGTTATAAAAATGAAAATTAAAGGAGAAATAGAGGACTTAAAAATTTAAAAATGTTAAAAAAAAAGAAGAAAAGAAGAAGAAAAGAGGAAACAACAACAAAAAACCAACAACACAAAATGAATGATCGTAAAAATAGTAAAGATATATCTAGGACTTTCTCTGGTGTTGTTGTGGGCACTGTGGGGTCAGTTCATTTTTGGGGTTTCCTTTGTCCAGCTTATATTTCTCAAGATCTGTATGCCCCTTCTTATGTAGTCGGTACTAACTGACAGGCTATTGCACCTGTCACTTCCAAGGCGGTTCCCTCTATTTTAGCTTCTTCTGTTTGCTGGTCTCTTCAGTGTCTGATTTCTGCCGTGACACAGAGGGGTGATGATGGACACATTTTTAGGCTCACTTGTTCAGTCGCGCTGTGGGGAGGGAAGGACACTGCAAACAAATAAAACTGGCGCGTGCTCGCAGTGTCTCAGCCACACTGGGCCTGCCCCCGCTCACGGCGCACACAGCTCAGGCTCTAGGTTGCTCCACTGGGAACCGTCTGAGGCTGGCCCTGGGCTGCATGCACCTCCCAGGTCTAAGCCACTCAGGCACTCAGGTAGTCCTCAGAGGCACAGACTCAGTTGGGCCTGCATTTTGTGCCCTTCCCAGGTCCGAACAGCTCAGGTATTTGGCGAGCACAGTCACTGTGACTTATCGCCTCTCCCGTCCCTGCTACTCAGTTTTCTGGATGTACAACTGGCGCACCTTCTCATGTGGATGATAACTGTCCAGAACCCCAAGAAGTCTTAGTTAGCAAAGAAGCCTGTTTGCAGTTTGGTAGCCATGAAATTAAAAGATGCTTACTCCTTGGAAGAAAAGTTATGACCAACCTAGAAAGTATATTCAAAAGCAGAGACATTACTTTGCCGACTAAGGTCCGTCTAGTCAAGGCTATGGTTTTTCCAGTGGTCATGTATGAATGTGAAAGTTGGACTGTGAAGAAGGCTGAGAGTGGATTAATGCTTTTGAACTGTGGTGTTGGAAAAGATTCTTGAGAGTCCCTTGGACTGCAAGGATATCTTACCAGTCCATTCTGAAGGAGATCAGCCCTGGGATTTCTTTGGAAGGAATGATGCTAAAGCTGAAACTCCAGTACTTTGGCCATGTCATGCAAAGAGTTGACTCATTGGAAAAGACTGATTCTGGGAGGGATAGGGGGCAGGAAGAGAAGGGGACGACAGAGGATGAGATGGCTGGATGGCATCATGGACTCAGTGGACATGAGTCTGAGTGAACTCCAGGAGTTGGTGGTGGACAGGGAGGCCTGGCGTGCTGCGATTCATGGGGTTGCAAAGAGTCGGACACAACTGAGTGACTGAACTGAACTGAACTGAGTTAATGTCTCTCTGGGGCTGCGATTACCCCTTTCCTACCCTTCCTGCCTTGGCTGCCTTTCACCGGAGTGGAGGTGGTCTGCAGCCAACTAATTCTGTTCTGCTCTTTGTTCTGTGTGCAGTCTTGGCAGTGTCTTATGTTAGTAGCTATCCCACAGTCTGGTTTTCTAGCCCAGGTTAGTTCACTCAGATTTCCCTCGGGGCATTCAGGCTGGATCCTTACTCTAAGCACTGCAGCCTGCGCCTCCCTGCCCAGCCTGCGCTTGCTAGTGGTGGATGCAGGTGTCTGCACTGCTTCTGTGCTGAGGGACTTACCATTGGGCTCGTAATCTGTGGGTTTTAATTATTTATTTTTCCTCCCTGTTATGTTTCCCTCTGTGCTTCCAAGGCTCTCCACAGACTCGGCAGTGAGAGTGTTTCCTGGAGTTTGGAAACTTCTCTCTTTTTAAGACTCCCTTCCTGGGATGGAGCTCCCTCTCTACCTCTTTTGTCTCATTTTTTGTCTTTTATATTTTTTCCTACCTATTTTTGAAGACAATGAGCTGCTTTTCTGGGTGCCTGATGTCCTCTGCCGGCATTCAGAAGTTGTACTGTGGAATTTACTCAGCGTTGAAATGTTCTTTTGATGAATTTGTGGGGGAGAAAGTGATCTCCCGTCCTAGTCCTTTGCCATCTTAGGACCATTTTCCGAAGGAGTGCTTTCTTACAGCTTCTCTGAGGAAACCAGCTATTCTTTCAATTGACATTTGCAGTCTTTCCTAAATATCAAATTTTTCATTATGTAAGAAATCTATAGTCCTTGCAGAAAAATTGGAAAAATATATAGAATACACATAAAAATATACAGAATATACAGAAAACACAGAATGGCAAAAGGAAAGAAAAATTACCCATCTTTCTATCTTGTACATAAAATTGTATTCATATTGTTTATATTCCTTATATATTTTCTGTGTGAATGAGTATATAAACAACTCACATAAAACAAAAATAAGCATGCTGGAGAGTAGCTTGCTTTTTTGGCTTAGTAATAAAAAATGTTTTTTATATCAAAAAGTGTATCTTGGCAACCATTGTTTGTAAAGGCTGCACTATATTTCATTGTATGGCTGCTCCATTCTTTACTTAACTGTCCTTTATTTTTGGATATTTAGGAGGTTTCTAACTTTATTTCCATTTAAGAAAATGTTCATGGAATCTCCTGGAATATACATCTTTTCCGATTTTGCGCATTTCTTTGGGATTCAGGTTCATATGAGGATTTGTTGAACCGTTTTTAGATCTTTGAGCTCTCTGGGCTTTGCATTTGTATGTGCTGCTGAGCCTCAAAGCAGCCTGTCTGGGCAGCTTCACTGATGGAGCCTCATATTCTTTGGTTGCTTATTAGAATAAGATAAATTTTAAACTTGAAGGGGTGCATTAAATATATATATTTTCATTACAATCTTTTGCCTGTGTTTATGCAGGCAAGTTGGAATGAGATATGTTATAAAGAATCCATTTGCAGAAAAATTCAAGCTTGTATATATTTTTTCTCAAAAGTATTTTTGTTGTGCTTTCCTCCTGAACTCTTGGGTCATTGGGAAGAAACATGTATGGTTTCACTTTCTTTCTGCTGATTATCTGGCTAATGAATTCAGTCTAATGACTGAATTCTTCTAGGGAAGACATAAAAAGACATATTTTATGTATTTCTAATTTTGAATAGATATCTACCAAGGAGAAGCACTTTGAATTAACCAAGAAAAAATGATCAGAAGGTGACATATAATTGCACTCATGTTTTATTCTTCAAATAGTTCTTTTGCAGAATTTGGTGTTTATTTGGACCACTAAAAGTCATTTGTGTCAGAGTCCTTTGTGATGGGTGCCAGGTAGAAACCGTCAGCATGACTCCAAATGTGATGAATTGTTGAAGATTGATCCCTCAAGATAAAAATTGTGAAATGATTCTCAGAGATGGCAGCATTCAGAAGAGTATACACTTTGGCCATTTAAAAAGATTATGTCAAAATGAGAGTCAAATTTCTTTAGGTATTTCCTTAGTGACTGTCACCGTGATCTTTCAGGTTCTACATTATTTTCTTTCTCCTAAACCAGATAATTTTTATTTTTTCCCTGAAATATGTGGCTGTGTCCACCCAAACTCTCTCTCCAGAGGATTCTTCCTTTCCCTTTGGATTTTCCACATGGGCAGGAGAAGGGTAGGGTGGGGAGTGGGATTTGAGGCTTTCTTAGCATCTGGAGTGGCTTCTTGCCTTCTGAAACCTAAAGCATTAACCTGAGGGACAGGAATAATGCTAGATGAGTCAGTCTCTTTTCCTTCTAGCATCAATATCTTGAATCTATTAATAGTGACATCATCATAGAGTACAATTAGGCCCTAATCAGTGGAGCACTTTATTGATGGTAAATGTAATTGCTAGCTAATGTTATGACCATGTCAATAGAACTCAGAGGTTAAGATTTCCCAGTTAAGCACTGAGGATTTGAAAGTGTTGCTGCCCTAGGTACAGGCAGTGCTTCTGATCAGTGCCATTCTGCAATAGACAATCTATAGATCAGAAGTCTGCAATTATCTATTGCATCTACAGAAACTCTTTGGTCTCTCAGTTCAGTTCAGTTTAGTTGCTCAGTCCTGTCCGACTCTTTGCAACCCCATGAATCGCAGCACGCCAGGCCTCCCTGTCCATCACCAACTCCCGGAGTTTACTCAGACTCATGTCCATCAGGTCGGTGATGCCATCCAGCCATCTCATCCTCTGTCTCTAGAATTCATGAATTCTGGGCATTTCCCCTCCCCCACCAAACCTAAAGATGCTGAAACATAAAGGAGAGCCCCAAGCACAAAGATATCCATAAAAACCTGTGCTCTTAGGTCGATGTTGAGGATTCTAAGACCTACCAGGTTGGTTAGTTGGCTTCTCTTGGGATAAAGGGTGAGATTTGCAGTAGTCTGTCCATTTGTCTTTCTGGGTCATGTTGCTGTTGCTGCTGCTGCTAAGTCGCTTCAGTCATGTCCGACTCTGTGCGACCCCATAGATGGCAGCCCACCAGGCTCCCTCATCCCTGGGATTCTCCAGGCAAGCCTTCTCCTCTGGATCATGATCCTTTTATATTTAAACAGAAAATGTGGATGTCTACAATATGGGAAAGAGGAGGATGGAACCAGGAGAAGATCAACACTGTGTTGGAGGAAGGGATCTTTGATTTAACTTGTATAAACGTGCACATTTTTGTGTTTCCTACTTTTGTATTTTTTGAAGGAGACAAAGGGCTTGAATCATAAAAACAGCATACTTGTTAGTCATAAGAAGCAATATATAAGAGTTTGGAGCTGCCATCTTCTTGTTCTGAAACCAGTTGGTCAGAAATGAGGGTGGCTTGGGAACCCTGATTTTTTGTGGCTGATCTGAAATGAGGACAGTCTAGTGAGGAATTATGCCCTTAACCTGCCAAGTTTGACCTAATTCCAGGTAACTGGCATTAGGGGTCAATTTCAATACTAAAAATCACTGGGGAAACATTGAAAATAACATAATTCCTGGCACAGAACTGTTGCTCAAAAATGTTAGTTAAAGGGTTTTCAGTTAAATGGGACAAAGTTATATTCTATATGGGGATAAAATAAAATGGATAAAATCTACAATTTTGCATCATCTAACTATGACAACACATTCAAAATAGTAGGGACAGCTTATGCCACAAGTTTTATCTTGTAAAAATATTTGTCAAAGAAGAAGAGCTAAGAATAAAAGCAAAAAGATAAATCTGTGAAGATATCTGGCTTGAAATATTTAAAATTTCACTATGAAGAAAATTAGAGTTGAGAACATCACCCGTTACTAAAATTTACATTTACCAAATACTACAGTAATAGAAGAGAGAATATTTTCTCAGTATTTAAAACTGTTATGGCTCTTATTACAGAAAGAGTCAATTGAAGATGTCAACAACTTCTAATTAATCATAAAGTGTAACTTTCTAGAAGATTGTGGCAATTTTCTAAGAACTTAAAAATAATAAAATTATATTGAAAAAATTCTTTGGAAAAATATCACTGACATGAAAGGCAAATGTAGTTGAGAAACTGGAACGTGAATAGAGCTATGTATTAGTCCACTCAAAATAAAAGCCAAGGCCCTTAGGATGGGCTGTGAGGCTCTCCTAAAGTGCTCAGGCTCTTTCTGTCCATGAACTCTTCTCCTAGCCTTCTCTCCAGCTGACTCTGCTCCAACTACATTCCTATCTTCGCATTCTAGCTGCCATTCGCACTCTCCAGGCATGCTGTGCTGCCCATAGTCAAGAAGGTTGGTAGACCAAAAACGTAAAAACATGTCTCAAGTTCCCAGTGCTCTGAATGTGCCTTTTGAAATTATTGAAAATGATGCAAAGAGCTGACTCACTGGAAAAGACCCTGATCCTGGGAAAGATAGAAAGCAGGAAGAGAAGAGGTGACAGAGGACGAGATGGTTGGATGGCATCACTGACTCAACGGACATGAGTTTGTGCAAGCTCTGGAAAATGGTGAACGACAGGGAAGCCTGGCTTGCTGCAGTCATGGGGTCACAAAGAGTCAGACACAACTGAGTGACTGAATAACAACAATTATAAAATTTATTTCCTACTCCCTTTTAGTTGGGAAGTTAAAATGAAATTGCCAAATAATGACATTATAGAAAAGAGGAAGTAGTTAAATTAATACCCTCATCGTCTAGTCTCGGGTTCTTTACAATAAATCAACAATTGCCAAGCAAAATCAGAGAATGCAATACAGTAAGAAGATATAGATGCTGAATAGGAGTATTTACATATCACCAAGGAAGATTCATCTGTTTACTGACAGGTGTGGTTAAATCCACAGGCTTTAATATAATTAACCCCAGTTACCAAGGGGCTAATTATCTAGTCTAGTTTTCATCAACTTTATCTTAAACAAGAAATTTACACTGTTTTCTCCTCTCACCTCTTTCCATTTTTCCCCGCTCTGATGTCTTACTCTTGACCCCAAACACTTTTACTTTCAAAATTTACTAGTGAGGCTTAATTGCCAGGCTAACCAGTTTTCATGCAGTTTTGCCTGAGGGACTTCTACTAGGTGACCATCCACAATTCAAACACTCCAGTTGGGGTTTTCATGATGTGTTGTTTCTCTCTTGAGTGATGTGACCCTTCTAATCTCTACCTCCTTGTAGAGAAAAGCTTTAATCCCTCGAATCTAATCTCTCTGTCCTCATTGTTTGGTTCTTGTCCACAAGAAGCCCCTATTCTTGTTCTTCTCTGTGAACACATTCAACCTAATGGTTTGTTGCCTCTAGCACTGTCTGAGCTGTGGTTAGTCACTCAGTCCTGTACAACTCTGCAACCCAATGGACTGTAGCCTGCCAGGCTCCTCTGTCCACCAGAATTCTCCAGGCAAGACTACTGGAGTGGGTTGCCTTGTCCTCCTGCAGGGGATCTTCCCAACCCGTGTCTCCTGTAGTTCCTATACTGCAGTCAGATTCTTTACCACTGAGATGCCAGTGGTAAATGCAGTAGGTCCTTGTGGTTTAAATATTATTTTAGTGGAATAGGATGGAGTCTTCCTAGGCAGGGGCTACAGACTGATCAAACTGATTCTTGCTTAAGCATTTTGAAGTTCTTCTCCCCCTTATTACCTGCAATTAAACAGTAATGAAGAATCATTGGAAAAATTAAAATACATACAGCATAGCTAATGATGTAAGAGGGATGACAGCCTAGCTAAAGACCCAGACACACATTCACATCCCATTAACTAGTCTTTTAACTGCTGTCTCCTGAGTTACTGCACATGTAGAAACTGAAGAGATCTACACAGGCAGGAACTTATCACAGGAGAGAGTGCCTGACCAGACTGCCAAGCTTAGTGAGAGCAAATATCTCCTGCCAGAGCCTGCCAAAGTGTTTGTTCACTCTTCCAGATCGCTTGCAGTAGGAGCTCTGATGACAAGCTGGAGCTCGTGTCTTAGCTGTCATTACCAACAGCATTACTGATGAGTATGCTGAGCCCAGGATTCAGAGTAGGAATTCTCTGATACTGTTCTCTGCAGGGCTGACCTCAAACTAACTGTGAATTCAGTCACCTTCATCTGTCCTCAGGGCAACCCAAAGTTTCTTCTTATATAGGCCCTCCCTGCCACTCTATCCCCAAACCTCTTCAAGATGCCTTATTCATCAGAGGTTGAAAAAGGGTTGGGGATACAGGGAGGAGGAATTAGAAAGGGGCAATTTTTTACTTTAAAAAAATTTTCTTTATTTAAAATAATTTTTTTAATGTGGACCATTTTAAAAATCTTTATTGGATTTGTTACAATATTGCTTCTGGGGTTTTTAAAATTTATTTATTTTAATTGGAGGCTAATTACTTTACAATATTGTATTGGTTTTGCCATATATCAACATGAATCTGCCACGGGTGTACACATGTTCCCCATCCTGCACCCCCCTCTCCCCTCCCTCCCCATACCATCCCTCTGGGTCATCCCAGTGCACCAGCCCCAAGCATCCTGTATCCTGCATCGAACTTGGACTGGTGATTCATTTCTTATATGATATTATACATGTTTCAATGCCATTCTCCTAAATCATCCCACCCTCTCCCTCGCCCACAGAGTCCAAAAGACTGTTCTATACATCTGTGTCTCTTTTGTTTTCTCGCATACAGGGTTATCATTACTATCTTTCTAAATTCCCTATATATGCGTTAGTATGCTGTATTGGTGTTTTTCTTTCTGGCTTCTGTTTTATGTTGTTGTATTTTTTTTGTCCATGAGGCATGGATCTTAGCTCCCTGACCAGCGATGGAACTCACACCCTCTGCATTGAAATGCAAAGACCACCAGAGAAGTTTTGGGGCTAATTTTTAAATGAAAATAATACATGTACANTGTTGTATTTTTTTTGTCCATGAGGCATGGATCTTAGCTCCCTGACCAGCGATGGAACTCACACCCTCTGCATTGAAATGCAAAGACCACCAGAGAAGTTTTGGGGCTAATTTTTAAATGAAAATAATACATGTACATATTTTTTTGTAAGTCAAAGACTATTCTAAGGTTTAGAACTAAAAAAGACAGTCACTTGGCTCTTTTCTTCCTTCACCATTTCCATCTTATACTACCCAGATGCAACCACTTTCAGCTATTTTAACAATTTCTCCTGGCATTTACCTCCATGTCTAAATAATCTGCTTATGTGCCTATTTATTTTTACATTTTGATTTTAACATTATCGATTGGTTTTCTATGGCTATACTTTAATAAGTTTAGAACCCCAACTGCCTAACACATGTACACTCTGCTAAACCCTAAAATTGGCTATATGATAACTGGATATAAAAGTGTTTATACTTTTATTGGATATAATAGTATTTCAGCTGTCATACAGTGTATTATGTTTTCTTTCTTGTTCAACCTTTTTTCTAAGTTAATAAATGCCTTGTTTTTTAAAGCTTAGCTAACTAAATCAGCTCCAAGAATATCTCACCATGTAGACAAGAAATCAGGTCATCTATCAGTCACTTTTTCCTTTTATTCTTGGGGGTCTTTCCTCTGAAGTCTCTCAAATCAACCTGGGCTAATTGCTCTTGAGACCAGTTGTTCTGGGTCTACCCTCACTCTCATCCAGGAATTTCCTTTGTCCTTTTCCAATGCTGGATGCTCTATTTTCATGTTCCATTTATCTCTCTTTCTTGTTTTTGCCTTGTTTTTGTGGGGTACACCTTCCAGTAGCTTCCAAAGCAAAGTACACAGGAGAAACATTTCTTAAGAGCTTGCTTATCTTAAGTGTTTTTATTCTAGCTCCTACTTAACTGATAGTATTTTAGGGTTTATATTTCCAAGTTGAGAATAATTTTGGCTCAGAATTATTTTGCTTTTGGGAAGCCCATTGCTATGTGGTTAGCTGTCTCTGGTATGTGAGCTATGTTTTGTCTCCTCTCCAGGGTGCCATCAAGTGTTCTTCCCCTAAATCAAGATATGTCAAAGTGCAATTACAGAATTTCAAAATTAAATCTTCTACAACCCCTGGCTTACATTGTTTTGTTCCTTTCTTTTACAAGGATCAATTGAAATGTCTTCCTGTTCACAGCTTTGTTTTCAATAATTGCAATTTGCTAAAAGCTTCAGAAGCTGAAAAATTTGGTGCTTTATACATGAAATGCCACCTCCTCCAGAAAGAGTAAGCACATTTCATTTTAGCATCCTGTGTACTGTTCTTGAAAGGGTCTGGGAAGGATCAGGAAAAGAGAGAGGGTGATTACTGGTTATTGTCTAGATTTAGCCACAGGTTAAGATGAGAGGTGTGTTTCCTGCAAATGTATCTCACACGCTACTAAGTGAGAGCATGACAGACATTGGGAAGTCGAAGTAAAGGTCACCTGGTCTCATAAGGATGATTTTAAAGCAACTATTACTACAAATAGTACTTCATTACAAATGAAAATAATCTGGAAAAATGGTAAACTAGATCCAAATTCTAGTGGGACTGTTCTAGGCAAACAAGGATGTATGGCCACTTTAGACCTAGGGCATCTTTGATATTATTGCAGAGGTATCCATTTCATATTTTATGGAAAGAGGGTTGTATCTTAAAATATGTATTGGATGTCTCTATAAGTTGCTCTGGCCTGAGCATTCTGAAAAAACAAACATAAAACAGAGATAAGGGACTTGTAGGGACTTGTAACCCCAAAGAGGGTTGCCTGACTAGGAGGAGAATGATGTGGAAAGGAAAATAGGTTGGGTTATTGCTAGAGGTAAACACCATGGATGCGTCCTGTAATGGTTTGATCAAAAAGTCAACCACAATTTGGAGATTTCATACCCTCTTAGTGCAATAAAGAAATGTTCCAATTGGATGAGGGCTCAAAAACCTCTAGATTTAATGAGATTTCAACTTTCAAATGCAGTCTCTAGTTTGCATGGAGTGAGACTTGCTAACAAAGTTGACAGCTTTTAAAAAGGCTAATACTTGTTCTGAAGAGTTAGAAAACCCCTGTGGTCCTCGTGTGAGCACCAGTTGGGTTCTGTGAGGTTGACACGTGGTGCTTTTTCTTGAGAAAGTCAACACTGCCTGTGTGTTACCCCAGAGCAGCAGCATATCTGAGGTCAAGAGAAAGCTTGACAGAAAATTTCATTGTGGTGACTTCTATCAAAAGAGAAAAATCTGTTCACTTGAACTCTGAAGTAGCTGTTTTAAAATCTGGCTAGCTGATTTAGGACTGCTTAATCTGTTGTTGTTATTGTTCAGTAGCTAAGTTGTGTCCGACTCTTTGTGACCCCATGGACTGCAGCATGCCAGGCTTCCCTGTCCTTCACTGTCTCTGAGAGTTTGCTCAAATTCATGTCCATTGAGTTAGTGATGCTATTTAACCATCTCATCCCGTTATCCCTTTCTCTTTTTGCCTTCAATCTTTCCCAGCATCAGGGCCTTTTCCAATGAGTTGGCTTTTCACATCAGGTGGCCAAAGTATTGGAGCTTTAGCTTCAGATGATTACTTATCTACCTACTTAAATATATACTATGCATATTCTTATGTGCTAGACATTGTACTTGCTGCTTGAAACAAGGAAGATACAGTTGCCACCTTTATGGAGTTTTGGGATGAATACAAAGAAATATTTCTTTGGGTGGAGGTAATTCTAAGGCATTCATTACCTATCTTTCTGTCCTTCCAACAAGTTGCAAGTTTCAAATATAGATTGATGCCAAGATAAACATATTTTTGTGGAATAAGAG
>SJYW01050008.1:0-10607 GCA_006410735.1 Raphicerus campestris
TCACCCTGCTTATTTAACTTCTATGCAGAGTACATCATGAGAAACGCTGGACTGGAAGAAGCACAAGCTGGAACCAAGACTGTTGGGAGAAATATCAATAATTTCAGATGCACAGATGACACCACCCTTATGGCAGAAAGTGAAGAAGAATTAAAAAGCCTCTTGATGAAAGTGAAAGAGTAGAGTGAAAAAGCTGGCTTAAAACTCAACATTCATAAAACAAAGATCATGGCACCTGGTCCCATCACTTCATGGTAAATAGATGGGGAAACAATGGAAACAGTGACAGAGTTTATTTTGGGGGGCTCCAAAATCACTGCAGATGGTGACTGCAGCCGTGAAATTAAAAGATGCTTGCTCTTTGGAAAAAAAAAANTCACTTCATGGTAAATAGATGGGGAAACAATGGAAACAGTGACAGAGTTTATTTTGGGGGGCTCCAAAATCACTGCAGATGGTGACTGCAGCCATGAAATTAAAAGATGCTTGCTCTTTGGAAAAAAAAAAAAAGGTATGACCAACCAATACAGTATATTAAAAAGCAGAAACATTACTTTGCCAATGAAGGTCAGCCTAGTCAAATCTATGGTTTTTCCATTAGTCATGTATGGATATGAGAGTTGGACTATAAAGAAAGCTGAGTGCCAAAGAATTGATGCTTTTTGAATTGTGGTGTTGGAGAAAACTCTAGAGAGTCCCTTGGACTGCAAGGAGATCCAAATAGTCCATCCTAAAGGAAATCAGTCTTGAATATTCATTGGAAAGACTGATGGTGAAGCTCCAATGTTGAAACTCCAATACTTTGGCCATCTGATGTGAAGAATCTACTCAATGGTAAGACCCTGATGCTGGGAAAGATTGAAGGCGGGAGGGGAAGAGGATGACAGAGGATGAAATGGTTGGGTGGCAACACTGATGCGATGGATGTGAGTTTGAGTAGGCTCTGGAGTTGGTGATGGGCAGAGAAGCCTGGCTCTGCAGTCCATGGGGTTGCAAAGAGTTGGACATGACTGAGTGACTGAATTGAACTGAATAATTTCATTTTAGAACTTTGCTTCATGAAACAATCATAACATGCACAAAGCTATAATAAAAGGATATTCAACTAAACATGACTTATAATCTGTAATAACAGAAAGAATCTAATAGACCAAAAAAGAGATGATTGATTAAGACAGTTCTAATACATGAGCATAAAGAAATACCATGTAAGCTTCAGAATGAGAAGTTATATCTATTTTGTTTAGTACCTTACCCTCATCACCTGATACACCATGAATGTTCAAAATATTTTTGAATAAATTCATGAATAATGGAAAATATTAATGTGGCCATTAAAATAATGCTATTAAGACTAAATACTTAAATCCATGAAAAAATTTTTCACAGCGTGTTTTTACATTTTAAAAAGTGAGCTACAAAGTAGCGATTATAGTATGACCCAATTTTCTCCTCTCAACTTTTATGTTCTTCACTTAAAAGGAAACAATTCATAATTGAATAATGTGTTTGTTTTTAAAAATAAATAGCAAAAATTAGTGGCTGGTAGAAATATATAACTGGAAGTCTTCAAATGTGGCAGTAGAAAGAGTGGGGCATGCTACTTGTTGAAAAGATTTCACCTTGAGTAGTGTTCCATTCTAGAAACCACTTATTTTAGGAAGTCTCTTCAAAAGTCCCAGTTAATTAAAAACAAATAAGAAGAAAAAACTGCGAAACACTTTCAGTTCAAATCTGAAAACATTCCCCCAAAGAATCAACCTGCCATTATAAAGGCAAGGCTGGCTCCAAACAGCTTCCTGGGTGCCTCTCATTCATAATAACAGAGCTGAGAAATGTTTCCTCCAGGATCACAGTACTGAGTAGGAGATCCCACTCTGCCTCTGCTGCTCTCCTCAAGTTTCTTTCTCAGTGGTGGAAGATAAACAGAAAAAATATGGATTCATTAAGAGTCCAAAAGAGCCACAGCAGAAACTTGACTTCAGCTTCAAAGTTCTCAGATCCTCTAAAAGATTGTAAACCACCATTACTCATGTGCCCCAAATAAATAAAGACTGTATACTTTCATTTCACAGATAGGGATTGAACTGACTGCTGAACCTAATACTAGTTCAAATAAAACAACTATGCACTAAGTTTCAACAACACATAAATAGTTAGAGAAAAATCTAAATAGAACAATGTGCGTATTTATTATATGAGGAGGGATATTCCTTTTTAAAAGTAAATGGAAATTGAAGGTATGTAGAATATTTTTTAACTGAGAAAGACAAAACAATGTATATTGTTAAATACTCTATGAATTAGGAGATAGTTATCTGCTAAGAGTGAGAAGGCAGGGCTGAAGTTGAGGTTAAGGATTTCAGGAGAGAGCAAAAAGTTTAGAATAACAAGAAATATACCAGAATCCAAAGGGAATTAATACAGGAATTGTCAAGTAGCAAAGAAGATCCATTTGAGATTGAATAGGAGAAATCTGAACAGCCCAATGAGCATGGGTTACTTCTATCTCAACCAATGTTCAGGAGCCCAGAAGAGCAAACAAAGACTTTATTGGGGGCAAGTTAATAAATTCTAAGCTTTTGCAAATAGCTCTTAGAGCAGGGAAAAGACTAAGAATTTCTAGGGGGATAGCATCAACCTTATACTAAACTTAAAGCAGACTGAAGTTTTAACTACATGGGTAATTAGGAGACCATCCCTGGTAGTTCAGATGGAAAAGAATCTGCCTGCAATGTGGGAGACCCAGGTTTGATCTCTGGGTTGAAAAGATCCCCTAGAGAAAGGAATGGCAATCCACTCCAGTACTCTTGCCTAGAGAATCCCATGGACAGAGGAATCTGGTGGGCTATAGTCCATAGGGTCACAAAGAGTCAGACATGACTGAAGCGACTTAGCACACACGCATGCACTATAAACCTAGAAGGCCCCTCTGGAGTCAGAGTGCACACGGCAGGCAAATATATTCTGCCCCTGCCATATCTCTTCTCCCCTAGTCTTAAAGAAATTGATACTAAAGCCTAGACTGTGAAGACTGGTGACTCACGTAGCTAATAAAAAAGCTTACTGGGTATGTGCATTTATACAGTATTTAGTCTGAATCAAAGTTAGGATGTTTAAGCTAGGATGAATGAAAAGTAGATACTGAAAAGCAGGTAACGGAGATATTTTGGAGAGATACTTCTTGAATTAGTAAATCATCACTAAGCATATAGTTCTGAATTGAGCAATTCAACAAATTGAGTAACTCAAATTTCAAAAATTCAGGGCACACAAAGCACCTGACTCCTGCTATTGTTTTAATTGGTTGTGACCTTCAAATTATTTAATTGGGTCAGGTTGCCATAAGCCCAAAGGTAAATATATTTTTATGTATGCAAAGGGAGGTTTAAAGAAAATTATCTAAATTACAGTAATCACTTAGCAATCTAATGTCTTCCCATTTGTCTTTATAGCAGTTTACTAAATAAGGTCTTATGGAAATTTAGAATGCTGAGTTCTGAGTTAAATTTTGAATTAATACTTTGTTTGGCTTTAAAATACCACTTCAAATTTAACTAAATTAATTACATCTGTTTATTTAGTAAGAAGTTAATCAGACTATTAAGCTATTTCTCCACTGCTGACATTTGAATCTACTTTTTCATAAGCACTTTGATTAAGAATAGCCAGTGATAATATTTAATTAAGTTACAAGCCTTGATAATACAAACTGAAAATTCTTTAGACTAAATGAGATTCATCAGGTTCACTAGTATTGTGCTCAATGTTGGCATTATAGTGGCTTCATTATTTTCTTTTTTAAATCATTTAACTTAATTTCACTGTGGTCAGGGAATACAATGAAAGATTTCAATGCTTTGAAATTTGTTCAACTTATGACACATCATATGGTCTATTTTGCTAAACATTCATGTGCATTAAGTTAGTTAAAGTTAAGTCACTCAGTCGTGTCTGACCCTTTGCGACCCCCTGAACTGTAGCCCACCAGGCTTCTCCGTCCATGGGATTCTCCAGGCAAGAATATTAGAGTGGGTTGCCATTTCCTTCTCCAGGGGATCTTCCCGACCCAGGGATCGAACCCAGGTCTCCTGCATTGCAGGCAGATGCTTTAACCTCTGAGCCACCAGGGAAGGTTCCTCATGTGCATTAGGAGGAATATAAATTCTGTCATTGGTAGTTAAGTGTTCCACATAACTCTGTTAAGTCAAATAGTTAATTTTATTGTTCATATCTTATCTTTCTTTTTGTCTGCAGGATAATATGTTTTAAAATTAGAACCAATTTCTAAGAAATCAGTGCCGTGCATGCTAAGTCACTTCAGTCATGTCTGACTCTTTGCAACCCCATGGACTGTAGCCTGCCAGGCTACTCTGTCCATAGGATTTTCCAGGAAAGAATACCGGAATGGGCTGCCATGCCCTCCTCCAGGGGATCTTCTTGACCCATGGACTGAACCCGCATCACTTATGTCTCCCGCATAAGAGAGACATTGGCAGACAGGTTCTTTACCACTGGCACCACCTGGGAAGCATGTATTCGAGATTGTTTTTAAGATTTTTGGCCTGAGCAATAGGAAAAGTGGTAATTAAATGAGGAGAAAAAAGAAAGGAGAAGGAGTATTTGCACATGACTTACATTCTCCTACACACGAGTCATCACTGTCTCTTCCTCAATCCCCACATCTCCTTCCCACATCCTCAAGGATTTGAGGATGTATCCTTGAGGATCATTTCTGCCAGATGAACATACAGAGACAGTATTTAGCTATGTTACATGATAAGCTAACACACAAGAAGATCCCTAACTTCCCTTTTGCCCTTCTCACAGTGTTTTCCCATGTTGTGTCCCATCAATGAAGCTAGTCTTCTATCAGATGCTGGAGAAGAAAGAGAAAGTTGTATGATGGTAAATCATGAAGATCTTCTGACAGAAACATAATTCATTTTTATATGAAGATTGTAAAACTGCACATAAGCAAATATCTCATTAGTTTATTTGAATGCTCTATCCTAAAGGAAATCAGTCCTGAATATTCATTGGAAGGGCTGATGCTGAAGCTGAAGCTCCAATACGTTGGCCACCTGATGCAAAGAACTGACATTGGAAAAGACCCTGATGCTGGAAAAGATTGAAGACAGGAGGAGAAGGGGGCGACAGAGAATGAGATGATTGGATGGCATCAATGACTCAATGGACATGATTTTAAGCAAACTTTGGGGGTTAGTGATGGACAGGGAAGCCTGGCATGCTGCAGTTCATGGGGTCGCAAAGAGTTGGACATGACTAAACAACTAAACTGAACTANATTGGCCACCTGATGCAAAGAACTGACATTGGAAAAGACCCTGATGCTGGAAAAGATTGAAGGCAGGAGGAGAAGGGGGCGACAGAGAATGAGATGGTTGGATGGCATCAACGACTCAATGGACATGATTTTAAGCAAACTTTGGGGGTTGGTGATGGACAGGGAAGCCTGGCATGCTGCAGTTCATGGGGTCGCAAAGAGTTGGACATGACTAAACAACTAAACTGAACTATCTGGATGCTATGTATACCATACACTTCAATCCACGGCTGCTACAAAAGACGTTATAATAAGATGTCACTCAAGCTTGTATAAATGTCAAAAAAATTCAAGGTCATTCCTCTACAACTATAGCACTCCCAAGGAGCTTATTCACACATATGTATAGTTTTTTTTTCCCCCATTTCTATAGTATTTCAGTGCTTAAACTGGACTCAGAAATGGGAAGACCCTCCAAATATGAGTATGCATAGACAGATATTTGATAAAGTCCTTTGAAAGTAGTTTGACTCCCCAGGTCAGGAAAGGCCAGGATATTACTGGCAATTTAAAGAATTTGTGATGTGCAGCAAACAAGTGAGGTTGGGAGAAATAATGGTTGTTTTGAGACAGAGCTGATATTTATTATTTCCATTCTATTTAAAAAAAAAAAAAAACCCTTTGTAAACTACCATAGCTACTAATCTCAAATAACAACCAGCCTAATTGCTTCCATTAAGATTAAAATCATAAAGGTCTTGTTTTTCTATGACAACCTGCTCATTCTTAGATTACAGTGCATTCATAAACAAAGTCCTGTGTGCTATGTTTCATTTATTTTTAGTTAGAAAGAATATAGCTTTCACTTGTATGAAACTGAAATCAGGCATTAAAGCTAAATGGATTTAAACTGGGAGAGTTTTTTTCTCTATAAAGAGCAGGAAGACTTTAACATTTCCATATTAAGGCAAACAGGAATGAAAATAAAAAATAAATCACAACAATTTACATAAATACTAGA
Organism: Raphicerus campestris; assembly: GCA_006410735.1. Lineage (NCBI taxonomy): Eukaryota > Metazoa > Chordata > Mammalia > Artiodactyla > Bovidae > Raphicerus > Raphicerus campestris. Next base: position 6,309 of record SJYW01050008.1, read on the forward strand.
ATTTTATTATTTTGTCCACCTAAAAGCTATATTATTTACTTGCTTGAGAAAATCAATCATAGAAGTATTTAAGGACTCAAAACCCTCCACCTTATGTTTAGAACAAATGTATTTTTGTGGTGTTAGGCCTTCTGAGAGCTTATAATAACGTCACAATTTGGGATCTGTGGACTATCTTGCCCAGGGTTAATACTTGAGTGAAAGAGTAAAGTTCAAAAAGTTCACACAAATATCCCAAACAAACCAGTTCTGAGAAACAGATCATTCCACTGTAGCACCCAATGAATTTAATACATGAATATAAGTGGTAGCATCACAGTTTGTTCCCTGGACCTAAGCTCATCAAAGTTCAATTTTACTACAGAATGAAATAAAATAATTAGTAGGCTACATTAATCCTTAAAATAACTCAAGTAAACCCCCTGAGAATGACTGTCCTTCCTTGTTTTTATATCTTTCTTTTTCTCTCTCCCAACTCCACATGCACATCCCGCTAGAAAGTAATCTTACAGCCAATAGATTTTTTTTATGCTTTTAATCAAAAATAGTAAAAATTTGCTCTTGAGTGGTTATGCCCAAAATGGAGCCAACTGGTAAAAGAAATTGACAATAGGAAAAGCAAATCATTTCAAACTAAATATGGGCTTTTATATCACAATTCAACCTGAACATACTCTAAAATTGTCTCAAGGATTGTTCTCATTCATCTTCATTCAATGCTTTCTATTTACCCAAAAAAGTTATAATTTTAAAGATTATTACAATCACAACTGAATGCTGAGTTTGAAATATATCAAACGTGTAAACTTTTATTCTTAAAAAAAGAAGAATCAGAAATTTTAAATAGAATATTTGAAATAGGTGAGTAGTAGAAGGAGGAAACAATGCGTTCCACCTTTTAAACTAAGAACCAGGTGGTAACATATTTATTTGTCCTATTTTCATTTTAATAATTGGAGTTTTCCTGTAATCCAGGAAGTAGTTGATGGCTTCTGTCATCTAACTCTCTTATACCTACTTAACAAAAGGCTCTATTGTCTCTTTTTAGGTAAATATGGTAAACAATAATAATATAAACAATGATAGCTAAGTTTCCTTAAGAACTTATTTTGTCAAGATACTTGTGTGAATCAACTAGGTTCTCTCAATTAGCTTATAAGAAATACACTAGTATTATTCATTTGGCCAAAGAAACTAAATTACAAAGAAGTCAGGAAATTCTCCCAAGTTATTAAATAGAAGAACTAGAATTATAATCCAGGCTGACTTTCTGAAGAGCACTCTTAACCTCCCTTCTGCATAGTTCGTAACATTAAGCCTATTTCCTTCTTTTACAGTACCTATCTATCAAGCCTAGAGATTTTATCCTGTCATTCTTTAAACTTCAATATAAATATGTATCATCCTTTAGTAATTGTAGAAAATCCAATAAATAAATTGAAGGATAGATTTTTACTTTGCTGCTTCTTTATTACTAACTTTCCTTGCCTTTGCCTCCCAGAACTATTTCTTTCAATGCTACAACCACCGTCATCATTGGCAACACACACAAAGATTTATTCCTACTATCTGAAAACTTTTATGTATCAAATATAAAGTTATAGGCTCTGTTAAATAAATAAATAAAGAGATGTGTCAGTACTAGATTGCAAAGGAAATTACATGTCTTGCCAAACTCTTTGAAGGCAATGAGAGGCATTTGGAATATTAGAACAGTAATGACACACTCTGATTCGATGATTTAAAAAAACCTCAAAGATAGAAGTTTGGGAAAGAGTTTAGGAAAGAACGAGACTGGATGCATGGAAATCAGTTAAGAGAATTTTGCTGTTCAATCTAGGCTAGAAATAATGAAGACTGGTCTAAATTGTAGTAAGAGGAATTGAGAAGGGTAGACAGAAAATCTATTGAAGAGAAGAAAATGGAGAGAAATAGATTGATGTCACACATTGATAATGTAGAGGAAAGATGCAAAACATACCTTTAGAACAGAAGTCTTTCCATACAACTTAGGAACGTTTCCCATTTTGGGTTTTCATGCATGGAAGAAAGTTGAACAAGAAAGATGAAGTGAATGCAATCACTCAGAGCTGTTTTCCTACCATGAACTAAAATTTAGCAGATTAGAACACAAAAGTAAAAATAATAGCCATTTGTTATCTCTTACCTGAATTTCAACCTAGCAACATGGGTTTTGTTTATCTTTATACGCCCCTAGCCAAAAGAGAAATGAGAACCTCTGTTTATAGTGGAGGAAAAACAGGAGAAGAAAAACATTGGGCTAATAGTGTCTGCCCTTAAGGAAGTTTCCATCACAGAAAAGATGATCCAAAGCCAAGAATAAGTTAGTCTTAGGATAATGAACCTTAATGTCCTTGTAATATAAGATCAGGCACCTGTCCAACTACCACAAATAACCAGAAACCTAACTGAGCTATTTTTCAAACTCTTGTCATATTTAACATTATTTTTTGAGTTCTAGTGAGTTAATTTAAAGTAGTTGTGATGATTTATTTAGTCTGAATAAAGGATAAATTAAAATGTTTCACTTTTTGTCTAGATAACATTATCAGTTCAGTTCAGTCGCTAAGTCGTATCCAACTCTTTGTGACCCCATGAATCGCAGCACACCAGGCTTCCCTGTCCATCACCAACTCCTGGAGTTCACTCAAACTCATGTCCACCGAGTCCGTGTTGCCATCCAGCCATCTCATCCTCTGTCGTCCCCTTCTCCTCCTGCCCCCAATCCCTCCCAGTATCAGGGTCTTTTCCAGTGAGTCAACTCTTTGCATGAGGTGGCCAAAGTATTGGAGTTTCAGCTTTAGCATCAGTCTTTTCAATGAACACCCAGGACTGATCTCCTTTAGAATAGACTGGTTGGATCTCCTTGCAGTCCAAGGGATTCTCGAGAGTCTTCTCCAACACCACAGTTCAAAAGCATCAATTCTTCAGCATTCAGCNATTCTTCTTCTTCTCCTCACGTTTTTCTTCTTCTTCTCACCTTCTTCTTCTTCTCACATTCTTCTTCTTCTTACCTTTCTCTTCTTCTTCTCACCTTCTTCTTCTTCTTCTTCTCCCCTTTTTATTCTTCTTTTCACATTCTTCTTCTTTTTTTCACTTTCTTCTTTTTCTTCAGCTTCTTCTTCTTCTCACCTTTTTCTTCTTCTTCTCACCTTCTTCTACTTCTCAACTTGTTTCTCTTCATCATCTTCCTCTTCTCAACTTCTTTTTTTCTTCTTCTCACATTCTTCTTCTTCTTCTTCTTTTCACGTTCTTCTTCTTCTTCTCACATTCTTCTTCTTCTTCTCAACTTCTTCTTCATCATCATCTTCTTCTTCTTCTCACCTTCTTCTTCTTCTTCTTCTTCTTCCTCTTCTTTCTCACCATCTTCTTCTTCTCCTCTTCTTCTTCTTTTTCTTTTTCTCACCTTATTCTTCTTCTTCTCACCTTCTTCTTATTCTTTACAACTTCTCTTTACACCTTCTTCTTCTTCTACTTCTTCGTCGGCTTCTTCTTCTTCTTCGTCTCACCTACTTCTCCTTCTTCTTATCCCCTTCTTCTTCATCTCACCTTCCTCTTCTACCTCTCAAATTCTTCTTCTTCTTCTCACCTTCTTCTTATTCTTCTTCATCTTCTTCTTCTTCTTACCTTCTTCTTCATCTTCTCACTTTCTTCTTCTTCTCACCTTCCTCTTTTTTCTCTCAAATTCTTCTTCTTCTTCTCATCTTCTTCTTGTTCTTCCTCTTCTTCTCAACTTCCTCTTCTTGTTCTTCTTCTTCTTCTTCTCATATTCTTCTTCTTCTTCTCACCTTCTTCTTCTCACATTCTTTTTTTTCTTCTCACCATCTTCTTTTTCTTCTTCTACTTCGTATTCTTCTTCTCACCTTGTTCTTCATCTTCTCACCTTCTTCTTCATCTTCCTCTTCTTCTAACCTTTTTTTTTCTTCTTCTTCTTCTGAACGTCTTCTTCTTCTTCTCACCTTCTTCTAGTTCTTTCTCTTCTTTTCCCCTTCTTGTTCTCGTTCTTCTTCTTCTTCTTCTTTTTCTCACCTTGTTCTTGTACTTCCTCTTCTTCTCACCTTCTTCTTCTTCTTCTTTTTCTTCTTCTTCTTTTTCTTCTCACCTTTTTCTTCTTCTTCTTCTCACTTTCTTCTTCTTCTTCTCACCTTCTTCTTCTTCTTACGTTTCTCTTCTTCTTCTCACCTTCTTCTTCTTCTCACCTTCTTCTTCTTACCTTTCTCTTCTTCTTCTCACCTTCTTCTTCTTCTTCTTCGTATTCTTCTTCTTCTTCTCACCTTT
>SJYW01050015.1:11226-24138 GCA_006410735.1 Raphicerus campestris
ATCACCAACTCCCGGAGTCTACCCAAACCCATGTCTATTGAGTCGGTGATGCCATCCAACCATCTCATCCTCTGTTGTCCCCTTCTTCTCCTGCCCTCAATGTTTCCCAGCATCAGGGTCTTTTCCAATGAGTCATCTCTTCGCATCAGGTGGCCAAAGTATTGGAGTTTCAGCTTCAACATCAGTCCTTCCAATGAACACTCAGGACTGATCATCTTTAGGATGGACTGGTTGGATCTCCTTGCCATCCAAGGGACTCTCAAGAGTCTTCTCCAACACCACAGTTCAAAAGCCTCAATTCTTTGGTGCTCAGCTTTCTTTATAGTCCAACTCACATCCATATATGACTTCTGGAAAAACTACAGCCTTGACTAGATGGACCTTTGTTGGCAAAGTAATGTCTCTGCTTTTGAATATGCTGTCTAGGTTGGTCATAACTTTTCATCCAAGGAGTAAGCGTCTTTTTATTTCATAGCTGCAATTACCATCTGCAGTGATTTTGGAGCCCCCCAAAATAAAGTCAGCCACTCTTTCCACTGTTTCCGTATCTATTTCCCATGAAGTGATGGGACCGGATGCCATGATCTTTGTTTTCTGAATATTGAGCTGTAAGCCAACTTTTTCACTCTCCTCTTTCACTTTCATCAAGAAGCTTTTTAGTTCTTCTTCACTCTCTCCCATAAGGGTGGTGTCATCGCATATCTGAGGTGATTATTTCTCCTGGCAATCTTGATTCCAGCTTGTGCTTCATCCAGCCCAGCGTTTCTCATGATGTACTCTGCATAGAAGTTAAATAAGCAGGGTGACAATATACAGCCTTGATGTACTCCTTTCCTGATTTGGAACCAGTCTGTTGTTCCATGTCCAGTTCTATCTGTTGCTTCCTGACCTGCATATAGGTTTCTCAAGAGGCAGGTCAGGTGGTCAGGTATTCCCATCTCTTTCAGAATTTTCCACAGTTTATTGTGATCCACCCAGTCAAAGGCTTTGGCATAGTCAATAAAGCAGAAATAGATGTTTTGCTGGAATTTTCTTGCTTTTTCGATGATCCAGCGGATGTTGGTAATTTGATCTCTGGTTCTTCTGCCTTTTCTAAATCCAGCTTGAACATCAGGGAGTTCATGGTTCACATATTGCTGAAACCTGACTTGGAGAATTTTGAGCATTTAGTAGCATTTACTAGCATATGAGATGAGTGCAATTGTGTGATAGTTTGAGCATTCTTGGAATTGCCTTTCTTTGGGATTGGAATGAAAACGGACCTTTTCCAATCCCGTGGCCACTGCTGAGTTTTCCAAATTTGCTGACATATTGAGTGATTGAGTGCAGCACTTTCACAGCATCATCTTTTAGGATTTGAAAGCATCATCTTTTAGGATTTGAAAAAGCTAAACTGGAATTCCATCACCTCCATTAGCTTTGTTCATAGTGATGCTTCCTAAGGTCCACTGGACTTCACATTCCAGGATGTCTGGCTCCCAGTGAGTGATCATACCATCATGATTATCTGGGTTGTGAAGATCTTTTTTGTAAACTCTTTTTAAACCTCTTTTAGAGGTGAAGAAATCGAGGTCCAGAAAAGTTAAACAACTTGCCTGTCTAAATTACATGCTAGATGACTGTTATCCTTAGTACTTTTAATACATATTGTTGAATAAATGAAAGAAGCAGAACTGGAGCCTACATTCTGTTTCCTTGGCCAGCATTTTGCTACTGTAGTGTTCTGAGCCCTCGGGGTGCTTTCTGTGGGCAACTTTAAGACTGGTTGGGTTCTGCTGGCCTTTCCTTTGGGATTCCCTCATTCCATAGCTGAAGCTGTGTGCACTCGTTGGAGAGCATCATCCCAATTGTGTTCCCTACAAAGTGAGAAGGGAAAAACACTCCACCCACCGTGATTCTTTTTTTATTACTTGTTTTCTGGGATCTTCATGTTATTGCTGACAAGAGTGACTCATAGACTTCACTATGTTATTTTCTTGGTTAAGGGAACTTTTTCCTTAGCTCTAGAAGAAATTAATTAATAGTTGCGTGTGATTAATGCACAGGTGTTCAGCAGCTTTACACAGAACACAAGAGTCTTCTCTTCTAGCTAAGGCCAGATACATTGCTTTGGTTTGGTAAAATTTTGTAGCCACTGTGTGCTTAGCTATGTGTTAGGTACTTTAGGGGAAGTCCTTGGGGTAAGAGGCTCAGAGTTCAGCTGGAGAGATAAGGCACATCTATAAACAAGAAAATATTGTGAGACAGTTTTTAATAAAATACAAAAATCAAATTGTATACCTATAAATATTTAAACATGGAAAATATAGGGGCTTAGAAGGTATAGTGTGGAGAAAGAGTGTGTGCTTTAGTATTGTGGGCCATTGACAAGTTAACCCTCTGAACTATTAATACTTTTCTCTTTTCTCTGATATGGGCATAATAATAGCAGTCTTATAAGGCTGTGAAGATCAAATGATGTTTAATGGGTCTAAAGTACCTGCATAATGTCTGATATATGATGGTCATAAAACCAGTGGTAATTCCCTCCTCCCCTTTTCCAGGAGGCTTCCTAGAGGAGCTAAGCCTGAAAGGTTGATTTGGATTTGGGCAAGAAAGCGTGGAAGAAGGGTGATGGGAAAAGAGGGAATGGGAATGGTCAGGTTCCGTGAATATATCAGTCTGGTGGGAGTCGAGGGCACGTGAAAGAAGCAGTGAGGAGTAAAGCTAAAGAAACAGAGGTTTAGGCTTTATTTAAAGGAGATGTTGTCATGGGAAGGGAAGGTTTTTTGTTTTTGGAGCTCTGTATACTGGTGTGTATATATGTATAGAAAAGCCCTTTTTATACTCTGCAGTGTAGTATAGTAGCTAGGAGTTTGGGTTCTGGAGCCAGACTACCTGTCTCTAAATGCTACCACTTAGTTACTTCTCTTAGTTTCTTGATCTGAAAACTGGAGGTGGTAATGATGATACCTTGTAAGGCTGTTGTGATGAATGAGATAAAAAGTAAAAAGTGCTAGAATAGTAATTGTCACATAGTACTACGTACATGTTAGCTGCTATAATTATTGTCGTTTGTTGTTGTTTTAGTTCCTAAGTTTTATCCGACTCTGCAACCCCATGAACCGTAGTAGCCCGCCAGTGTCCTCTGTCCATGGGATTTCTCAGGCAAGAATACTGGAGTGGGTTACCATTTCCTTTTCCAATAATTATTGTAACTATTCTTTAAATGAAAGAAAACTTTTTGAAAATAGCATATGCCCTTACCGATCAACTTTGATAATTTAAAAAAAAGGCTGATCTGTTAACTGAGGGATTGGCATCTGTACTTTGAAGACCTCTGTTCTAGATAATGAAGGGTCAGCAGTGTGGTGAACCTGCAAAAGTGGTGATAAACAAGATCTGATTGGGAGGTGCAGGCTGAAGGAGAGAGAGGAGAATTGGCAGTGGGCTTGGAATGTGGAGCTTGGGCTTGGGTTTTAGGGTGTGTCCACATGAAATCATCTAGGATAATAGATGTGTTGCATTTGGAGGAAATTCTTGGTGGAGTTAGGCAGTAGAAGTGCAGGCCTTGGGCAGCCTTGTCAAAGAACTTGAGTTCTGGTGAGGGAGAGGCACAGCACCCACAGTAAACAGTGTTGCCATAGAAAAAACATGACCATTTTTTTGAGTAAGTAAATGTCCGAATAAAATAGGGTGATTGAGGACTGTGGGAAACTGGAAGGTGTCCCCAGAGGACACAGTGGGTGGATTGGGCTTGAAGGTTGGTTAGAGTATGATTACTGGGGACTTCAGGGAGGTGAGAATGGAGATAGAATATGATAAACTTAGTAGCCAAACTTGGACCCAGTTTCGGTCTTCCAGAGCAGCGCCCCTTAACTAGCCACTTGTTTCTAGACTGTGTGTGGCGGTCTCATCATGTGAACTGCAAAATTAGCTCCCATTTTCCGAGAAGTATGGTTTGTGGTGCTCAGGTGGCACATTGCTAGCTTCTTTGCAGATTTTCAAGTCCCACAAGGGCCAGGCTGAACTGGCATTCTGTGGGGCTGGGGTGGGGTGTGGAAAAGGTGTTACTCTCTTCCATTTGGATAGGGCTTCAGGAAAGGGTCTGAGAACCTGACCCCCCGGCCCCCCATGCTTTTTTCCAGTGCTGCCTGTGCTGTGTGCCCAGGCGGGGTCTTGCCGGAACATGGACTTGGTGATGGGGCGATGGGGTGTGCCAGGACTACCGAATTTGGAGCTTCCCTTGAATGAACTGTGGTTTGGTATGAGTTGTTTGCTTTCCTCTGTGTTTGTGCAGCATTAAAAGGACTTTCGTTTTCATCTTTGGCTTGCTCAAGGTTAAATCACTAACGGCTGCATTTGAATGGAACAGTTTCTCATATTGGCTGACTTTGAGTTTTAAGTCTTAAGACCATTAATGGTGGTATCCACCAGCAGAGCTCTTTGTGAGATAAGGTGGCTCTGGTTTCTGTGGGAGGCTATGTGCAAGGCAGGAAGAAGTGTGTGAGGGCAAGATAGAGAAGCCTCTTGCAGAGTCTCAAGCTTATGCTCAGAGCTTTGGGCCTGTTTGCGTGCAGGATAGAGCTTCGGCCATTACAGAGTTTGATGAGCTTTACCTGAAGGAGATGCCCCAGAGGGGTAATATAGTTTTTGAAGCAACCAGGGCTATAGTGTATTCGAGGCAACACCTCTGCTAGGAAGCTAGGCCACGCTGCATGGCTTAGCAGAGTCCTAACCACTGGCTCTCCAGGGAATTCCCAACCTAGGACTCTTTAGTTTACCCTTAGAGACCTCTCCAGTCCTGTCTGTGCAAGACTCAAGCATCCAGCATTCCAGCATCCAGATGTTCTATATATTCTCTAAGGCCAAGTCAGTGGCCAATGATTCTACTCTGGGTAGCCTTTCCCTGCCCCTTAAAGGAGAATTTCTCATCTTGCTTCCACAGAACTTGGTATTTCCCTTGATTATAGCCCTTTTTAAATATCCTGATGGCCTCCTGTCTCCACTAGAAGGTAAGGTTTTTGTTCTTATTTTTCTGGTAAATCTATTGATTTTTTTTTTTAAATAAAAAAAGATTATTTACTGCTGAACATAGCTCTTTCAAAAGGAACCTCAGGCCAACTCAAGTTTCTAAAATAATTTTCTGAAATAGATGAAAAAAATATCAAAGAACAAACATACCTTTCCTTCATGCTTCCTTTCTGTATAACTCAGATAGTTATATTACTAAGACTTGAAGAACACAAATTATCACTTGTATATAGAAAACTCACATAAGCATTAGAAGCAAATGTATTAGTAAAAAGATGGCTTTGTCTACAACAATGGAGCATAAACTAAAACTTATGCTTTTTGAAGGCAGAAGTTGTTGCTGTTATTTTGTGTGTGTGTGTGTCTAGCACCTGAGTTGTATACAAGGTAAACATCAATAATGAAGAATAAACCAATGAATGATTTAAGATTTTTCGGTGGATTTTTAGTTCTTTTCCTTATTAAAAGCTCAAGACCTCAACTGCATTGATTTTGTGGTTGGGCCTCAGGCTGGGTCTAAATTTGATGTCTCCTGCGCAGACTTGAGAATCATTTGAAATGTTCTCCCCTAATAGGGTGTTTCTCTCTGGCCTTTCCTTTTTCAGCATTTCTCTCTTTTCTTTAATTGCCATTTAAACATCTGCATGCTGAGGATGAACTGATGGAGGAGAATGTTTCCCTGAGGACATGGTGTCTAATAGCAGTCAAGGCTTTGTGGTTGATTAACTCACTGATTGAATCACTGACTTTGAGGCATCAAGGGAGGGAGCATGGTTATATGTAAGGAGAGTTCAAGAACTCTGTGTGCACGGACAGTGAGTGGTGGAGGGAATGGAGTGGTAGGAGTGATGGTAAGATGAAAAGAGAATGTTCAGGGAAATCTAGAGTTTTAAACTCTTCCTCAGTACCATGTTTTGGATTTTCCTGATCTAGAGTCAGAGTAGGTTAGTAGAAAGAGCAGAAGTCAAGAGGCTTGACTTTCTTCTGCCACCAGCTCATATCCAGGTCAAACTGCTGCTGCTCTATTGTTCTCATTTTTATTTGTCACGTGGAATTTGAGAACTTCTGCCTTGCCTGATTCCCTTGAGTGTAGTGAGGATTGGTGAGATGTTGGATGAGAAAGCTCTGCAGAACAGAGGTGCCCTTATCAGAGCAGGAGAAAAGTATGTCTGTGGTCACCATTCCATCTTTTCTCACCAGAGTCTTCTTGTCTCTGGAGGAATCAACTGTTGTAGCCCAGTGCTTGATGTTCAGGTTTCTCTGACCTTTCTGTGCTCTCCAGCCTCTTGATAGTCATTCTTCATTACAGTTGTCCCAGCAAGGCCCTCCATTGCCTCTGGCCTCCCTCTATCAGAGCCCTAACCAAGATGCCTTGGCATTGCCTATTTGGAAGCGGCTATTAAGAGTATAGGCTCTAAATAGGGAACCTTCCTACACTGTTGGTGGGAATGTAAATTGGTGCAGCCACTATGAAAAACAGTATGGAGGTTCCTAAAAAAACTAAAAATAGAGTTGCCATATGATCCAGCAATCTCACTCCTGGGAATATATCCAGACAAAACTGTACTTCAAAAAGATACATGCACCCCAGTGTTCATAGCAGCACTATACACGATTGTCAAGACATGAAAACAACCTAACTGTCCATCAGAAGATCAATGGGTGAAGAAGACGTGGTGCATATATGCAATGGAATGCTATGGCAATCCACTCCACTACTATTGCCTGGAAAATCCCATGGACAGAGGAGCCAGGTAGGCCCCAGTCCATGGGGTCGCAAAGAGTCGGACATGACTGAGCAACTTCACTTTCACAGCCTTAAAAGGAATGAAATAATGCCATTCACAGCAACATGGATGGGCCTAGAGATTATTATACTAAGTGAAGTCAGTCAGGAAAAGATAAACATCATATGATATCACTTATATGTGGAATATAAAGTAGGATATAAATGAACTTATTTACAAAACAGACTCACTGACGTAGAGAGCGACATGTGGTTGCCAGAGGAGGGTGGGAGAGGGATGGCTTGGGAGTTTGAGGTTAGCAGACACAAACTTTATATACAGAATGGATAAACAATGAGGTTCTTCTGTATAGCACCGGGAACTAGTATATTCAGTATCCTGTGATAAACCATAATTGAAAAGAATATGTAAAAGAATATATATATATATAACTGAATCACATTGCTGTAAAGTAGAAATGAACACAACATTGTTCAACTATACTTGATAAATTAATAAAAAGAAGAGTATGAGCTCTAGAGTCAAGCTGCCTGTGTTTGAATNGTATGTAAAAGAATATATATATATACCTGAATCACATTGCTGTAAAGTAGAAATGAACACAACATTGTTCAACTATACTTGATAAATTAATAAAAAGAAGAGTATGAGCTCTAGAGTCAAGCTGCCTGTGTTTGAATCCCTTTACAACTTGCTTGCTGTGTGCTCTTAAGCAAGTTACTGAGTCTCTCTGTGCCTTGTTTTCCTATCTGTACATGAGGAGAATAATAGTAATGATGTTGGAATTCCATGGTGGTCCAGTGGTTGAGACTCAGTGCTTTCACCGCTGTGGCTGGGTTTAATCCTTGGTAGGGAAATGATGATCCTGCAAGCCAAGCGGCATGACCAAAACCAAAAGACAAACAAACAAAACCGAAACCGTAACCACCTCACTAAGTTCCTGTGTAAACTAAATGGAGCAGTATACGTGGAGAACTTAGAATAGCACTTGCCATATTAGTAAGCATTCAAAATCGTTATGTGTTGTTCTAATAATTACTTAACTCTCCAGTCTCTGATTGGAACACCGGTAGGCCAGAAGCATATCTGTTTCCTCATTGTATCCCATAGGATTGGAGCAGCAGACATTTACTAAGAATTTCTGGAAGGAGAGTTTAAGTGTGAATACTGGATTCCCTGGTGGCTAGGCAGTAAAGAATCCACCTGCAATGCAGGAGATGTGGGTTCAATCCCTGGGTCAGGAAGATCCCCTAGAGTGGGAAATGGCAACCCATTCCAGAATTCCTGCCTGGGAAATCCCATGGACAGGGAAGCCTGGTGGGCTACAGTCCATGGGGTTGCAAAGAGTTGGACACAGCTGAGCAGCTAAACAACAGCAGCAGTTTGATTTGCCATATATAATACTAACTGTGACTGTGACCAAGAAACTTGTCTTCTCTAAGCCGTAGTTTCCACATCTGTTAAATGGCAATCATGGTCCTTGTCATGCAGGGCTGATGTGAAGATCGAATATATATGAACTGCCAGGAATTGTGTAAATATAGTTCCTCCATACCCATGAGCTGTGTAGAATGGGGGCCTAGGAATCTGCCAATTACTATTGTACCCCTTAGTGGCCTGCTGAACCGAGGATTGCTCCTGCAGTGATGTTTTCTGGATATTTTGACTTGGGACAGAAGGAGGAAGCATTTCCTTGGGATTTCCTGTAGTGTTTCCGGCTGTTTCTGTTTTCCCTGATTGTTCTCCTTTGGATTCTAAGTTCCTAGAATAGCCAGAATATTTTTCGACCTCTTAAGTTTCCCAAAGTCTTAAGCAACCAGACCACTTTTGTTTTGGCTCCTCTAAGCTTACTCTGTTTGGCCCTTGTCATTCTTCATTAGCTATTAGTATATCCTGCTTATTTTCAGTTTCCTGACACGTTGTATTTTTTTCAAGGCCAAAATAGCACCCAGATCATCTGAGGCAGAGCCCTTTATCTTGCTCACTCTCACTAGTGGGAAGCATAGTGGCCTGTGAGGTAGAAGACCCGAGTTCAAGTGTTGGCTGTGACTCAAGTCTAGCTGTGTGACCTTGGGCAAGGCTCTTTCCCTTTCTGGGGCTCAAACTTCATCGTTAAAGTGAAGGATTTGAACCAAATAAGTGGTTTCTAAGGATCTTTGAATTCTATGCTGTGAGTTTGGTCAAGTCATTTTTCTTTTAGGGGGTAGTCTTAGCTTCCTCATCTGTAAAACTAAGTGGGTTAGCCTGAATAATTTATAGTCAATTCTAGGCCTTAGTCTGTCTGTTGTTTTTTTTTTTTTTTTTTCTGCCTGTATTACTTTCTGGAGCATTTCTGTGACAGTTAACAGCTGTGGACAGGAAACGCTTGAACACTTCTAACTTGGCAAAGATTGCTACTCCCTCTGAACCTCATCCCAGCCCATTTCCTGTGTTTACAGCGTTTGGGTTTTTCGCTTAGTGACAGGCCTGACAGGTCATACTCCAGTTCTGTCTCCATAGCCTGATGCAGGGTAGACCAAAGTGAGTACTAATTTGGAAGTTGAGAGACAGGATTTCAGTCTCCACTCAGCTGTGTAACCTTAGGCAAATGACCTTGCCTCTTAGGGTTCAATATCTTCGTCTGTAAAACCAGAGAATTTAACTAGTGAGTCTTTCTGGCTCTGATATAGGATATGGATATTTGCCTCCTTTTTTTAATTCCCCCTGAAGCACCCTTCGTTTAGCCTGTTTTTTCCACATACTCCACCCTGGAAGGGACCCTGGGAAGCTCCCTCCACATTTCCCATGTGAGATGAGGGTAAGTAAGAAAGTCAAACCAGCATCTCAGGCCCAAACTGGCAGCAAAAAGGAGTTGAGGTGGAAGGCTGGTGTAACTGAATTGCCTAACAAACCCGCTGTATGGTGGGTAACCAAGTGGGCACCAATATATATTTATTCTTATTGAGACTCTGTAGATAGATAATAACCCAATTCCACCCTACTTTCACCATTTATGTGACTTGAGTAGATCATGTAGTGTATCTGGGCCTCAGTTTCCTCTTCTTATATTGGGGATAATAAAGGTAGCAATTCACAGAATAATAAAAGAGACACCATATGTAGAAGTTGCAGCATAGTTCCTGTCTTGTTCATCCTCCCTTTCTCCCTTAGGTAGTTATAATGTCCTTAATTCTGTTCTTGCGGAAATAGTGATAGGACTCTCAAGTCCCACTCCAGAGGAGCTAACAGGCCACCTGGGATATAATTCAATTATGAGCAGAGGAAACCTTATGAGGTGGTGCCTGGCCCAGACTGGGCTCAGTGCTCTGACCTGGAGTGGTTCAAGAAGCTTTCCTGGTGGAGATGGACTTTCCCTGGGCCTTGAAGGGCCAGCAAGCCTTAAACATGAAGAGCTGCGGGGAGAGTAGGGTTAGCTACCCACCTACATTCTCTGTCAAGCTGGTGCTTTGGATAGGTCAGTTTCACATACATCTCTTCCTTCTCCCTTCAAGTAGGTAGTTATTATTCAAGAGATTTAGTTGTAAGTTTTTAAGAGAAAAAAAATTTTAAGGCAGTAAGAAGACATAACATTTATCTGGACCAAACTAGTTTTACTTTAGTCAGTGGGCAAGGTAAAGTTTGCTTGCATAATTTTAAATACTTAGAACATTGTGTTTTTTATGCCACATTTTACAGATGAAGAAACAGTGCCTCCAAAAGGTTGAGCAACTTTTTCAGGTCAATGTTAACAAGTTACAATGACAATTCAAAGGAGTTCTTCATGATAATTGAGTATAATCAAAGGTGGGTTAGGAGATATGTATAATTTAGCAGTTCTCAGTTCTGTTTATTCACCCAAGTTTTCAGTAATCTGTAATAGTGCTTATTTTTCTGAGATGGCCATCTTATTCTTGGCTTTCACCCTATATTCACCTCTTACTTTCAGTAGAAATTTCCAATTCTCTAGATCTCCAGTTCTACTGTTGACTTAAATTCTACCTCCTTACCTAAACTTAGAACGCTTAATTCTTTTCCCAAATATTGATCAAGCATGTACTATATGCTATATATACCTAGAGATAGATGCAAATACTGGTTTCTGTTTGGATCTTTTAGTGTAGTAATTAGACAAAAACCACTTGGTAGTAATCAAACGCTTACTATGTGCCATGCTTTATTGGAAGCATTATACTTTAGATGTAGTAACTCACTTAATTTGCACAACTTTATGAGGTAGGTACGAATTATTTTCTACTTGTTTTAAGATAATGAAATGAGACGACTTCCCTGGTGGTCCAGTGGTTAGAACTCTGTGCTTCCACTGCAGGGTCCTGGGTTTGATCCCTTATTGGTGAACTAGGTAGGATTTCCACAAGCTGTGCAGTGCAGCAGCAGCAGCAACAACAACAACAACAACAAACAACAACAAACAACAATGAAAGTGAAATGAGGCATCAAGAGGTGGTCACTGGTCTAAGTGTGATGGAGGGCAGCACAGGGGACACAAGAACACAAGAGGGGCTCTCATCTAACCCTAGGAGACTCAGTGCAGAGACCTGTTAGAGGAACTGGAAAAAGCCTGAACAGAATCTTGAAACTTGAGTAGGAGTTAGTCAGGTGAAGAATGGGGCAAGGATATTGCAGGCACAGGGTACATCATGTACAAAGCTGCAAAGTGAGTCTCCTTTTTTATTTTATTTATGTAATTGAAAGTGGTTTAGTGTGGTGGGAGCGTGGGGTGTGTGTGAGTGAGTGGTGAGGGATAAGGCTAGAGAACTTGGTTAGGGACTGCCTCTTGAAGAGCCTTGTATGATTTATTATTTTATATTCATTATATGAGCCCTAGGTTTCCATTGGTTTCCAGTCTTGGGGATTTGAAGCCCTGTAAAGGTCCTTGAGGAGTGTCTTGTGAATCCATGTTATTTCCACAGTTATTTTTCAGTTGGGGGTTACTAAAAGTACAACTATTATTTATGGAGCTTTTTTGAATTACTCATTAGAAAAAAAGCTAGGAATCACAGTTGTAGGAATATGGGAGCACTACAAAGAATTTTTTTAATTAAAATTTTTGTTGAGATAATTATAGATTTATTTGTGATTTTAAGAAATAATATAGGGAGATTACTGGGAAACTTTGTGTAACTTTCCCCACAGTAGCATTTTGATAAACTGTAGTATAATATCACAACCAGAATATTGACATTAGCACAACCCACTGGTCTTGTTCAGATTTCCTCAGTTTTACAGGTACTTGTGTGTGTGTTTGTGTGTACCAAGTTCTAGTCCGACACCATAAGGGTCATTCATATTGTTGTTCTATTTTTTTTTTTTAACTGCCATATGGCTTGTGAGATCTTAGTTTCCCAAGTGGGGGTGGAACCTGGGCCCTTGGCAGTTAATGCACTGAGTCCTAACCACCAGACCACCAGAGAGTTCCTTTGTGTTGTCCTTCTATAATCACACCCTTCCCTCCCATTCCCTTCCATGTCCCTAACCCCGCTACTCTTCATTTCTAAAATTCTGTCCTTTAAAAAATGTTATATAAATAGAATCATGAGTTTGTAACCTTTTGGAATTGGCTCTTTTTGCTCAGCATAATTCCCTGGACTTCACCCAAGCAATTATGTGAATCATTCCTTCATTCCTGTTTATTGCTGAGTTGTACATAAGTACTAGAGTATAACCGAATGAAGGACATATAGACCTATTCCAGTTTTTGGCTATCACATGTAAAGCTTCTGTGAATATTTGTATACAGGTTTTTATGGTAACCTGTAAGTGATTTTATTCAAGACTGTGGTCTAGTCAGATCTGAATTTTAGAAAAATTACACTGACTGCTTTGGTAGAGGATGAATTTAAGGAAAACCATAGCAGAAATGGAGAAATCAGTGAGGATGCTACTGTAGTAACCCGGGCAAGATGCATTGAGACCTGAGCTCTGTTCTCTGTGAGATGGAATGTGGTTTGCCAGAGAGGCCCTTCCTCAGAAATCGCATCAGGCTTGTGCACATGAAGGATCAGGGTCAG
The DNA here is from genome assembly GCA_006410735.1 of Raphicerus campestris. Lineage (NCBI taxonomy): Eukaryota > Metazoa > Chordata > Mammalia > Artiodactyla > Bovidae > Raphicerus > Raphicerus campestris. Next base: position 23,996 of record SJYW01050015.1, read on the forward strand.
GGCGCCTGGACTGTGAGGAGGCTCAGGCACACTTGATCCCTCATAGTCCCTGTTCAGAGGAACAGCTCTGCTACCACAGCTGGGAACTGCGTCGGGTGAGGAAGGCTGTGAACCTGGTTCTTGGCATGATTCTCAGACTGCCA
>SJYW01050017.1:0-17569 GCA_006410735.1 Raphicerus campestris
GTTAAGTGAGATATAAGAAATAATCTTTAGATTCAGGAATAAGGAAATCATTGGTGACCTTGATGAGAATGGTTTCACTGGTATAGTGAGGAGTAAAGGATGATTTAAGTGGGTCCAAAGGAGAGAGGAGAAGAGTAATCGGAAGCAGAAAGCCAACAAACATAGATAATTCATAGTTAAGGAATTAGGGACATGAGAGGTTATTATTATCTTTACTATTAGAAAAATAAGGACACAATTATAATCTAATTGGAATAATCCAATTTAACAGGGTTTAGTGAGCTACAGAAGAAGTGTTGTCCCTAAGGAAGGAAGGCAGGTTGGTCCCTCATAGAGTATTTGCCTTAGCCAGGAATATCAAGCTCACTTACAGCAAAGAAGACAAAGTAGATTTGAGATAAAGTTGGGTGACTAGAGCATATGCAAATTTCTTCTGATTGCTCGGAAGCAGTATTATTAGGCACGAGTTAGAATAAGACATGGGTTTGCAGGAGGAATGAAACTAAAGAAGTACATAGCACAAACCGTGGAGACTGAGAGAATGGATGGATTGGCAGGATAAGCTGTGCCGTGAAAGTAATGATCATGTGTTACAAGTGAAGCCAGTCATTGCAAGGGTGCATTTTGTCTCACTTATACCGTCTGCCTGGACTCAATCACAGAAGCACTCAGAAAGCTTTTCTCACCAAGGTTGTTATTTAGCCAAATATAACAAAGGGAGAGGGGACCAGGGAGTTGAGAGTACAGTAGTTCCTCCACAGGCACGAGCACCACATCTGGGGATTCAATCAACTGAAGATTGATTTTTTTTTCTTTTTTTACATTTCAGAAAGTTCTAAAAAGCAAAATTTGAATTTACTACACACTAATAACTATTTACATAGCATTTACATTTTATTTAATATTATAAGCAAACTATACATTATTTAAAGTATCTGGGAGGATGTGTGCAGATTGTACGGAAATACCCTCTTATATATGGGACTTGAGCATCTCCAGATTTTGCTATCTCTGGGGGGAGAGGAGAGAGGGAAGGGTTCCTGTAACCAATCACCTGTGGATACTGGATTCTTAGGGAAGACTGTATTTGAAAATGACAAGTGAATGAGTAAAATTATTGCCATAGATTTTAAACTAAATAAGAGGTTAGGAGAGGAGGTCAGGTATCTAGAGTAAGTGAGAAGATGGCAGGATCTTGAGGGGTGGGGACAGTAAAAATACTTGCAATTGTGGTAACTGAGGAAGCAAACTTGGAAGAAGGGATGGGGAAATAATCTGTTAATGGGATGTTTGAAATTTTAGTAACAGGCATTTGGATAAGGAAAAGATCAAGGTTATAGCAACAGGACTCATTAGCTGATATCCAGTGGAGGCTAAGAAACTGAGAGTGCAGAGGACTAACTGGGAAGATGGTGTGTATGCATGGACTTTGAGTCACCGAGCATGTGACAAGCAGTACCGGAATGAGGAGCAGTAAGATAAATCCTCAAAGGATACAGTATACTAGCCAAAGGGATGGATGGATGGGGCACTGGATGGTGGCAACAAAAGATATAACAGATGACACTCTGGTCTGATGATAGAGTAACAGTTCAGTCTCTTCAAGGAAGAGAAGAATGGAAAGAATTATTTGGAAGTGGTCAAAAGTAAATGGTCTAATCCATCTCATTCTTTTCCACAAGGAATGTAAGAGACAAATGTTATCTTTGATGGGTCTTCAAGGAAAGTAAGGCAGGTTTCAGTTAAATGAGAAAAGTGAAAAGAACTCTGACAGAACAGGTTGAAAACAGAGAGATGTTTTTGCCAGTTGACCCTTTGTTTCAGAAAACTGAACTTGGTTCAGGAGTGAGGAAATGAGAATGAGTCTGGGACGAGTTGCTGGACTTCTGCTGGTAACTACCTGCCCAGGAGTGAAATGCATGGTAAGGTCAGTCCTCATGGCCCCAAGGCTGTGAGCAATCCTGTCCTGTGTTCAGTCACTCAGCCATGTCCAATTCTTTGCAACAATCCCATGGACTGCCTCGCACCAGGCTCCACTATCCATGGAATTTTCCAGGCAAGAACTCTGGAGTGTGTTGCCATTTCTTCCTCCAGGGGATCCTCCTGACCCAATGATTGAACCCACATCTCCCGCATCTCCTGCATTGGCAGGCAGATTATTTACCGCCATGCCACCTGGGAAGTCCAGTCCCTATGAGAGGGCTCTCTTTTCAGTGAGTGAGCTCTTGTTCAGGAACTTTAAGAGTTCTAGACTCATACTTTTGGAAACATGGCAGTTGCAGGGGGGCAGTCTTACTCCTAAGGCACACCTCCTGAACCCTGCTGCCATGGCTGCAGAGGAGTTGGCTGTCCCTGGCGCTCTGGCTCTCCTTGACTCCCATCAGTAGTCTCCAAGGCTGAGGAGACTAGAACGGCAGCAGTCAGCCCTCCTCCTGGAGCCTCCCTCCCAGCACAGCGGGAGCCTAAGTCCTCTACAGATAGTGAAACAGCTCAGTTGGCTTGTGAAGAACGTTAAAGAAAACCCTAACCATACTTCCATATATATGCATTTTATTAGAGTACATACATATATTTAATTCATTAAAGTATATGAAATATTTACAAAAAAAAAAAAACTGGAAGGAGGAAATATTAGAAACCTACAGCTTCAAAAGAAAACTAGTAGCTGGTCTTTCTGAGTGTTAACACATCAAGTTCAGCCTGAAGAAATGCGGAGTTGGTAGTAAATTCTATATGTTTTCCAGATAGCATTACTAAAGAAAATACAGGATAGTCAATTAAATAATAGGGCTTCCCAGGTGTCACTAGTGGTTAAAATCCCTATGTCTCCCTGCCAGTGCAGGAGACATAGAGACTCTGATTCAGTCCCTGGGTTGGGAAGATCCCCTGGAAGAAGGCATGAAGACCCACTCCAGTATTCTTGCCTGGAGAATCCCATGGACAGAGCTTCACACCAAGTTGGACACAACTGAAGCAGTTTTGCCCACAGACAAAATTAAATAGTAATTTTTTAAAGTATAAGTGTGCCCCATGTAGTTTTTCTCTTTATTATATTTATACTTNAGCAAACTATACATTATTTAAAGTATCTGGGAGGATGTGTGCAGATTGTACGGAAATACCCTCTTATATATGGGACTTGAGCATCTCCAGATTTTGCTATCTCTGGGGGGAGAGGAGAGAGGGAAGGGTTCCTGTAACCAATCACCTGTGGATACTGGATTCTTAGGGAAGACTGTATTTGAAAATGACAAGTGAATGAGTAAAATTATTGCCATAGATTTTAAACTAAATAAGAGGTTAGGAGAGGAGGTCAGGTATCTAGAGTAAGTGAGAAGATGGCAGGATCTTGAGGGGTGGGGACAGTAAAAATACTTGCAATTGTGGTAACTGAGGAAGCAAACTTGGAAGAAGGGATGGGGAAATAATCTGTTAATGGGATGTTTGAAATTTTAGTAACAGGCATTTGGATAAGGAAAAGATCAAGGTTATAGCAACAGGACTCATTAGCTGATATCCAGTGGAGGCTAAGAAACTGAGAGTGCAGAGGACTAACTGGGAAGATGGTGTGTATGCATGGACTTTGAGTCACCGAGCATGTGACAAGCAGTACCGGAATGAGGAGCAGTAAGATAAATCCTCAAAGGATACAGTATACTAGCCAAAGGGATGGATGGATGGGGCACTGGATGGTGGCAACAAAAGATATAACAGATGACACTCTGGTCTGATGATAGAGTAACAGTTCAGTCTCTTCAAGGAAGAGAAGAATGGAAAGAATTATTTGGAAGTGGTCAAAAGTAAATGGTCTAATCCATCTCATTCTTTTCCACAAGGAATGTAAGAGACAAATGTTATCTTTGATGGGTCTTCAAGGAAAGTAAGGCAGGTTTCAGTTAAATGAGAAAAGTGAAAAGAACTCTGACAGAACAGGTTGAAAACAGAGAGATGTTTTTGCCAGTTGACACTTTGTTTCAGAAAACTGAACTTGGTTCAGGAGTGAGGAAATGAGAATGAGTCTGGGACGAGTTGCTGGACTTCTGCTGGTAACTACCTGCCCAGGAGTGAAATGCATGGTAAGGTCAGTCCTCATGGCCCCAAGGCTGTGAGCAATCCTGTCCTGTGTTCAGTCACTCAGCCATGTCCAATTCTTTGCAACAATCCCATGGACTGCCTCGCACCAGGCTCCACTATCCATGGAATTTTCCAGGCAAGAACTCTGGAGTGTGTTGCCATTTCTTCCTCCAGGGGATCCTCCTGACCCAATGATTGAACCCACATCTCCCGCATCTCCTGCATTGGCAGGCAGATTATTTACCGCCATGCCACCTGGGAAGTCCAGTCCCTATGAGAGGGCTCTCTTTTCAGTGAGTGAGCTCTTGTTCAGGAACTTTAAGAGTTCTAGACTCATAATTTTGGAAACATGGCAGTTGCAGGGGGGCAGGCTTACTCCTAAGGCACACCTCCTGAACCCTGCTGCCATGGCTGCAGAGGAGTTGGCTGTCCCTGGCGCTCTGGCTCTCCTTGACTCCCATCAGTAGTCTCCAAGGCTGAGGAGACTAGAACGGCAGCAGTCAGCCCTCCTCCTGGAGCCTCCCTCCCAGCACAGCGGGAGCCTAAGTCCTCTACAGATAGTGAAACGGCTCAGTTGGCTTGTGAAGAACGTTAAAGAAAACCCTAACCATACTTCCATATATATGCATTTTATTAGAGTACATACATATATTTAATTCATTAAAGTATATGAAATATTTACAAAAAAAAAAAACTGGAAGGAGGAAATATTAGAAACCTACAGCTTCAAAAGAAAACTAGTAGCTGGTCTTTCTGAGTGTTAACACATCAAGTTCAGCCTGAAGAAATGCGGAGTTGGTAGTAAATTCTATATGTTTTCCAGATAGCATTACTAAAGAAAATACAGGATAGTCAATTAAATAATAGGGCTTCCCAGGTGTCACTAGTGGTTAAAATCCCTATGTCTCCCTGCCAGTGCAGGAGACATAGAGACTCTGATTCAGTCCCTGGGTTGGGAAGATCCCCTGGAAGAAGGCATGAAGACCCACTCCAGTATTCTTGCCTGGAGAATCCCATGGACAGAGCTTCACACCAAGTTGGACACAACTGAAGCAGTTTTGCCCACAGACAAAATTAAATAGTAATTTTTTAAAGTATAAGTGTGCCCCATGTAGTTTTTCTCTTTATTATATTTATACTTGCTATATTTGACAACCTTATCCCTAAGGGAATTTTAGAAAATTAATAGGTATGTTCATATGGCTAACAGTGGTCTGTCTTAGAGTAACAAACCCTGAATGCATAGGCTTCAGAAACAGTGAAAAGGTTTTAAAGCCTCCTCCCAAGTTACCCATTCTAGCTTTCCTGTGTCCCCAGTTGAGTTTGAAAGGATACAGCGAAAGCTGAAATAAGCCAATAGTCACCTAAGGTGTTCTCACTCTGTTTTCCCAATTCATTACTATTGTTGCTCTTCAGTGGCTGAGTCGTGTCTGACTCTCTCTGACCCCATGGAATGCAGTACGCTAGGTGCCTGTTTGCCCAATACACCCCATTATTTCCAATGGCCTCACAATTTCAAGGGATGGCTTAGACAATGAAGACAAAAACGGTACAAGAGATTGGGTCTAGTAACCATTAAAAGGTGGTTTCAACGACATTCCACAGTAATAGGACAAAAAGAAGACACTCTCAGGGATGGTGNAGCGGGAGCCTAAGTCCTCTACAGATAGTGAAACGGCTCAGTTGGCTTGTGAAGAACGTTAAAGAAAACCCTAACCATACTTCCATATATATGCATTTTATTAGAGTACATACATATATTTAATTCATTAAAGTATATGAAATATTTACAAAAAAAAAAAACTGGAAGGAGGAAATATTAGAAACCTACAGCTTCAAAAGAAAACTAGTAGCTGGTCTTTCTGAGTGTTAACACATCAAGTTCAGCCTGAAGAAATGCGGAGTTGGTAGTAAATTCTATATGTTTTCCAGATAGCATTACTAAAGAAAATACAGGATAGTCAATTAAATAATAGGGCTTCCCAGGTGTCACTAGTGGTTAAAATCCCTATGTCTCCCTGCCAGTGCAGGAGACATAGAGACTCTGATTCAGTCCCTGGGTTGGGAAGATCCCCTGGAAGAAGGCATGAAGACCCACTCCAGTATTCTTGCCTGGAGAATCCCATGGACAGAGCTTCACACCAAGTTGGACACAACTGAAGCAGTTTTGCTCACAGACAAAATTAAATAGTAATTTTTTAAAGTATAAGTGTGCCCCATGTAGTTTTTCTCTTTATTATATTTATACTTGCTATATTTGACAACCTTATCCCTAAGGGAATTTTAGAAAATTAATAGGTATGTTCATATGGCTAACAGTGGTCTGTCTTAGAGTAACAAACCCTGAATGCATAGGCTTCAGAAACAGTGAAAAGGTTTTAAAGCCTCCTCCCAAGTTACCCATTCTAGCTTTCCTGTGTCCCCAGTTGAGTTTGAAAGGATACAGCGAAAGCTGAAATAAGCCAATAGTCACCTAAGGTGTTCTCACTCTGTTTTCCCAATTCATTACTATTGTTGCTCTTCAGTGGCTGAGTCGTGTCTGACTCTCTCTGACCCCATGGAATGCAGTACGCTAGGTGCCTGTTTGCCCAATACACCCCATTATTTCCAATGGCCTCACAATTTCAAGGGATGGCTTAGACAATGAAGACAAAAACGGTACAAGAGATTGGGTCTAGTAACCATTAAAAGGTGGTTTCAACGACATTCCACAGTAATAGGACAAAAAGAAGACACTCTCAGGGATGGTGCCCAAAACAACACCCCCATCCTATCGTAGGACTTTCACAGCACTAGCCTTGCCTGTGGGGTCTCTGCATAAGCCTGGATAAATAAATATTCTACATATTTTCACCCTAACAAATTTTAAAGAAAAAAATAGAAGATGGAAAAAAATCTTTTCCAATGAAATATTTCAAAATTCCCAATTTAAATGTAAAGAATTTAGAATACCACTTTGTTTGCCACTTGTGTGCTACTTACTTAGAGCAAAGATGATGTTCCTTAATTACTGAAGGTCAACAGTCACCAGAGCATACCCTATGTTATACACCAAAAATGAAAGCCACATGGCTGGCTGAAACAGAAAGAAATAACATTATATTAAAATCTACTGTCAATCCAGGAGGCAGGAACCAGATGGATAAATCAGAACAGACTTCAAATAATCACTCTATATGAACCTGCAAATTTATCCACATCCCTATCTCAAAAGCTAACATATTTTATGATCTTTCTCATATTTAAATCTAGATAAGTGAATTTCCAATATCCTTTGAGGATGCAGCTGCTGTTTAATACTGTGATTTCATATTTATACAGCTCCTCTCATCATAGGATCTTAGACCATTTTATCAGCATAATTCAGTATTAATAACCATAAAAAAACAATAATTTCAGCTACAGTATTCTACTGGGCAACTAGTCAGGAACACATTTATTTTCCTTGGCATTTGGAAGTCCCTGTTTTAACCTCAAGGAGAAAATACTACCAAATCTTCTGATCCCCCAGAGGAAAATAAAAAATAATCAAGGCCAGCCAACAGGACAAAAGAGTGATGTTTCAAAACAAACTCCACTTGCAGGAACATCTAGAAAACCCTTTATGCGTTTCAGAAAAGAGGAGATCAGTTTGGTAAGGTGGTGAAAATTTTTGACAACATTTATATAGGAAAAGAAACCAAGATTTTTGCACAGATTAGGCTACTTGGATAAATTTATATTTTTTTAATTAATGTGACAACTCCCCCCAAATAGAAAGAACTACAAGCAAGAAAATAAGCAAGTGTACTTATTCTGTATTATAAACAAGAATACTATCTTGTGTGTCTGAAAATTAACTGTAAAACTTGGCAGACTCTCACCAGATGCAGAGAATGATTTTTAAGCAGTTCAAATAACTAGGATAACTAGGCCTCATTAAACGACACTGTGCCTGTCACCCCCTTACAGCACAGTTTGTTTTGGTTGATTGGCATATCGAAGCTCTTGGTGCTGAATCAAGTTCTCGGTGCTGAATCTTTTGTCCCATTTTAAATGAAATCTCCTCTTGAAAGTTTCTTTTTCTTTGTTTTGAATCATCCACATCAAACTTGCTCCCCACAAGTGGATGTCATTCACTCAAATTGGGTCATGAACTAAAGAAGGAGCATGCTGGGAAGACAGACTGAACCCCGGACATCATTAGACACTGTGGGATTACTAAGTAGCTCCAGAAAGAAATTGAATTTCCATGTCACAGTGATCCGAGATGGATTTATGACAAGACAAGGAAAGTAATAAGGATGTCTGTTGAATGTCATGAATCCTACTAAATCAATTAGTTGCTAAGATATAGAAGATTGTCCCTACCCTCTTCCTCACCCCAGTGCTTCAAAGGCCATGAAGTTAACAAGCGCAAGGGACTGGAGTCTCTGCCAGTGCTCAGCTGCTGCAGGGGGCTCCCAAATGGAAAATTACTCTGATTGTGGCAGAACAGTTTGAGAAGGCAAGTGCCATCCACAATACTGAACCTCTCTGCTAAAGCTCAGAAAAAGGCCTAAGTGTTTATCCCATTCTAAAGACACAATTAGCTCAAGTTGTTATCTCCACATCTGAAGAGTTTACATCAGCCTAGTGCTGCAGGAGCATTTCTGGTGGAGAAAGGGAGGATGGAGTCCCACATCGGGTTGGTTCCTTTATTCTTCCACTAACTGGCTCTTCGAATAAGCGGCAATTAATCACCCTCCTCTGCCTACAAAGACAAAATTAGAGCTTTGTATTCTAACTCTATTTGATGAGTATTTAGGGTAAAGAAATAGCAATGTGGTCAGTACCTTCAGCATCAAAATAATAGCTTATGCAGAGTGTCATGAACAAGCAATTTTTTTATCTCCACAAGAATTTTTTCAGCACAAATTATTTTTTAAAAATGGAAAGCTATTGAATCATCTTTGGAGGGGTATAAAGTACAAATACATGGCTAGTGATCTCATCAAACAAGTGCAAAGGACATTCAACCAAAAAGGTGTTGCCCATTAATGTTACTATAAGAGGCTATACTTGATCTTACACTACACTGTATTCTTTCACTGAACTCTCTAAATATTTGTCCTTTGAACCAAAATCTAATTTTTTCAAATTTTCAAACTTTGTATAGAAACTCATCTCATCTGATGAATAAGAGCCCCTAAACTGACCACACTGAAAAACAATATTCCTTGGTGAGCACTATGTTTATCACATTCACTCGGACTGAGAAATTGCCCTGTATATGGAAAGGTACAAATAAGAATACACGTGCAACCTAACCACCCTACCCATTAAGGAGCTTAAAGTCTACTGGGGAATGAAAAGCAGATACCTGGGCAATTGCAGAATACCTCAAAGGATTTACAGAGTGATCTAAGAGTACCTAAAAAGGAATTATTAATGAGAAGATTGGCTGAGAATGTTGAATTTAATCTGGGCCTTGGGATATGAGTAAATCTGTAACAGAAGAAATCAGTAGTGATGGATGGAAAGGAAGTTCTGGTGAAGCAAATATGAGAGCAAAGCCACAACAGGCAAGAAAGGTTAGAGTGTGTTTATGATGACACAATTATCCTGTTGTAAGTCAAGGCTTACATGAAAAATAAGAGGCTCGAAAAGTAGAAAAGTGGTCATCAAAAAATGTACCACTGGATAGGACTGGAGAGAATATATGATTCTTCTTTCTTCTTTCATAGATGAAGAAACAAAAACTATCTAGTCTAAACTGTAAGTTCCCAAGGATCACTAGACCCAGCCAAAGTCAACCCAAATCTGCCAAACAGTTTCCTTTGCACCACTCCACATGGAGGTTGGCATCACCTTGTGGAAGGCTGTCCTTGAAAGCAACAGTGAGTATGAAATATTTGAGCATGAGAATTATGTGATCAGATATGTATACAGTATAGAAAACTCTGAAAGCAAGTAGAAGAGACTGGAGAGAGAAATACTGATGAAAAATCTTCTATAGCCATCAAAGTTGGAGAATAATCTGCACCAGATCTGTGATGACCGAAATAGAAAGGAAGCAGGGGATTCAAGTGTTATTTCAAGAATAAAATTGCTGCAACTTGGTGATGAGAGAGAGAAAAGAATTACAGATGATGAGAACTTGAGTAAAGCATAATATCCTATCACCTGAGAAAGGAAAAGGAGAAAAAAATAAAAGACTTAGAGGGATAAAACATTTAACTCTGTGTTCTCCAATCTTGGTGAAACATTCAATTGCTCATTAGAAACTAAGATCCAAGTCTCTGCCCAAGTTTCTGGCCCCTAGAGAATGCATGCAAAGATCAAAAACAAAAGAGGTTAAAACAGCAGATTTATTAATGACTGGTGAAGAACAACAGCAAAAAGTTAAGTTTGGAGACACTGTACACTGGATATGTACAAGAAGAACTTTTATTTTTTAAACAAGTCAATTGTTTGGGATGAAGAGTAATTTGTCTACAGGGCAAACCCTGAGTCAGATTCCCAGACAGCATTAAGGAATTCGGTTCAGTTCACTTGGTCAGTCGTATCCAACTTTCTGCTGTCCTGTGGACTGCAGCACCCCCTGCCCATCACCAACTCCCAGAGTTTACTCAAACTCATGTCCATTGAGTCAGTGATGCCGTCCAACCATCTCATCCTCTGTCGTCCCCTTCTCCTCCTGCCTTCAATCATTCCCAGCATCAGTGTTTTTTCAAATGAGTCAGCTCTTCACATCAGGTATCCAAAGTATTGGAGTTTCAGCTTCAGCATCAGTCTTTCCAATGAATAATCAGGACTGATTTCCTTTAGGATGGACTGGTTGGATCTCCTTGCAGTCCAAAGGACTTGCAAGAGTTCTCCAACACCACAGTTCAAAAACATCAATTCTTCAATGGTCAGCTTTCTTTACAGTCCAACTCTCACATCCATACATGACTGGAAAAAACCATAGTTTTGACTAGACTGCACAGCACTGGAGCTGCTTTGAGGAGATACCCCCTGTCCAAAGGTAAAGGAAAAGCCTCAGCAAGACAGTAGGAGGGGTGAAATTGCTTTTAGAATCAAACCCCACACCTGCCAGAGATGCTCAGAAGGCTCAAATAAACCTTATGCACACCAGGACCCAAAGAGCCCACAAAGACTGAGATAGAACTGTGTTTGAGTGTCTCCTGTGGAGGTACATGTCAGCAGTGACCTGTTGCAGGGGCAGGGGCTCTGGGTGCAGCAGACCTGGGTGTGGCATAAGCCTCTTGCAGGAGGTCACCATTAACCGCATTATAGAGCCAGCAGAACTTACACAGGTCTGGAGAACCAGACTCTTGGAGGGCACAGACAAAACCTTGTGTGCACCAGGACCCAGGAGGAAGGAGCAGTGACCCCACAAGAGACGACCCAGACTTGCCCACAAGTGTCCAGGAGTCTCTGGTAGAGGCATGGGGTGGAGGTGGCCTGCTGCCGGGTTGGGGGCACCTAGTGCCTCCTTTTGAAGGAGGTAGCCTTGTCTTCATTACCTCCACCATAGTTTGGCCTCAGGACAAAGAATAGGTCAGGTCAAACCCTGCCCATCAACAGAAAATTGTATTAAAGATTTACTGAGTATGGCCCCGCCCATCAGAACAAGACCTAGTTTTTACCCACAGTCAGTCTCTCCCATCAGGAAGCTTCCATAAGCCTTTACTCATTCTCCATCAGAGGATAGTTCAGTACAGTTAAGTTCAGTCACTCCGTCGTGTCTGACTCTTTGCAACCCCTTGAATTGCAGCATGCCAGTCCTCCCTGTCCATCACCAACTTCCGGAGTTCATTCAAACTCATGTCCGTCGAGTCTGTGATCATCCAGCCATCTCATCCTATGTCATCCACTTCTCCTCCTGCTCCCAATCCCTCCCAGCATCAGAGTCTTTTCCAATGAGTCAACTCTTTGCATGAGGTGGTCAAAGTATTGGAGTTTCAGCTTTAGCATCAGTCCTTCCAATGAATATCCAGAACTGATCTTCTTCAGAATGGACTGGTTGGATCTCCTTGCAGTCCAAGGGACTCTCAAGAGTCTTCTCCAACATTATGGTTCAAAAGCATCAATTCTTCAGTGCTCAGCTTTCTTCACAGTCCAACTATCACATCCATACACGACCACTGGAAAAACCATAGCTTTGAATAGATGGACCTTTGTTGGAAAAGTAATGTCTCTGCTTTTTAATATGCTATCTAGGTTGGTCAANAAAAGGCCTAAGTGTTTATCCCATTCTAAAGACACAATTAGCTCAAGTTGTTATCTCCACATCTGAAGAGTTTACATCAGCCTAGTGCTGCAGGAGCATTTCTGGTGGAGAAAGGGAGGATGGAGTCCCACATCGGGTTGGTTCCTTTATTCTTCCACTAACTGGCTCTTCGAATAAGCGGCAATTAATCACCCTCCTCTGCCTACAAAGACAAAATTAGAGCTTTGTATTCTAACTCTATTTGATGAGTATTTAGGGTAAAGAAATAGCAATGTGGTCAGTACCTTCAGCATCAAAATAATAGCTTATGCAGAGTGTCATGAACAAGCAATTTTTTTATCTCCACAAGAATTTTTTCAGCACAAATTATTTTTTAAAAATGGAAAGCTATTGAATCATCTTTGGAGGGGTATAAAGTACAAATACATGGCTAGTGATCTCATCAAACAAGTGCAAAGGACATTCAACCAAAAAGGTGTTGCCCATTAATGTTACTATAAGAGGCTATACTTGATCTTACACTACACTGTATTCTTTCACTGAACTCTCTAAATATTTGTCCTTTGAACCAAAATCTAATTTTTTCAAATTTTCAAACTTTGTATAGAAACTCATCTCATCTGATGAATAAGAGCCCCTAAACTGACCACACTGAAAAACAATATTCCTTGGTGAGCACTATGTTTATCACATTCACTCGGACTGAGAAATTGCCCTGTATATGGAAAGGTACAAATAAGAATACACGTGCAACCTAACCACCCTACCCATTAAGGAGCTTAAAGTCTACTGGGGAATGAAAAGCAGATACCTGGGCAATTGCAGAATACCTCAAAGGATTTACAGAGTGATCTAAGAGTACCTAAAAAGGAATTATTAATGAGAAGATTGGCTGAGAATGTTGAATTTAATCTGGGCCTTGGGATATGAGTAAATCTGTAACAGAAGAAATCAGTAGTGATGGATGGAAAGGAAGTTCTGGTGAAGCAAATATGAGAGCAAAGCCACAACAGGCAAGAAAGGTTAGAGTGTGTTTATGATGACACAATTATCCTGTTGTAAGTCAAGGCTTACATGAAAAATAAGAGGCTCGAAAAGTAGAAAAGTGGTCATCAAAAAATGTACCACTGGATAGGACTGGAGAGAATATATGATTCTTCTTTCTTCTTTCATAGATGAAGAAACAAAAACTATCTAGTCTAAACTGTAAGTTCCCAAGGATCACTAGACCCAGCCAAAGTCAACCCAAATCTGCCAAACAGTTTCCTTTGCACCACTCCACATGGAGGTTGGCATCACCTTGTGGAAGGCTGTCCTTGAAAGCAACAGTGAGTATGAAATATTTGAGCATGAGAATTATGTGATCAGATATGTATACAGTATAGAAAACTCTGAAAGCAAGTAGAAGAGACTGGAGAGAGAAATACTGATGAAAAATCTTCTATAGCCATCAAAGTTGGAGAATAATCTGCACCAGATCTGTGATGACCGAAATAGAAAGGAAGCAGGGGATTCAAGTGTTATTTCAAGAATAAAATTGCTGCAACTTGGTGATGAGAGAGAGAAAAGAATTACAGATGATGAGAACTTGAGTAAAGCATAATATCCTATCACCTGAGAAAGGAAAAGGAGAAAAAAATAAAAGACTTAGAGGGATAAAACATTTAACTCTGTGTTCTCCAATCTTGGTGAAACATTCAATTGCTCATTAGAAACTAAGATCCAAGTCTCTGCCCAAGTTTCTGGCCCCTAGAGAATGCATGCAAAGATCAAAAACAAAAGAGGTTAAAACAGCAGATTTATTAATGACTGGTGAAGAACAACAGCAAAAAGTTAAGTTTGGAGACACTGTACACTGGATATGTACAAGAAGAACTTTTATTTTTTAAACAAGTCAATTGTTTGGGATGAAGAGTAATTTGTCTACAGGGCAAACCCTGAGTCAGATTCCCAGACAGCATTAAGGAATTCGGTTCAGTTCACTTGGTCAGTCGTATCCAACTTTCTGCTGTCCTGTGGACTGCAGCACACCCTGCCCATCACCAACTCCCAGAGTTTACTCAAACTCATGTCCATTGAGTCAGTGATGCCGTCCAACCATCTCATCCTCTGTCGTCCCCTTCTCCTCCTGCCTTCAATCATTCCCAGCATCAGTGTTTTTTCAAATGAGTCAGCTCTTCACATCAGGTATCCAAAGTATTGGAGTTTCAGCTTCAGCATCAGTCTTTCCAATGAATAATCAGGACTGATTTCCTTTAGGATGGACTGGTTGGATCTCCTTGCAGTCCAAAGGACTTGCAAGAGTTCTCCAACACCACAGTTCAAAAACATCAATTCTTCAATGGTCAGCTTTCTTTACAGTCCAACTCTCACATCCATACATGACTGGAAAAAACCATAGTTTTGACTAGACTGCACAGCACTGGAGCTGCTTTGAGGAGATACCCCCTGTCCAAAGGTAAAGGAAAAGCCTCAGCAAGACAGTAGGAGGGGTGAAATTGCTTTTAGAATCAAACCCCACACCTGCCAGAGATGCTCAGAAGGCTCAAATAAACCTTATGCACACCAGGACCCAAAGAGCCCACAAAGACTGAGATAGAACTGTGTTTGAGTGTCTCCTGTGGAGGTACATGTCAGCAGTGACCTGTTGCAGGGGCAGGGGCTCTGGGTGCAGCAGACCTGGGTGTGGCATAAGCCTCTTGCAGGAGGTCACCATTAACCGCATCATAGAGCCAGCAGAACTTACACAGGTCTGGAGAACCAGACTCTTGGAGGGCACAGACAAAACCTTGTGTGCACCAGGACCCAGGAGGAAGGAGCAGTGACCCCACAAGAGACGACCCAGACTTGCCCACAAGTGTCCAGGAGTCTCTGGTAGAGGCATGGGGTGGAGGTGGCCTGCTGCCGGGTTGGGGGCACCTAGTGCCTCCTTTTGAAGGAGGTAGCCTTGTCTTCATTACCTCCACCATAGTTTGGCCTCAGGACAAAGAATAGGTCAGGTCAAACCCTGCCCATCAACAGAAAATTGTATTAAAGATTTACTGAGTATGGCCCCGCCCATCAGAACAAGACCTAGTTTTTACCCACAGTCAGTCTCTCCCATCAGGAAGCTTCCATAAGCCTTTACTCATTCTCCATCAGAGGATAGTTCAGTACAGTTAAGTTCAGTCACTCCGTCGTGTCTGACTCTTTGCAACCCCTTGAATTGCAGCATGCCAGTCCTCCCTGTCCATCACCAACTTCCGGAGTTCATTCAAACTCATGTCCGTCGAGTCGGTGATCATCCAGCCATCTCATCCTATGTCATCCACTTCTCCTCCTGCTCCCAATCCCTCCCAGCATCAGAGTCTTTTCCAATGAGTCAACTCTTTGCATGAGGTGGTCAAAGTATTGGAGTTTCAGCTTTAGCATCAGTCCTTCCAATGAATATCCAGAACTGATCTTCTTCAGAATGGACTGGTTGGATCTCCTTGCAGTCCAAGGGACTCTCAAGAGTCTTCTCCAACATTATGGTTCAAAAGCATCAATTCTTCAGTGCTCAGCTTTCTTCACAGTCCAACTATCACATCCATACACGACCACTGGAAAAACCATAGCTTTGAATAGATGGACCTTTGTTGGAAAAGTAATGTCTCTGCTTTTTAATATGCTATCTAGGTTGGTCATAACTTTCCTTCCAAGAAGTAAGCATCTTTTAATTTCATGGCTGCAATCACCATCTGCAGTGATTTTGGAGCCCCCCAAATAAAGTCAGCCACTCTCCACTGTTTCCCCATCTATTTGCCATGAAGTGATGGGACCGGATGCCATGATCTTAGTTTTCTGAATGTTGAGCTTTAAGCCAACTTTTTCACTCTCCTCTTTCACTTTCATCAAGTGGCTTTTAGTTCCTCTTCACTTTCTGCCATAAGGGTGGTGTCATCTGCATATCTGAAGTTATTGATATTTCTTCTGGCAATCTTGATTCCAGCTTGTGCTTTGTCGGGAGCTATGTTAGGCATTACTGACAAAATGGAAGCGTGGCCCCAGTCCCCTCTCCTCATTCCACAGGCACAGACCTGGGATGAAGGAGTTACCTCTTGTGATTCTGACTTATTTCTGTCTTTCTTTGGTTGAGTTGGCTGGAAAGAATGTTAAGGTGCTTATTGTTCTTCAGAGAAGCGTGAGAAAGCACAAAGCCTTGTGCAGTTGTGCCCAGAAAATAATCTATAAAGTAACCATTGGCATTTGTTCAAAGATTTTTACAGACTGTCCCAGGATGAGCACGTAGGCCGCAGCTTGAGGCCATGGGAATGATTGTTACCTGAGACATGTTTGTGAGGGAAATGTTTATGGCAAAGGAAGTTTGCTGAGTTTAGGGTTTAGGAAAAATTAAGAATAGTCAGAAGCCTTTTTAGGAGATAGTGAGCTTAAGATACTAGGGGAAGCAGGATTTAGAAAGTTAAAAAATAAACTGAGGAATGTGGTATGCAGCCCAGACATAAGTATGAGTTACAATGTAATCACAGATAAATACAATTCTGAGAGAATCCCTGAACCAGGAACTCTTTTCGAAGGGCAACAATAAGACAATAATCAGGGTGAGGGGGAACTGAAAATGTCAACCTCTGACCTAGTGCTTTTGAAAAAGTATAAAAGAGAAGAGGATGCTTGAAATAAACATGTAGTCCGGTACCTCGAGTCAGAAGCTACATCATTTCCCGCCACCATGGCTCATCCCTTCAGGCTGATCCACTGGCTGCTGGAGCAGGACTTAGCAGTGCTTCTTCCAGCCCAGCGTTTCTCATGATGCACTCTGCATATAAGAAAAATAAGCAGGGTGACAACAGCCTTGACGTACTCTTTTTCCTGTTTGGAACCAGTCTGTTGTTTCATGTCCAGTTCTAACTGTTACTTCCTGACCTACATACAGATTTCTCAAGAGGCAGGTCAGGTGGTCTGCTATTCCCATCTCTTTCAGAATTTTCCAAAGTTTATTGTGATCTCACAGTCAAAGGTTTTGGCATAGTCTATAAAGCAGAAATAGATGTTTTCTGAAACTCTCTTGCTTTTTCCATGATCCAGTATGTGTTGGCAATTCAGTCTCTGGTTCCTCTGCCTTTTCTAAAGCCAGCTTGATCATCTGGAAGTTCACGGTTCATGTATTGCTAAAGCCTGGCTTGGAGAATTTTGAGCATAACTTTACTAGCATGTGAGATGAGTCCAATTGTGCGGTAGTCTGAGCATTCTTTGGCATTGCCTTTCTTTGAGATTGGAATGAAAACTGACCTTTCCCAGTCCTGTGGCCACTGCTGAGTT
>SJYW01050018.1:0-13236 GCA_006410735.1 Raphicerus campestris
GTAACAATATAATGTGATGAGTCTCCTCCAGAGAAGGCCTTGTCTTGTTCCCCATCAGTCCCACTCTCTCGGGAGGCCCCTCACCAGCAGTACTCGGAGAGGTTGCCCAGCACACCCTCCACTGCCTGCCTCCTCTGGGGAATCAGAGCCCAGCCTCCAGGCCCTGCTGGAGCAGCTGAAATAAAAACTCTTGCTCTGCCAGGCCAGTGCATTCAGGGGCCTGCCTCCCTCACCATAACCAACCACTGCCCCGATCACAGCCAGGGCAGGCACCTTCGCCCTCACCACCCACCTAGGCCTGGCCTCACAGAGCCTCTCCTGAGACAGAGGGCTGAGAAACAGCCTTCCCCCACCCCCAGCCTGCTCTGACATTGCTTTGAAGGGTCAGAGTTTTCTGCTTGGATGGGCTGTAACTGCTGCCCCCACTATGGGGCTGAGTCAGCCTCACCCCATCCCACCCCTCTCCGAGACCAAGACCTTGCTCATGACCAAGAAACACTCAAAAGTCAAAAGTCCAGCTCCAACTCATTTAGCCTTCCTGGGGCCCCACAAATAGAGGCATTCCATTTTAGAATGTATGAGGTAGGAAGGATCTAAGAACAATATTTAATCTAGTGTTTCCTAACTTGTCGAACCATGACCAGACAATTGGGGGGTATCGCTGAGCTAGCCCTTCACAGAAGGCCACATACGAGTCAGAGGCGGTACCTGGAGTAGATCCCAGGCCTGAGGTCAACCCAGAGCCTTTGTGCCTACATCCGCACCGCTGGGCCAGGAGAGGGGCCTCTCCTCACTTGATCTCACGACAGGGGACAGTGACACAGGAATCTGGTAACAGGCCACAACTGACCTTGATTTGCCTTGGGCCACCCCCATTTTACCTGCGTGATTTCTAACCAGGAAACTGGCTGGCAGGGCACGTGAGAGAGAATGAGGGTGGAAATACCAGCAGGGGGCCATGCCCTGTGGCCAATTCTGTTTTGAAGAGTCAGGTGTTAATCTGATTTGCTTGGGGGTTTATGGCCCTCATCAAAGCCAGTGCCTTAAGACCCAATCTGATTCTAACTTTCAATTTCAGGCTTCCCTAACGCCCTAGAAATGGCCTCACATTATCTGGGACTTGGGCCTCCTGTACCATATGGGGAGGCTGGGCCCATCTCCAGGTTCCTGTTGACCTATAGGTACCCAAGGGAGGGTGTCGCCACATGGCCCTGCTGAAATGCCTAGAGATGGGGGGTGTTAGAGAGCTGAGTGGTAGCAAAAATTGATTCTTCTTGGGCTGGTGTAGCCAGGAAGATCGGGACGGGTGCCTTCAGGGAGTGGATCTCTGACCCTGAGAAGTGAGCAGCCAGGGCTCTGCCCAGAGCTTCTCCACTGGCCTAATGCAAGCATGCCAGCGCTTTGCCTCCCAGAAGCTCAGAAGACAATGGGCAGTCAGATGAGGACTGAGCCAGCTGTGCCTGGTACCAATCTCATGGCAACTCTGGGGGCTCCTGTCCTTTCCAGAAGCTGCTGCTGCCTGGTCTATGGTGGGCAAACTGGGAAAACAAGGCCCTATAACTTAATGCCATGGGGGAGCCAGGAAGTTCATTTCAGGGTGATTATACTGACTTATGAAGAAAGCTGAGCGCCGAAGAATTGATACTTTTGAACTGTGGTGCTGGAGAAGACTCTTGAGAGTCCCTTGGACTGCAAGGAGATCCAGCCAGTCCATTCTAAAGGAGATCAGTCCTGGAATTTCTTTGGAAGGAATGATGCTAAAGCTGAAACTCCAGTACTTTGGCCACTTCATGCGAAGAGTTGACTTATTGGAAAAGACCCTGATGCTGGGAAAGATCGAGGGCAGGAGGAGGAGGGGACGACAGAGGATGAGATGGGTGGATAGCATCACCAACTCGATCGACGTGAGTCTGAGTGAACTCCAGGAGGTGGTGATGGACAGGGAGGCCTGGCGTGCTGCGGTTCATGGAGTCGCAGAGTCGGGCACGACTGAGCGACTGAACTGAACTGATGATGATTGGCACTGCAAGCCCAGCAGATTAATTCCCACCCAGAGACAGCAGCATTCTCCCTCCAAGGGACACCAAGCCCCTCCCTGAAAGGTACCATATTCCGAGCTGCCCAGTTTGGGTTGGAAGCAGAGGTGCCAGCCCTCAGGCTTCAACTGGTCCCTCCGTCAGGACCTCTCCCCTCCTCTGGAGGGTTCTGTGTGATTCAGGGCCTAAAGGGTAAACAGATCCCTGTTCCAAATAGGGGCTCCCCCACCACCTGCCCTGAGTGGATGACAATTCGAGATCTGGGAGTCATAGGCTGGCACGGCTATGGATGAGGCAGGGGCCTTGGTCCAGGTTGACCATCCTGTCCAAGGTGAACATGGCCCTTTGTGGGGATTTGCCGCTATGCTAAGGGCTGGGATCCAGATGCGTCTCCTTCCAGTTGGTCAGCACTCACGTTGCTCTTCTTGCTTTCTGTCCTTGGGTCCAGGCAGATCAGGGGCTCTGGGAAAACTCCTGGAATTCAGGGCAATGATTATCCCTTTCCAGTATCCTGTGAGAGACCAGAGAGAGGGTTCAGACTTAACATGGGGGGGACCCTCACCTCCTGGAGGAGTGACATGAGCTTTATTGGGTGGGCTGGCCCAGGTAACCCTCCCCGCCCCAAGCTAAGAGGTGGAAGACAAAACAGAGGGCTCAGGGAAAGAGAAGCAAGTGGGTCAGGTGAGCACGGGGCCCAGCCACAACTATCACAGGAAGCTCTCCAGGCTTCCCTTTAGCACATTTCTGCCACAGTTGTTGCATCTGTAAAATGGGAATGGAGAGGAGCGAGGGGATCTGAGTGCGAGGACACAGCCTTGTCAAGCAGCACTGTGAGCGTGTCCCTTCCCCTACTGGCCTCGGCCTTGCCCCTGGTGAACTGCCCCCAGAGAATTAGGCAGCCATCTGCAAGGGGAGAGAGACACCCACAGGGGAAGAGCTCCAGAAACGAGGAGGTTGGGAGGAGGAGGAAGAGGAGCTCTTTAGGTAAATAGCTCCATTCTGACCGTGAGTCACAGCCCTGTATTACCCCATCAGGATGGCCGGGATGAAGAGCAGTCCAGCTCCCAGGAGGAAGGGGAAGCCCTTCATGAGGTTCAGGGTGGCTGGGTAGAGCGAGTTGAAGATGCCGGAGGCCATCAGCATGGCCAAGCCATTCACACAGGCCAGAGCAGAAAAAAGAGCGCCTGTAAAGAAATAAATACCACACCGCAATTTGAAAGACCTAAATGCAAATTCTGGCACTACTACCCAACAGCTGTGTAATCGAGGGCAAGCCACTTCACCTGAGTCTGACCTTTCTCACCTATAAACCCTACATCATGTGTTGTGTGTGATAAGGCTTCAGTGAGGTCGTACATGGAGAGCACCTGTGCTATAAAATAAATGGCTGTTATTAAATCTACTACAAGGACATGTGATGTTTTCTTGAAGTTTGATAAAGTCTGATAAAATCATGTGGGGTTTATCCCCTTTGGGATCATCTCCTGTTTAGGATAAATTTCTGGGTTAATTCTCAGCTTCAACATTTATTAGCTGTGTGATCACTGAATAAGTCATTTATCTTTCTGGGTTTCTGTCCCCCTTCTGTTAAATAAGGACATTACCTTTCATGGATTGTTAGGAATGCTGTTAACATTATATACACAGGTAAAGCAGCTATGCCAGGGCCTGCCCTCCTAGACGCAGTCAGTTAGCAAAAGCTGTTCTTTTCTCCTGTTCCTCTTGGCATCTCTGGGCACAGTGAAGGAGCTAGAAAAAGGCTTACTGAGTGAATGAATGGAAACAACAGACTGGTTGTGAATGAATGGTTCTGGAGACAACAGAACCCATGGTGGGATATATGACATGAAAATCTCTGCCATCATCAGAACATCTTTCCCGGGTAGAAGGGAAAAGGAGGATAAGCCAGATGTTTTCTGACTGTGATCTAAAAACCCAGTGACCTGAGAAACTACTCTTNTCTGTTTTGAAGAGTCAGGTGTTAATCTGATTTGCTTGGGGGTTTATGGCCCTCATCAAAGCCAGTGCCTTAAGACCCAATCTGATTCTAACTTTCAATTTCAGGCTTCCCTAACGCCCTAGAAATGGCCTCACATTATCTGGGACTTGGGCCTCCTGTACCATATGGGGAGGCTGGGCCCATCTCCAGGTTCCTGTTGACCTATAGGTACCCAAGGGAGGGTGTCGCCACATGGCCCTGCTGAAATGCCTAGAGATGGGGGGTGTTAGAGAGCTGAGTGGTAGCAAAAATTGATTCTTCTTGGGCTGGTGTAGCCAGGAAGATCGGGACGGGTGCCTTCAGGGAGTGGATCTCTGACCCTGAGAAGTGAGCAGCCAGGGCTCTGCCCAGAGCTTCTCCACTGGCCTAATGCAAGCATGCCAGCGCTTTGCCTCCCAGAAGCTCAGAAGACAATGGGCAGTCAGATGAGGACTGAGCCAGCTGTGCCTGGTACCAATCTCATGGCAACTCTGGGGGCTCCTGTCCTTTCCAGAAGCTGCTGCTGCCTGGTCTATGGTGGGCAAACTGGGAAAACAAGGCCCTATAACTTAATGCCATGGGGGAGCCAGGAAGTTCATTTCAGGGTGATTATACTGACTTATGAAGAAAGCTGAGCGCCGAAGAATTGATACTTTTGAACTGTGGTGCTGGAGAAGACTCTTGAGAGTCCCTTGGACTGCAAGGAGATCCAGCCAGTCCATTCTAAAGGAGATCAGTCCTGGAATTTCTTTGGAAGGAATGATGCTAAAGCTGAAACTCCAGTACTTTGGCCACTTCATGCGAAGAGTTGACTTATTGGAAAAGACCCTGATGCTGGGAAAGATCGAGGGCAGGAGGAGGAGGGGACGACAGAGGATGAGATGGGTGGATAGCATCACCAACTCGATCGACGTGAGTCTGAGTGAACTCCAGGAGGTGGTGATGGACAGGGAGGCCTGGCGTGCTGCGGTTCATGGAGTCGCAGAGTCGGGCACGACTGAGCGACTGAACTGAACTGATGATGATTGGCACTGCAAGCCCAGCAGATTAATTCCCACCCAGAGACAGCAGCATTCTCCCTCCAGGGGACACCAAGCCCCTCCCTGAAAGGTACCATATTCCGAGCTGCCCAGTTTGGGTTGGAAGCAGAGGTGCCAGCCCTCAGGCTTCAACTGGTCCCTCCGTCAGGACCTCTCCCCTCCTCTGGAGGGTTCTGTGTGATTCAGGGCCTAAAGGGTAAACAGATCCCTGTTCCAAATAGGGGCTCCCCCACCACCTGCCCTGAGTGGATGACAATTCGAGATCTGGGAGTCATAGGCTGGCACGGCTGTGGATGAGGCAGGGGCCTTGGTCCAGGTTGACCATCCTGTCCAAGGTGAACATGGCCCTTTGTGGGGATTTGCCGCTATGCTAAGGGCTGGGATCCAGATGCGTCTCCTTCCAGTTGGTCAGCACTCACGTTGCTCTTCTTGCTTTCTGTCCTTGGGTCCAGGCAGATCAGGGGCTCTGGGAAAACTCCTGGAATTCAGGGCAATGATTATCCCTTTCCAGTATCCTGTGAGAGACCAGAGAGAGGGTTCAGACTTAACATGGGGGGGACCCTCACCTCCTGGAGGAGTGACATGAGCTTTATTGGGTGGGCTGGCCCAGGTAACCCTCCCCGCCCCAAGCTAAGAGGTGGAAGACAAAACAGAGGGCTCAGGGAAAGAGAAGCAAGTGGGTCAGGTGAGCACGGGGCCCAGCCACAACTATCACAGGAAGCTCTCCAGGCTTCCCTTTAGCACATTTCTGCCACAGTTGTTGCATCTGTAAAATGGGAATGGAGAGGAGCGAGGGGATCTGAGTGCGAGGACACAGCCTTGTCAAGCAGCACTGTGAGCGTGTCCCTTCCCCTACTGGCCTCGGCCTTGCCCCTGGTGAACTGCCCCCAGAGAATTAGGCAGCCATCTGCAAGGGGAGAGAGACACCCACAGGGGAAGAGCTCCAGAAACGAGGAGGTTGGGAGGAGGAGGAAGAGGAGCTCTTTAGGTAAATGGCTCCATTCTGACCGTGAGTCACAGCCCTGTATTACCCCATCAGGATGGCCGGGATGAAGAGCAGTCCAGCTCCCAGGAGGAAGGGGAAGCCCTTCATGAGGTTCAGGGTGGCTGGGTAGAGCGAGTTGAAGATGCCGGAGGCCATCAGCATGGCCAAGCCATTCACACAGGCCAGAGCAGAAAAAAGAGCGCCTGTAAAGAAATAAATACCACACCGCAATTTGAAAGACCTAAATGCAAATTCTGGCACTACTACCCAACAGCTGTGTAACTGGGGGCAAGCCACTTCACCTGAGTCTGACCTTTCTCACCTATAAACCCTACATCATGTGTTGTGTGTGATAAGGCTTCAGTGAGGTCGTACATGGAGAGCACCTGTGCTATAAAATAAATGGCTGTTATTAAATCTACTACAAGGACATGTGATGTTTTCTTGAAGTTTGATAAAGTCTGATAAAATCATGTGGGGTTTATCCCCTTTGGGATCATCTCCTGTTTAGGATAAATTTCTGGGTTAATTCTCAGCTTCAACATTTATTAGCTGTGTGATCACTGAATAAGTCATTTATCTTTCTGGGTTTCTGTCCCCCTTCTGTTAAATAAGGACATTACCTTTCATGGATTGTTAGGAATGCTGTTAACATTATATACACAGGTAAAGCAGCTATGCCAGGGCCTGCCCTCCTAGAGGCAGTCAGTTAGCAAAAGCTGTTCTTTTCTCCTGTTCCTCTTGGCATCTCTGGGCACAGTGAAGGAGCTAGAAAAAGGCTTACTGAGTGAATGAATGGAAACAACAGACTGGTTGTGAATGAATGGTTCTGGAGACAACAGAACCCATGGTGGGATATATGACATGAAAATCTCTGCCATCATCAGAACATCTTTCCCGGGTAGAAGGGAAAAGGAGGATAAGCCAGATGTTTTCTGACTGTGATCTAAAAACCCAGTGACCTGAGAAACTACTCTATAGATATGCCAACAAAACACGAATTGCAAAGTAAGCTCAACCCTGGGCTTCCCTGGTGACTCAGATGGTAAAGAATCTGCCTGCAGTGTGGGAGACTCAGGTTCGATTCCTGGGTCAGGAAGGTTCCCTGGGAGAAGGGAATGGCAACCCACTCCAGTACTATTGCCTGGAGAGCTTCAAGGGCAAAGGAGCCTGGTGGGCTACAGTCCAGGGGGTCGCACACAACTGAGTCAGATACAACTGAGTGATTAACACTTTCATTTCACTTTTGCTTTGAAGCTCAACCTAACAGAAGTTGAGATTAAACTCAGACTGTCAGAGCTCGAAGGGCCTGCAGATGTCACCAAGAGCAATTCACGTGTGTTACAGATAAGGAAACAGGCCCAGAGAGGGAAAGGGACCTACCCAAGATCACACAGCCGGTGTGACAGAGCCAGGACTAAAAACCCAGATCCCAAGCCCTGGTGCTCTTAAAAACACACCTGGGTGTGCAACCTAGGTCCACCACTTACTGATTGATCTTAGGTGAATCAACTGAACACTCTGGGCCTTTGTTTCATCTGCCATGCAGAAACAATGAAACCAGTTGTTTTTTCTCCTTCGAGCTTGGACACTGTGACCCCAGGGAAGCAGGGGCCTGTGGCATGGTCACGTCCATTTTGCAGATGGAAAAGCTGAATTCTGGAAAGGGTAAATCCTCTGCTGGGCTTAAAAACATAAGCCCAGCAAAAGAACATAATCACATGCAGCTGACTGCAAATTCCGACTCTGATTTGGTCGGGAAATGCAAATCCCTGTGGTCCTCTGGCAGCCCTGGGCGCTTGGACAGCAACGCAGTTGTCTTAGCTACTTTTCCAGGGTGGGAGGAAGGAAGGTAAACTCCTCCCAGCCCACGGCTGCCCTCGGCCCAGTTTAGGCAACACTGGCCTGAGGAACCAGACGCAGGCTGACCCTGATACTCACCCTGCTCCGATTGTCTCACCAGTCTAGATAGCTTGGCCCGGATGATAGGGGTGACGACCAATGACAGGAAAAGGAGCCCGTACCCTGGGGAGAAAGAAGGAAAGACTGAGAGAATGGGCTGGGGAGGGGGTGCCCCAGTGAGATGTAGCAGAGCTCTTGCGTCTACCCCATGAGGGATGCAGGTTAGACACTGGAAGAACTTCCCTGATGAGGAAGGAGACCATGACAGCGCACAGTAAGCACACAGGAAATGTGAGTTCCTTTTCAATGGACATTTAGTGACTCACAGGCTTATACTGTTTCCTTAGGAACTGTTTCTCTTCCTTGTGCAACTGTTACCTCCTCAGCAAAACTGCAAACTGTTAAAGGACAGTGGAGCCTCCAAAGTGGGTACACGATGAGGCCCTGCCCCCAGAGCCCCTGAAGATGACAGGCACCCCCAAATCAGTGAGCAATGACAGTGCCTTCATCATCTCTGCAGCCCTAAAGGCACTGAGCCCAGCAAACGGAAGATGTGCGTGGAGGATGCTGTGTGTAGAAGGAAAGGTGCCTGGCCCTGCACTGTCCAGAGGAGCAGCCACATTAAGAAGTCTGTGACTACTGGGACTTCCCTGGTGGCCCAGTGGTTGAGAAGCCACCTTCCAATGCAGGGGACAAAGGTTCGATCCCTGGTTGGGGAACTAAGAGGCCACATGGCTCGGGGCAACTAAGCCTGAGTGCTGCAACTAGAGAGGGCCAAGTGCTGCAGCAACTGAGGCCTCGAACTCTACAGCCCATGTGCCTCCATGCCAAACACTTTAAAAAAATCTGTTTTAATCTGCGATTACTGAGTGGCTGACTGTACACATTTTCAGGCTCTATTAAATCTGTTCATTCAGGAAAGTGAACTTCCTCATTTTCAGCTGTCCCCTCCAACCAAAAAAAATGAAAAGAAGAACTAACACAAGCAGGAATCGGATAGCTGTGGTCTGAGAAGGCTGGCTTTTTTAAGAAACCCATAGAAGCTGACCAAGGTCCTGTGATCCTTATCAGAGAAGTGAGCATTAAGGCATTAACAGCATGGACTTTGCTTAAAAGCACCAGGGGAGGTAGGAGTGAAGCAATTAGCGTACAAGCGATACTATTGTCTTTGGCTCTGTCCTACAATATTTATGGTTGGTAATGTGAATTAATTACTTTGGCTACTGAAGGTCTATCTTTTCTGTATAACAGGTGGGTTGTTTGTTTTTTTTAATGAGATTTCTTAGTCATTTGTCCTCCAGTGCAAGCTAGGGCCACAGTGATGTTTCCAAAGACACGGGCATGAACTGCATTTGAGGACAGCACGTGGCCACCCAGTAATTCTGAAACAAACTATCGCTGAACCCATACACTTTACCTGTGAACATGAGGGGTGTGATGGTAGCAAATGCAAAGACTATCATCCCCAGGATATTGAAGACCAGGCCGATCTCAGCCACCCAGGTGTCGGTCAGGCAGTACTGCAGAAGCCGCAGACCCAGCAGACTGGTGAGGTATGGGAGCTGCTGAGCTGCAGAACCGTAGCTGATCAGCTGAGAGTCCCAGCAGAGGGGTGCACTCAGCTCATAGAGGGTCAGGATGTCCTGGGCCCCAAGGTGCACTGTGATCATCACGAAGATGGCCAATGAGTACAGGGCTAAGTGCTTCCTGGACTTCTCCAGGGCCTGGGTCACATAGAGCTGGATGATGGATCGGTGGTGACGGAGTGTGAAGAGACGGGTAGGTGTCCGCTCCTTCACTGTTTCACCAAAGCAGAATGCTGCATAGAGAGTCATGACGGTCAGCAAGGCCAAGGCGAGCCAGAAGGGGTTGACATAAACCTGCTCCTGGAGCAAGGAGCCACCAGTGAAGCTCGCCAGCATTCCCGCCACCCCAATGCATGCTTCCAACAGGGCCATTCGGATAGTACGGCTGCGGCTGGAGCTGACATCAGCCACGGAGGCAAAGCCGGCGGCCAGGAGCCCACTGAAATCGCCGAGGAGGGCACAAAGGATGCGGCCCAGTACCAAGTAGCCGATGTGGAGATGCAGCTGAACCACAAAAATGGACAGCACAGTCTGGAGCAGCAGGCCGAGGGAGGCCAGCACCAGCAGCGGGCGGCGGCCCACACA
The DNA here is from genome assembly GCA_006410735.1 of Raphicerus campestris. Classification (NCBI taxonomy): domain Eukaryota; kingdom Metazoa; phylum Chordata; class Mammalia; order Artiodactyla; family Bovidae; genus Raphicerus; species Raphicerus campestris. Next base: position 10,113 of record SJYW01050018.1, read on the forward strand.
GTCACTCCAGGCGCCCAGCAGGGTGGACGAGAAGAGTCCCACCAGGAAGCCGCCCACGTTCATGTAGAGGGTCCAGTGGGAGGTAAGTGTCTCCACTTCCTGTGGGGCAAGAGTTGTATTATGGGAACGGGGGCAGCTATTCCTCACTCTGGGCTGCCCACCCCCCACACTGTCACCAACCTGGGAGATACAGGGATCTGGACTTTCTCTGAAGCCCTAAACCTCAAGAGAATTTTAGTATGGATGCTGGAGAGGGTATGGGAAATTTGTAAGATCCATTCCTTACTTTCACCACTGTGAATGAAAAATGCTGCTGCTATATCAGGGTTCAATCCCTGAGGTGGGAAGATCCCCTACAGAAGGAAATGGCAACACACTCCAGTATTCTTGCTTGGGAAATCCCATGGATGGAGGAGCCTGGTGGGCTAGAGTCCATGGGGTTGCAAAGAGTCGGATACAACTGAGTGACTAACACTTATCACTTGTAATCTTTTGATGTTCCTCCAACCTGGTTTTTATCACAAAACTATGTATCCTGGCTCCTCCCTTATCTCTCAGGAGCAGTCCTTCAGAGCTGTCNAGCAGCCACATTAAGAAGTCTGTGATTACTGGGACTTCCCTGGTGGCCCAGTGGTTGAGAAGCCACCTTCCAATGCAGGGGACAAAGGTTCGATCCCTGGTTGGGGAACTAAGAGGCCACATGGCTCGGGGCAACTAAGCCTGAGTGCTGCAACTAGAGAGGGCCAAGTGCTGCAGCAACTGAGGCCTCGAACTCTACAGCCCATGTGCCTCCATGCCAAACACTTTAAAAAAATCTGTTTTAATCTGCGATTACTGAGTGGCTGACTGTACACATTTTCAGGCTCTATTAAATCTGTTCATTCAGGAAAGTGAACTTCCTCATTTTCAGCTGTCCCCTCCAACCAAAAAAAATGAAAAGAAGAACTAACACAAGCAGGAATCGGATAGCTGTGGTCTGAGAAGGCTGGCTTTTTTAAGAAACCCATAGAAGCTGACCAAGGTCCTGTGATCCTTATCAGAGAAGTGAGCATTAAGGCATTAACAGCATGGACTTTGCTTAAAAGCACCAGGGGAGGTAGGAGTGAAGCAATTAGCGTACAAGCGATACTATTGTCTTTGGCTCTGTCCTACAATATTTATGGTTGGTAATGTGAATTAATTACTTTGGCTACTGAAGGTCTATCTTTTCTGTATAACAGGTGGGTTGTTTGTTTTTTTTAATGAGATTTCTTAGTCATTTGTCCTCCAGTGCAAGCTAGGGCCACAGTGATGTTTCCAAAGACACGGGCATGAACTGCATTTGAGGACAGCACGTGGCCACCCAGTAATTCTGAAACAAACTATCGCTGAACCCATACACTTTACCTGTGAACATGAGGGGTGTGATGGTAGCAAATGCAAAGACTATCATCCCCAGGATATTGAAGACCAGGCCGATCTCAGCCACCCAGGTGTCGGTCAGGCAGTACTGCAGAAGCCGCAGACCCAGCAGACTGGTGAGGTATGGGAGCTGCTGAGCTGCAGAACCGTAGCTGATCAGCTGAGAGTCCCAGCAGAGGGGTGCACTCAGCTCATAGAGGGTCAGGATGTCCTGGGCCCCAAGGTGCACTGTGATCATCACGAAGATGGCCAATGAGTACAGGGCTAAGTGCTTCCTGGACTTCTCCAGGGCCTGGGTCACATAGAGCTGGATGATGGATCGGTGGTGACGGAGTGTGAAGAGACGGGTAGGTGTCCGCTCCTTCACTGTTTCACCAAAGCAGAATGCTGCATAGAGAGTCATGACGGTCAGCAAGGCCAAGGCGAGCCAGAAGGGGTTGACATAAACCTGCTCCTGGAGCAAGGAGCCACCAGTGAAGCTCGCCAGCATTCCCGCCACCCCAATGCATGCTTCCAACAGGGCCATTCGGATAGTACGGCTGCGGCTGGAGCTGACATCAGCCACGGAGGCAAAGCCGGCGGCCAGGAGCCCACTGAAATCGCCGAGGAGGGCACAAAGGATGCGGCCCAGTACCAAGTAGCCGATGTGGAGATGCAGCTGAACCACAAAAATGGACAGCACAGTCTGGAGCAGCAGGCCGAGGGAGGCCAGCACCAGCAGCGGGCGGCGGCCCACACAGTCACTCCAGGCGCCCAGCAGGGTGGACGAGAAGAGTCCCACCAGGAAGCCGCCCACGTTCATGTAGAGGGTCCAGTGGGAGGTAAGTGTCTCCACTTCCTGTGGGGCAAGAGTTGTATTATGGGAACGGGGGCAGCTATTCCTCACTCTGGGCTGCCCACCCCCCACACTGTCACCAACCTGGGAGATACAGGGATCTGGACTTTCTCTGAAGCCCTAAACCTCAAGAGAATTTTAGTATGGATGCTGGAGAGGGTATGGGAAATTTGTAAGATCCATTCCTTACTTTCACCACTGTGAATGAAAAATGCTGCTGCTATATCAGGGTTCAATCCCTGAGATGGGAAGATCCCCTACAGAAGGAAATGGCAACACACTCCAGTATTCTTGCTTGGGAAATCCCATGGATGGAGGAGCCTGGTGGGCTAGAGTCCATGGGGTTGCAAAGAGTCGGATACAACTGAGTGACTAACACTTATCACTTGTAATCTTTTGATGTTCCTCCAACCTGGTTTTTATCACAAAACTATGTATCCTGGCTCCTCCCTTATCTCTCAGGAGCAGTCCTTCAGAGCTGTCTGAGAGACTGCCCCCAGGGCTTGAGTCCTCAGAAAGTTAGCTAAATAAGACAATTTTCAGGGCTTCCCTGGTGGCTCAGTGGTAAAGAATCCACCTGCCAGAGCAGAAGACACAGGTTCGGTTCCCGGTTGGGGAAGATTCCACCTGCTGCAAGGTGAGAAGTCCCAGCACTCTGCACTCTGCAACTAGAGTAGTCCCTGCTTGACACAACTGGAGAAAAGTCGGGGCAACCATGAAGACCCAGCATAGCCAAAAATAAAATTGAAAAAAACTCTCATCTTTTTAAGTTGTGCATTTTGTTTTTTCAGAAAATACCCCCTTGTTATCCCTCAAAGCTCGCTTTATCTGCATCAGCTCTAAGCATCTCTATACCGCAGTTCTCAGGCTCCAACTTTTGCTCCCGCC
>SJYW01050020.1:0-14686 GCA_006410735.1 Raphicerus campestris
ATATATCAAATTCCTCATGATTACACAATGACAAATAGATTCAAGGAAGTGACAAATAGATTCAAGGGATTTGATCTGTTAGGCAGAATGACTGAAAAACTGGAAGGAGGTTAGTAGCATTGTACAGGATGTGTTAACCAAAATCATCACAGAGGAAAAGAAATGCAAAAAATAAAAGTAGTTGTCTGAGGAAGACCTTACAAATAGCTGAGAAAAGAAGAGAAGTGAAAGTTAAGGGAAAAAGCAAAAGAAAGACCCAACTGAGTGCAGAGTTCCTGAGAATAACAAGATAAGAAGACCTTCTTAAATGAACAATGCAGAAATAGAGGAAAACATTAGAATGAGAAAGACTAGAGATCTATTCAAGAAAACTGGAGATGCTTGGGGCTGGTGCACTGAGATGACCCAGAAGGATGGTACGGGGAGAGAGGAGGGAGGGGGGTCCAGGATGGAAAACACGTGTATACCTGTGGCGGATTCATGTTGATGTATGGCAAAACCAATATAATATTGTAAAGTAATTAACCTCCAGTTAAAGTAAATAAATTTATATTTAAAAAAATAATAATTAAAAAAAAAAACAGAAAAAAGAAAACTGGAGATAACCAGGGAATGTTTCATGCAAGGATGGGCACCATAAAGGGCAGAAACAGTAAGGACCTAACAGAAGCAGAAGAGATTAAGAAGAGATAGCAAGAATACACAGAAGAACTGTACAAAAAAGGTCTTAATGACCTGGATAATGACAATGGTGTGGTCACTCACCTATAGCTAGACATCCTGGAGCATGAAATCAGTACAATTCAGTCACTCAGTCATGTCCAAATCTTTGCAACTGCATGGGCTGCAGCAGTGTGAGGTCAAGTGGGCCTTAGAAAACATCACCATGAACAAAACTAGTGGAGGTGACTGAATTTTAGTTGAGCTATTTAGAATCCTGAAAATGCTGTACTCAACATGTCAGCAAATTTGAAAAACAAAGCAGTTGCCACGGGACTGAAAAAGATCAGTTTTCATTACAGACTCAAAGAAGGTTATGCCAAAGAATGTTCAAACTACTGTACAATTGTGCTCATTTCTCATACTAGCAAGGTTTTGCTCAAAATTCTTCAAGCTAGGCTTCAGCAATATGTGAATTTAGAACTTCCAGATGTACAAGCTTGGTTTAGAAAAGGCAAGGAGGGAGGTTCAGGATGGGGAACACGTGTATACCAGTGGGAGATTCATGTTGATGTATGGCAAAGCCAATACAATATTGTAAAGTAATTAGCCTCCAATTAAAATAAATAAATTTATATTAAAAAATAAAAACCAAAAAAAAGAAGAAAAGGCAGTGGAACCAGAGATCAAATTGCCATCACTGGATGAATCATAGAGAAAGCAAGGGAAGTCCAAAAAAAAAATCTACTTCTGCTTCACTGACTATGCAAAAGCCTTTGACCATGTGTATCACAACAAACTGTGGAATATTCTTAAAGAGATGAGAATATCAAACCACCTTACCTATCTCCTGAAACTTGTATACAGGTCAAGAAACAACAGTTTGAATCAAACATGGCAAAATGGACTGGTTCAAAATTGGGAAAGGAGTATGACAGGCTATATATTGTCACTCTGCTTATTTAACTTATATGCAGGGTACATCATGCAGAATGTCCAGCTTGATGAATCACAAGGTGGAGTCACAAGATTGCTGGGAGAAATATTAACAACCTCAGCTATGCAGATAGATGATACCACTCCAATGGCAGAAAGTTAAGAGGAATTAAAGACCCTCTTGATGAGGGCAAAAGATAAGAGTGAAAATGCTGGCTTAAAACTCCACATTCAAAAAATTAAGATCATGGCGTCTGAGCCCATCACTTCACGGCAAGCAGAAGGGGGAAATGTGGAAGTAAGACATTTTATTTTCATGGGTTCCCAAATCACTGGGAATGGTGACTGCAGCCATAAAATTCAAAGATGCCTGCCCTTTGGAAGGAAAGCTATGACAAATTTAGATGTATAGTAAAAAGCAGAGACATAACTTTGCCNTTTTATTTTCACGGGTTCCCAAATCACTGGGAATGGTGACTGCAGCCATAAAATTCAAAGATGCCTGCCCTTTGGAAGGAAAGCTATGACAAATTTAGATGTATAGTAAAAAGCAGAGACATAACTTTGCCGACATAAGTCCATATAATCAAATCTATGGTTTTTCCACTAGTCATGTATGGATGTGAGAGTTGGGCTATAAAGAAGGCCGAGTGCCAAAGAATTGATGCTTTTGAATTGTGGTGTTGAAGAAGACTCTTGAGAGTCCCTTTGACAGCAAAGAGATCAAACCAGCTAATCCCCTAAAGAAAATCAACCCTGAATAGTCATTGGAAGGACTGATGCTGAAGCTGAAACTCCAATACTTTGGGCACCTGATGCAAAGAGCTGACTCACTGGAAAAGACCCCAAAGCTGAGAAAGGTGGAAGGCAAAAGGACGAGAGACTGGCAGAGAAAGAGATGGTTAGATAACATCACAGACTCAATGTATATGACTTTGGGTAAATTCCTGGAGATAGAGAAGGATGGAAGAGCCTGGCATGCTGCAGTCCATGAGGTCACAAAGAATCAGAAACGACTTAGTGACTAATGAGCAACAACATCTCTGCAATGAGAGCAGGGGCTGTGCTCTGCGTGTTTTGCAATTACTTATACAGCAGCTTTGATGCCTTCAACATATTGCTAGTAGGTTAAGTTGTGCAGTTTTTTAAAAGAGAAAAAGTTCTCCAAGATAAGGCAAAGCAGCAGGCTATGTTATGTGCATAGCCAACTGAAGCAGCTATTTTAGAGAAGGCTGTGACCTGTGGTGAGCCAAGCTTGTGTGTCCTTGGTCAATAGATTCACCTCTTGTCCTCATCGAGAGGTAACACTACCACTTATTTTCCATATAAACTTGACAAATGGTATGTGAACAGTTGAGCTTCAAAATTCCTTTGGTTAAAAATTAAAAATTTGTTCTTAAAAGTTTGAATTTTCCTGGATTTCTATTTTTCATTCTATTTCCACTTTTCTACTCTTTCTTCCTTCAACACTATTTTTCTCCATCCCATAACATTGAAATTTACCATGATTTTCTACTTCCTTTCAATAAAGTTCCAACTTTTAAAGATATTTTCTTATCAATTAGAATCAAAAAAATAAAAGTGAAGATAAAAAATTCCTCTCTTTTTGCCTTATCGTAACATGCAATATGAAGACTTGCCCTCGTTTTATCCTTTCTTTTTCTTCCCATATCTCTCTTTTTCTTCATGTCTTTTACTCATTCTCTTTAGCTTGTGTCTGTGCCCTTAAACTTAGCTGTGCTGTGATATTGCTTAGCATGATGGCAGTTCAGAAGTCAGGGACACATGATTGAATCTGCTCTGTACTGCATTCATGCCACACCATGTCCAACGGTGTTTTCTGGTTTGACAGTGATGTCACCAGAAAACCCTTTCTTCCTCAGATTGAACTTTTCAACTCCAACTACCCAAGCTAGATCCTTAGCTTTAAAACTGTTTTGCATTATTTGTCGTGATGTCTGTTCAAATACATTAAAACATGTAGAAAAGCACGGAGGCGTTACTGCTTTGTCCTAAGATTATGACAATACTGGGAGTGTTAGTTGTTCAGTTGTGTCCAACTCTTTGCGACCTCGTGGACTAGAGCCTGCCAGGCTTCTCTGTCCATGGAATTCTCCAGGCAAAATAATGGGGTGGGTTGCCATTCCCTTCACCAGGGGATCTTTCCAACCCAGGGATTGAATCCAGGTTTCTTGCATTGAAGGCAGATTCTTTATCAACTGAGCCACCAGAAAAACTTGATAATACTTGGAAGTTACTGGCATTTTTTTTTCACCTATTGTGTAATGTAAGATCATTTGCTGATAAATGATCAATGCTTCGAGTTAATGCTTAAATGTTTAGATGTTTATGCTAATTGTCTTCAGAAAGGCAATTTTTTAAAAAATTTTTGAGCACTCAGCTTAAAAGTGAGCAGAAGGTGCTTTTATGAGAAGAAAAGATTGCTCTTTCCTCCTGGCAAACATTCCTTCTTCCAGGGTGGATCATGGCTTAGTGAATGCTGGGATGGGGGTGCTTCTGCCTGCACTTGCCCCTTTGAGCTGGCAGTGCTAGAGGATTCCCTCCACCATGAAGTGCACTGGTCGCATGCTGCTTTCAACAATGCCTGCTATGTCTATCAGGGTTTCACCGCAGAAACAGAACTGATGGGACACAGATAATGTGAGACAGAGAGAGAGACAGGTAAACAGACAGACTGACAAAGAGAAAAAGAGAGAGCTTTATTGAAAATTTGGCTTGCAGGATAATGAGGGGTGACTAAGGGAAGTCCAAAATTCAAAAAGTGGCCATCAGGACAGGTAGGCTGGAATCTCAAGTTGAGCCTTCTGTCCATGGGATTTCTTCACCTGGGAAGACTGAATTCTGATTTTAAAGCCTTTCAATTGCTTGTATCAGGCCCACCCAGATATCTAAGTTTTATTATTTAGACTAAAACTGATTACAGACTTAAATCACATCTACAAATACCTTCACAGCAACACTCAATGTTTAACTGGATAACTGTGACCATAGCTTAGCCATCCATGCATCCGTACTCAGTCATGTCTGATTCTTTGTGACCCCATGGACTCCTCACCAAATTCCTCTGTTCATGGAATTTTCCAGACAAGAATACTAGAGTGGGTTGCCATATCCTTCTCTAGATGATCTTACCAACCCAGGGACTGAACCCATGTCTCCTGAGTTTCTTGCATTCACAAGTGATTTCTTTACCACGGAGCCACCTGGGAAGACCAACCTTAAAACTACCACAACTGCCAGAATTACAGAGGCCCCTTTTCCAGAGATATCTCTCAGGATCTTCCTTGGGAAGAGGGGTGGGAAGGAGTCTATGCCCTCATTAAAAGAGCACCCACTGCACCAATGCATAATTGCTCTGGGGTTACCAAAGGTTTGCCTGTCCTCTTGCCTTGACATGGAGATGATTTGCAGTGTAGTTCTTGCTCCAGCGTCCCCCACTGTGAATCAGACCTAAGTTAGACTTTACCTGAAACCACATCTCATGTGCTATCGTACTTCCCTCCCCTGTCCACAGGTTTTTCATAAGGAACATGCACTCAGTAAATCACCTGCACCGGAATCCCTGTCTCAGGCTCTGCTTCTAGGGATCCTAATCTGTGACAGTGCTTTATGCAATGAACACTATTCCATAGCACCAGCAGTTTGAGTGCTGCTGCTGCTGCTAAGTCGCTTCACTCATGTCCGACTCTGTGTGACCCCATAGACGGCAGCCCACCAGGCTCCCCCATCCCTGGGATTCTCCAGGCAAGAACACTGGAGTGGGTTGCCATTTCCTTCTCCAATGCATGAAAGTGAAAAGTGAAAGTGAAGTCGCTCAGTTGTGTCTGATTCCTAGCAACCCCATGAACTGTAGCCTACCAGCCTCCTCCACCCATGGGATTTTCCAAGTAAGAGTGCTGGTCCAAGTCTGTGAGTGGGCCTCCCTTATTTTCCTTTGTAAAGCCTTCTGCCTCTTTCCCCTAATCTTGTTCTTCCAGAAATGCTTTTTTTTTTTTTTTTTAAATCAGGTTTACTCCATCAGTGCAGTACTTTGGAGCTGGCAAAACTGTAGAGTGTTCATATGTAGTTCAAGGTTCAACTTGAGACTCCAGCCTACCTGTCCTGATGGCCGCTTTTTGGATTTTGGACTTCCCTAGCCACCCCTTATTTTTCTGCAAGCCAATTCTTTCAGTAAAGGTCTCTCTTTTTCTCTCTATCAGTCTGTCTGTTTACCTGTCTCTCTCTCTCTGTCTCACATTATCTGTGTCCCATCCATCAGTTCTGAGCCCACAGTTCCAGTGGGCTCCAGGCACTAAAGGAAGTTTATAATATAATTTTTTACTCTCNTCTTTTTCTCTCTATCAATCTGTCTGTTTACCTGTCTCTCTCTCTCTGTCTCACATTATCTGTGTCCCATCCATCAGTTCTGAACCCACAGTTCCAGTGGGCTCCAGGCACTAAAGGAAGTTTATAATATATTTTTTTGCTCTCACCTTTATTTTATTTTTTGTTATTGCTCTTCCTCCCCACCCTCATCTCTGTTCCATTCTGATTTTCCTTTCTCCCATTCTCCTTCCTGTTCCTATTTCTAATGCCTGGGTCCTGCTAGTGGCAGTCAGTGGACATTACTCAGCCCAGCCAGGAGCCCACAAGGGTAAGAAACCTGCTAACCTTTGTTCTTTAATTAATATAATATCAGCCACCCACAGAACTTGTTATCACAAGAGAGAGTCTACCTGGATTCTTCTGTGGCATTTGGCTTTTGATTTCTCCTTGTTCTTAGGTTATCCATTCCATATTCTCCCTTGGTCTCTCCTACCACTGGTGTAGTATAGCCTAGTCACCCTCATTACCAGTAACTGTCACATTTAACCCCACCCAGTCACCTCCTTTACGTAGCATCTGAGGCTTTGAGGGGCAATTCCTGCTACTGCTTGTCTATTAGGGACCAAGATAGAAGGTACCTGTTTATTCACAGATTCCAGAGACATAAATCTTAAGGATGAGCCCTGAGCAAATGGAAATCTGAGCGACTGAACTGATAGCCTGTCTCTCTATCCTTGTTGGGTGATTCCCAAACGGATCACTCCCTGCACTGGGTCATCTGTCTTATAGTGTTCTCAGTAGCTTAGCTTGTCCTGGTGGGGAGGCTTCCCACCACAGTTTTCAAGTAATTCTTTCCAAAAAGCCTCTGATTTGACCAGTCTTTGGACCTCTGCAGGGATAGCATCTGCTTTGTGGCTCTCTAAAATCAAGGAATTTGTCTTCATCTATATCTCTTATCTTGCAATCAGAACTAGAGTATTTAAGAATTTTTTGAGTTCTCTACACTGATTTTCAGACTTTTTTTTCTTTTTCTTGAAAATGTTTATACTTACTGTCTACATATCATGATTATGGCTCTACTTTGGACCTCTTTACCACCTCAAATGTTCCCCCTTTGAGAGTCCAGACTCTGTTTCCTTATTTTCTAACCATGGCCTCCCTGAGTTGTTTTTTTTTTTTTTTTTTTTAATTGGAGGCTAATTACTTTACAATATTGTAGTGGCTTTTGTCATACATTGACATGAATCAGCCATGGGTGTACATGTGTCCCCCATCCTGAACTCCCCTCCCACCTCCCTCCCATCCCATCCCTCAGGGTTGTCCCAGTGCCCCGGCTTTGAGTGCCCTGTTTCATACATATTTTCTCACTGCCTAGTTTTTGTTCCCCGCCCCCCTTTATTTCAATGCCTATAAGTGCCCTGACCCTCCTGCTTCCTCTTTGTCCATATCTGCACCTGCTTTCTCTTTTCCTACTTCTGCCTGGTGTCTTCAGCCAGTCACCTCAGTTGCTCGCTGGTTAACACTCTCGAAACACCTATCTTCTCGCTGTTGAATGAAGATTGGAAAAAAATCTCATTAAAGCAGAAATTGATTTTACCCTTGATGTCTTCTACAATTAATGCTATATATCCTTGGACTGCCTTCTTTTTTTTAATTTATTTTTTATTGAAGGATAATTTCTTCACAGAATTTTGTTGTTTTCTGCCAAACCTCAACATGAATCAGCCATAGGTATACATATATCCCCTCCCTTCTGAAACTCCCTCCCATCTCCCTCCCCATCCCACTCCTCTAGGTTGACACAGAGCCCCTGTTTGAGTTTCCTGAGTCATACAGCAAATACCCATTGGCCATCTATTTTTCATATGTAAGTTTCCATGTTACGCTTTCCATACATCTCACCCTCTCCTCCCCTCTACCCATATCCATAGATCTATTCTCTATGTCTGTTTTTCCACTGTTGCCCTGTATATAAATTCTTTAGTACCATATTTCTAGATTCCATATATGTGTGTGAGAATATGGTATTTATCGTTCTCTTTCTGACTCACTTCACTCTGTATAAAGAAGTTGCAGTATATGTACACAATGAAATATTACTCATCCATAGAAAAGGAACCCACTTGAGTCAGTTCAAATGNATATATGTATGTGAGAATATGGTATTTATCGTTCTCTTTCTGACTCACTTCACTCTGTATAAAGAAGTTGCAGTATATGTACACAATGAAATATTACTCATCCATAGAAAAGGAACCCACTTGAGTCAGTTCAAATGAGGTGGATGAACCTGGACTGTCTTCTTGCCTAATACAATCAATAGCTCTTCCAAAATCATAGATATTTGCTGTTGTTAACTTAAATTGTTGTATGAAATTATGACAAATATTTTCTGGATAGGCACAAAGATAGAAGTCATAAGACATGGACTCTCTCAAATTCCTGCTCTCTCATCATTTATTTGTGCATTAATTTATACATTATTTATTATATACTATTTATTATAGTATGTATATACACATGAATAGTATACTTATTATGTATGCATTATTACATATACAGTATATAGTACTTTATATCTAGTACACAATATGTGTTATTCCATCTTATATGTTATAACCAATACAATATAAATTTACATACTATATATTAGGTTAGTAAATTTGCATACATCCTAAAATACCATTGCCTCCTATGCCAGAAATCATGCTTTGCATTCACAAAATCTTTTCATTTTCCTCTTCCTGAGCACCTAGGAAGACAATGTAATTTAGAGTGGGCCTTGTGACTAGTTCTTCCCAGGGGCCTATAAGCAGATGTGATGTCTGTTCATTTACGGCCAAAACATAGAAAAGCAAAAAGATGTGAGTTCTCTGCATTTCTTCTTTCTTTCTGTGACTCCCTGTGTGATGCAGATGGTTTAAACTCTGTAGATGATTTAGATACTAGCTGCAAGATACCTGCCACAGTGCAGGTGCCCGTCCCACTCCCCAGAAAGGAACTAGCAGAGAGCCTTCAGTGGGTTTTCATGAACAAGGGTTGAAGCTATATATATTCTGCCTCTGAAATTGAGGGATTTATTTGTTACTAACATGAAATACGTATGTCTTTCCTTTCTTAGGGAAAGAGATGTTGTTCCTTTGTAAGGATTTTGCTGACCATCTATTATACGGCAGACTCTGTAGGCAATTTTCTGAACACATCATACATTTTCATCCTTCCATGCTCATTCTTGTCTGTCATCTCAGTCTAGGTCTTAGGCCTTAGGTCAAGTTTCAGTTCTATGTTTAGATTTATGACCTTAATTAGATGACTTGGATTCCTCAATAATAGCAAAGTGATAATAAGACCTAGTCAAAGTGTTGCTTTTTTTAGAATTGAACAAACTTGTGTACGCAGAAGGCTTCACTGCAATCCCTGATTCCTAAGGGAAAATGCTAGCAGGAACTCCTCAGTGATTTGACTGCCTTTTTCTTTCTTTTCCTCTTATTAAAATCCTAGACATCCTTCCAGGCTTACCTCAAATATGACCTCTTTTCCCATTAAAATGGTTTCCTATTTTCCTTTGCAATCACTCGGCACAATGTATGTCCTTTTGCTTAGCCTTATTTTATTCTGCCTGGAATGAGAATTATTTGTTCACACGTCTCATTGCTTTCTAGTAGATTTTAAACTCAAGGGCACAGACATCTACCTCTTTTATCCTTTGTATTTTCTTCTTTCTCACAGCACCCAGTGAGCATCTAGCAAGTAGGAGGTACTCAATGATGTTTATTTAAATGAAATGAAATGAAGCCTAATGAGTTTTGCAAATAAAATGGACTTGCCTTTTCCCAAACCTCAAAGACATTTTGGCGAAGAGGGGAAATCAAATAGGCAGTTTACCCGGCACATATTCTCTAAATCATTAGCAAGGTTAAAATAAGAGATTCATGTTGACTTGAAGCTATAACAAGGAATATTTGCAGTGAGCTCTGTTTTATGAGGAAGTCGTTCTACATGGATTTTGCATAGCAATTGTTGATAACAAAGACATGCCACAGAGCTATCTGACAGTTTTCTCTACAGACCCTATTCCACACTCAGCTTTGGACTCAGAGTTTAACTTAGCTTGCATAATGTCTGTCAGAAGAGGAAGAAAGCTGCAACTTGAGAGTCTTAGAAGGCAGTGAAAGAAAGATGAAACATGCAAAGGCATTTTGGCTTTCTTTGTCTTTTCACAGTCTTGACCACAAGATTTTAAAAAATAAATAAAGTAATTGCAATGGCAAAGATTTAGATATTTAGGAGAAAACAGAAGTAGTGTGTGTATTTTTTTTTCAATTAATTTATTTTTCATTGAAATATAATTGCGTTATAGACTTTTGCTGTTTTCTGTTAGACTTCAACATGAATCAGCCATAAGTATACATATATCCCAAGTGTTTGCTGCTGTTTTTTGTTTTTGGTTTTGGTTTGTTTGTTTGTTTGTTTTCAAATTAATCATAGTTGTCACTGGAATAGTTCCTGGAATTATGGCTGAAATAATTTTTAAAATTCACCTGTAATAGAAGATGGTAAAAAGCATTGCTACTGCTGCTGCTGTTTTGTCACTAAGTTGTATCCAACTCTTTTGTGACCCCATGACCTGTAGCCCTCTAGACTCTTCTGTCCATGGGATTTCCCAGGCAAGAATACTGGAATGAATTGCTATTTCTTTCTCCAGGGGATCTTGCCAACCTAGGAATCATACCTGAGGCTCCTGAATTGGCAGGCAGATTATTTACCACTAAACCACTTGGGAAGCCTGGTAAAATACATGATGTACAATAAACCAAAGGAACATTATAAGACATTAAAATCATATTTTTGTAGATATATATTAACTGAAAAAAGGCAAGAAAGAGCAGCTCAATTAAGTATATATGTCTCAAAAATTTCATGAGTGAGTGAATGAAGTCGCTCAGTCGTGTCCAACTCTTTGCGACCCCATGCACTGCATCCCACCAGGCTCCTCCATCCATGGGATTCTCCAGACAAGAGTATGTGTACAAATAGAGAACACTCAGAAAGAAATACATCAAAACATTAATAACATGCATTCTTTTAAAGTTTTGTCTGACAGTAATATGGGTAATTTTGATTTTTTAAGTATTTACTTTTCTGTATCTCACTTTAAATTATTATAGCATTTTCTCTTAACTTTCCCTTTATTTCTGCTGCACTAACAGAAGAACTCAGAAAGCAAAAGACAACTTACTTTGACTTATTGTAATAGTAACATTTAGGTAATTATGGGTTACATACAACTGCAAACATTTTTCATAACTTTTTATCTTATTTTCATAACAATTCTGCTACTATTTGTTCTTAGTTTCCAGATGAAGAAAAATAAATACATGAAAATATTAAGGAAAATGTTCATGACAATCCATGTAGTAAGTGGCAGAGTTCATATTTAACATCAGATTACTCACTCCAGATCTGAGCTCATAACATTAGCCCCAGGGTAACTCCTAGGATACCGAGGCAAGTCTGCAGTGACATAAGTGTGTATTGTTTTAGGTAAAACATATTCCCAGCTTAGTTTGTTGAAGGTGGTGAGGAAAACCAGGGACTGATTCTAGAAAGCAGGAAAGGAAGTCTCTGAATAACAGGGCAGCAGGGTTCCCTAGAAAAACAAGCCCAAACTGCAAACTGTTTTCATTTAGAATGAGTTCTCTATTATTGAGGGCCTAAAGTGATGGCTATAGAACTTGAAAGTCTTTAAAACTTTTTGACAAGAGACTGGCAGTTAACATTCTGCATTGTTTTTGTTTNAAACAAGCCCAAACTGCAAACTATTTTCATTTAGAATGACTTCTCTATTATTGAGGGCCTAAAGTGATGGCTATAGAACTTGAAAGTCTTTAAAAGTTTTTGACAAGAGACTGGCAGTTAACATTCTGCATTGTTTTTGTTTGTTTTTGTTTCAATAAGAAAATCATGCTTAATTTGTAATGTGTCTTACAGTAAAAGACATCTTTAATATAAAATATAATATATATATATATAGCTCTTCCAAATCAATAAGTAAAAAATCAGGAAAAAGTGAAAAGTATAAGAACAGCCAATTCACAAAGTAACAGATATGACCAGAAAATCCATGGAAAAAATAATCTCTATCATTAAGAATTTCAAAATTAAACAACAGAATATGGTACCTATTTCTGCTTTAAACTGAGACATAATTGACACACAACATCATACTAAGTTCAAGTATACAACAATGGATATATGAATATAATGCAAAATGGCCACACAGTAATTTAATTAACATCCATTACCACACATAAGTTGCAATTTTATATTCTATTCTGTTCAGCAAATATTATTTGAGAATATATTATCATGAGGACAAGTCCCTATGAAAATGACTTTGAAGGATCAATTNCTATCATTAAGAATTTCAAAATTAAACAACAGAATATGGTACCTATTTCTGCTTTAAATTGAGACATAATTGACACACAACATCATACTAAGTTCAAGTATACAACAATGGATATATGAATATAATGCAAAATGACCACACAGTAATTTAATTAACATCCATTACCACACATAAGTTGCAATTTTATATTCTGTTCTGTTCAGCAAATATTATTTGAGAATATATTATCATGAGGACAAGTCCCTATGAAAATGACTTTGAAGGATCAATTGGGGTGACAGGAGGTTGGAAGCTGTCATAACCCATTGAGATAAGGTTCTAGAGCTTAGGAGAAAGATCAAGTCATATTTAGCACACAGGCAAGAATTTTAACTGCATCTGCATACTACTTTACAGTTTCCAATGTGATCTCTTAAGCCATTGTATTTATTTTTATTTTATGCACCTAACAACTCTATAAAATAGAAAGACAAAGAGCACTTGCCAAGTACTCACTATATGTTAGACACTGCCTTAGAATTTTTGCATGTCTTGGCTAATGCAACCTTCTTAAAAGCTTCTTTCAGGCAGTCTTGGTTACATATTAACTAACTAAAGCTCAGAAGAATGAATTATCTTCTGCATGGTCACATACTATAAGCTAAGGGTCCCCACTGAACCCACATATGGAACTCTGTCCCTTGAACCATGTGCGTGGAGTCTGGGTCAACTAAGGCCTAGATATTGGAACAAATGCATTTCTACAGAAGAATTGCTCTTAAACAACTTGATACCTATTTCAGCTTCATTGCTACCTTTAAAAATAATTCCAGTTAGGTTCTCAAAAAATCTCTCCAGTTCTACCTACTATTCATCATCTAGATCCACATGATACTTTTATGTTCACCTGCCTGCAGGCCCTAGGCTTTGGATTTAATTTTTCCTCCTCATTAGCCTTCATTGGAATTGTGCTCAGCAAAGGTCATTCCTGAACTACTGCCTATTTTTATAAGTAAAGTTTTATTGGACTGCAGCCATGCTCAGTTATTCATGTCTATCTGTGGCTTTTTGTTTTTATGCTACAATGGCAGAGTTGAATAGTTGCCAGAGCAACTAGCTTTCAATCCCTAAATTATTTACTATTTGGCCCTTTACAAAACAACTAATCATAATATGCTTTGTCACGTCATTTACCTGGGTCCTATGTTTCTATTTATCCTGACTGCTATTTCAGTTCAATTCCATCTTTGTTCTGTGCCCATCAGCATTAAGCCAGCCCTGTCATTTCCTGGTGCATTCCACACGTTGCCATGAACATGAGTTGAGCAAAAGACAGAAGGATAGCTCTGGCCTTGGAGAAGTTTACAGTCACAAGAAAAAAGGAAAAACAGAAGTGCCATAAAACAAGGTTGCTGAGGCTATTAGAAGCCAATAGACAGATTCTCTCCTCAAAACAGGCTTTAATGGTGGCTAGAGTTGGAAAAAAAAAAAAAAAAAAAAACCCTTAAGGACAATGTGAAATGAGAAGTCTACTGAATCTGGTCATTAGCAGATCACTGGTGACCTTTGGAACTGTATTATGAGGGCTACAAACCAAATTTCCGGTAGTGAAGAAGATAATGATTTGGACTTTCAAAATGGCTTTGCAATATAGGCTTCACTTTCTTCCTAACTAATTTCTCCATGAGCAATTTTGTGATTTTGTTTCCTTGTTTAACTGCNAGTGAAGAAGATAATGATTTGGACTTTCAAAATGGCTTTGCAATATAGGCTTCACTTTCTTCCTAACTAATTTCTCCATGAGCAATTTTGTGATTTTGTTTCCTTGTTTAACTGCTATACACATTTAGAAGAGTTAGTTAAGCTCATCATTTGTAATCAAGCAGCTGTTGCATTTGAAGGATCTCTTGGTAGCCACATCGACACATTTACACTCTGACTGTTTTGTTTGTAGGTTGCATAGATTTTTTTTTCTTTTTATGAAGCTGAGGAGATATAACTTTTGCCCCTATATATGCTCCTTGAACCCTTGATAGCAGAAGTTGTGGAATGTTAGTGAGGTCACATCTTTGCTGGTAGACAGAGAGATCAATGGCTTTCAGGTGTTAATGAGATGTCCTCAGAATTTATACCATTGTGAGAGAGCTGATAATTCCCTGCTGAGCCATTAGAACTTTCTTTTAAATGGACAACAAAAGGTATACATTTTCAGCCTGCATAAATTTTAGTCATGAGGCTTGGATATTCAGTAAATAGCAGAGATTTAAGCCTTCTCAGTCATGAACTTCTTCCCCTCTACCTTCTAACTTTCATGTCTCTAACCTGAAAGAAAAATGTTCCTCTTATTTCCCAGATTTGCTTTTGATCCCAGTT
>SJYW01050021.1:0-18127 GCA_006410735.1 Raphicerus campestris
GTCAACCATTCTATCGGAAAGCCCTGGATTTTGAAAGGAAATCTCAGCCACTTCTAGTCTGAGCTGTGCCCTCTAGGGTGGTAAACAAGGTCTTGGCCCCAGGAAGAGAAAGAGGGCTGCAAATATAGATGGCTGTGAAGTCCTTTTAGGGCTAGCTTCCAAACCAGGATTGTGTAGCATTTCAAAGACTCTGCTTTTGACTAACATTAATATCTCACATGTATCATAGAGAATCCAAACCATTGTCCAAGGATAGTAAGTAAAGTGAGCAACCAAGAAGAGTTTGCTAACAACAGGAATTCAGTTTTATATTCACAGTGTAAAACTATACTGCAATATTAACTCTATTTCCATGCATGCCTCTCCCCAAAGGGGGTGGATTCCCTTCCCACCCCCTCAAGACAGCTAAGAGTCCTTATGCTTCTAATCAAAACAGTATCCCATTTTTCTTCTCTGTGAAGCTTTTCAAGATCTCTTTACTCTGAATATTCACCCGGATATGTCTAAGGAACATCTTTATTCATTTGTCAAGATGAGCACTGTGGTTATTTAGTCGCCAAGTCGTGTCTAACCCCATGAACTATACAGCCCACCAGGCGCCTCTGTTCTTGGGATTTCCCAGGCAAAAATACTGGAGTGGGTTGCCATTTCCTTCTCCAGAGGATCTTCCTGACCCACGGATAGAACCCATGTCTCCTTCATTAGCAGGCAGATTTTTTACCACTGAGTCACTTGGGAAGCCTGTGCACTGTAGGGACACTTGTCATCAGACAACTCATCTTTTTATAATTTTCCTTCTTTATTTTTGGCTATGCTGGGTCTTTGTTGCTTCATGGGCTTTTTTTTTTTTTTAATTGTGGCGAGTGGAGGGTTGCATTCTTGAGGCAATGCACGGGCTTCTCACTGCAGCAGTTTCTCTTGTTGTGGAACACCTTTAGAACTCAACAGGCTTCAGTAGCTGCAGCTTCAGCTCTAGAGCACCATGGACTCAATAATTGTAGAGCATGGGCTTAGCTGCTTCGAAGCATACAGGATCTTCCCAGATCAGGGACTGAACCAGTGTCTCCTGCATTGGCAGGAGGATTCTTTACCAGTGAGCTACCAGGGAGGCCCCCAGACAACTCATCTTTGGCCATTTGATTTTTTTTCTTCTCTTCCCACTCTCCTTCCTCACCTCAACCACTCTCTCTCGCTTCTCTCTTTTGAGAGACCCTAGTAAATGGATCTTGAAACTCCTAGTATTATCTTCCATGTCTTCTTAAGCTTTGTTTCATTCTTTAAATCTGCTTTTTATATTACATTCCAAATTATTTCTTTATTCAAGCCTCCAGTTTAATTTCTTCTGCTGCTGTGTGCATCCTATTTTTCATCTCATTTATGAGTGATTTTTAAAATATCAATTAAATGTTTCACTTCCAATGTAATATTTACTTGGCTCTTGAAATAGATGCCTGTTCTTGTTTTATGAAATAAATTCTTCTTTCTCCTCTGAGGATATCTACTTGTTTTCTTTCAAAGTCCAATCCCTTTGATTCCATTAATACTACTTTCTTGGTGACCGCCCTTGGGCTTGCTTGCATCAGAGTGTCTTATTCAATGAACTGATGTTTCCTTCGTGTTTGGTGATTCTTGGTTTGATGCTCATCCTTGTCTTTTACGTTATTTGTTTAGTACAATGGCCTCCAGAGGGTGTAGGGAAGGGCAGGACATGTCATATGAGAAGAGTATGAGTTAGTAACTTGATTTCAGGCTGAAGACTGTAGTTCCTTCAGGGTATTATCCATACAAGTTACCTCCAGCTCAAGTCTGCTATTGCCTATGACTTAGCACAAGGGAACCGATGTTCCAAATGCACCCACCATGATGGCTGCCCCGTTACCTGTTGCCAGAAGTACACAGAACCACTCCTGTTCTCTATATGTGTTTGACCTGGATTCCTTCCATTTGTTTCCTATCTTCCAGAGATACCACAGGACTGCTGATGCAAAGATGGTAGTCTTTCTTGCATCTGCTTTCTAATACATTTTCTATTATCCACAGGGACTTGGAGAAGGAAGGGAAGGGAGCCACATATGCTACCTTTTTTTTTAGTAGAGGGGATAATCTTTACATTCATCCTTTACAGAATATATTCCTGAGGGATTAACTCAAACACCTGCCTTAGGAGAGTTAAGTCTTTCTAAAGCCTTTCCTGATTTTCTCTTTAGTTTTGGTGTTCTGAAATTTCACTGGGATATATATACAATGCGCCTCTTTATTTATTGACCCCACTCGGCAATATATGACCCTTTCAGTCCATCAAATCCATCAGGACCATTTCTTTGATTCTTTTTTTTCAAGTCATAGTCATAATTATTTCTCTCCTTGACAAAGTAACAAAAGATTCAAGAAAATCATCAAGTATTTTGTTGGAGAAGGGAAAAGGGAGTTTCTGAAAGTTTTTTCAAAACATACAGGTATTTCTCTCTTCATAGCTCTCTCATAAGTACCTGAAGTAATAGCCTACGTTTCACCAGAAAATAAAATTATTGAATCCAGATATTTGGGGCTTCTGCCTCCTTACCATGCCCAACCCACACTCACATACACACTGTCTCTATTCTCTCTCTCTCACTCTTTCATACACTCACTCTACCCCCTGGCGAGGAACAAAGCGCAAAGCTGAGCTGACCGGCATGTTCCTAAGCAGCACCCAACTCTTGTGGCTCTCAAAGCAAAACTTTAGCCCAGTGACCCAGATGGAGGCCAAAGAGAACCAAGACTAGAGCTAAAACAGCTCAATGCCTCCCACAGCCGCAGGCCATCAGCTCTGCCCCAAGAAATCCTCCTGCTTCACATGAAAGGCTCTCACTCTGCCCCATACTAAGAAGAGCTCCTCTGCTCCAGAAGGCTGGCCATTCCCCTGAGCGGTAAACTGTCAGCCTTTTTTTTTGTCTAAGCCACGTATTGGCTTTCTTTTTTAATTGGAGGATAATTACTTTACAATGTTTTGTTGGTTTCTGCTGTACAATGATGTGACTCAGCCCCAAGTATACATATATTCCCTCCTTCTTGAACCTCCCTGCCAACCCCCCACCCCCACCCCCATCCTACTCCTCTAGGTTGTCACAGAGCACCAGGTTGAGCTCTTGGTGTCATACAGCAACTCTGCACTGCTGCTAAATCGCTTCAGTCGTGTCAGACTCTGTGCAACACCATAGACGACAGCTCACCAGGCTCCGGCATCCCTGGGATTCTCCAGGCAAGAACACTGGAGTGGGTTGCCATTTCCTTCTCCAATGCATGAAAATGAAAAGTGAAAGTGAGGTCGCTCAGTCGTGTCCAACTCTTCGTGACCCCATGGACTGTAGCCTACCAGGCTTTTCCATCCATGGGATTTTCCAGGCAAGAGTACTGGAGTGAGATGCCATCACCTTCTCCGAACTTTGCGCTAGCTACCTATTATAAACATGGTATTACATATGTTTCATTGGAACTCGTTCAAAAACCATCCCACCCTTTCCCTACCCCACTGTGTTCACAGGTCTGCTCTCTATGTCTGCATCTCCATTCCTGCTCTGCAAACAGATTCATCAGAAACAGGTTCATTTGTCTACATTTCATATATATGCATTAATATACGATATTTGTTTTTCTCTTTCTGACTTACTTCCGTCTGTATAACAGGCTCTAGCTTCATCTACCTCAGTTCAACTGACTCAGATTCATTCTTTTTTATGACTGAGTAATATTCCATTGTATGTGTGTATGTATATATACATACATACATATCATAGCTTCTTTATCCATTCATCTGCCAATGAACATCTAGGCTGCTTCCATGTCCTAGCTATTGTAAAAAGGGCTGCAATGAACATTGGGGTACATGTGCTTTTTTGAATTAAGGTTTTCTCAAATTGTGTATGCCCAGTAGTGGGATTGCTGGTAGTTTTATTCCTAGATTTTTAAGGACTCTCCCTATTGCTCTCCATAGTGGCTATGTCAGTTTACATTCCCACCAACAGTGCAAAAAGGTTCCCTTTTCTCCACACCTCTCCAGCATTTATTGTTTGTAGACTTTTTGATGATGGCTATCCTGACCAGTGTGAGGTGATACCTCATTGTAGTTTTGATTTGCATATTTGTAATAATGAATGATGTTGAGCATCTTTTCATGTGTTCATTACTCATCTGCATGTCTTCTTTGGAGAAATGTCTGTTTTTCCAAAAACTGGAGAAACATTTTTTCCCATTTTTTGATTGGGATGTTTTTCTGATATTGAGATGCATGAGCTGCTTGTATATTTTGGAGATTAATCCCTTGTCAGTTGCTTCATTTGCAATTATTTTCTCACATTCTGAGGGCTGACTTTTCATCTTGCTTATAGTTTCCTTTGCTGTGCAGATTTTTAAGTTTTATTAGGAACCATTTGCTTATTTTTGTTTTTATCTCCATTACTCTGGGAGGTGAGTCAAAGAGGATCTTGCTGCCATTTATGTCAAAGAGTGTTTTGGCTATGTTTTCCTCTAAGAGTTTTATAGTTTCTATAAGCTGAACATTGTTTATTCTTGAAATTCAAGTTCGGTTTTAAAGCACATCTTTTTCTATTCAGTCTGGGAACAATTTAATTTTGAAAGGTTATAATTTAGAAGTTCATATTGGAAAGTGAGGAATTTTTGCTTACCCACGACTGAGTGACTGAACTGACTGACTGAGGTGGTCTCTTTCTGACCACTTTCCTGTACTTTTATCTGATGAGCATCTAATTGCAAACACTCCACCCCAGATGATAGGAGGGCTGCAGTGCTATACAGCTCTGGAGAACACACCATTGAACTCAAAGACCTCTTTTCATCCAGAGTATCATCCAGAAGTGAAAAGGTAAGTCCCATTATGGGAAAAGATTTTGGCAACGTGTACAATTTAAAAAGGACTCCTACGTAGAATTTTTTTAAAGCCTCCAATAAATTAATAACGAACAATAAAATAATTTTAAAAGATAACTCAGAAGGAAAAATGGCAAAAGACTTGAATACATACTTCACAGAATAAGATATTCAAATAGGTAATAATCACATGAAAATGTCCTCACCTTCTTTAAGGTTAGGAAAATGAAAAACTTTAAGAAGTTATTTACACATTCATTTGGCAGCCAAAATTTAAAAGAATAAAGCACTCATGAAACTGTGTAGCAAAAGCAACTTTCATATACTGCTGGTGGAAGAGTAATTTGATAGAACTATCTGGAAAACTGACATTATCTACTGAAGTTAAACATGCTTACCCTATAACATGGTAATTCCACTCAAAATTATACGTACAACAGGCTCTAGGCCTGTTGCATCAAGAAACACATAGAATTTTCACAGTAGTGCCATTTGTAATAACAAAAAATAGGAAAGGAATGTCTACTAACAGTAGATTGGATATACAATGGAACACTATACAGCCATGAAAATAAATGAATTCAAGCCACACACAAAATGAGTGACCATTACAAAAATAAAATTGAATGAAACAGGCCAGATATAAACATATACCCACTGAACAAACTCCATTTACATGACTTTTTCAGATTAGCAAAACAAAACAAAATATTTAGAGTCAGAGATGTGATTACTTTTCAGGGGGAAGGGAGAAGATAAATATTGGAAAGGGCAAAATAGAGACTTCTGAGGAATTACCAATTCTCTCTTTGACTTGGGTGGTGGTTACATACACACTTGCTTTGTAATTTATGTTTTGTTGACTTTTCTGAGCTGGTATTGTGCTTCCATTTCTAAGAGTTTAAGAAAAAAGGAAAGGAAAGGGAAAAGACTGTGAAGCATTGGGACTCATACATTATGGATGTGAAAGGAGCAGCCCTTTCAGCAAACAAGCTACCATTTCCTAGAAAAGCTGAAATTGTGCAAACTCCACGACCCAGGTCTGTACCTGCTTTCTATACCTAAGTTGTATCTATGATAGGGACTCTTTTACTTATATGCCTAGAAGTATTCAAGAAGCCATAGTAATTTTGTTTATAACAGCAGAAACCTAGAAACAATGTCCATCAACAGGAGAATGAATACATAAAATATGCCATGTTCATATGATAGAAAATTAATTATACAGAAGCAGAAATGAACACCTATGACTGTATGCATCAATGTGAAGAACCTCAAAACCATAATATTGATGGGGGGAAAGTGAAAAACATGGAAAGAGTTTGATTTCATTTGTATGAATGTCAAAAACAGGAAAAAAAAGTATATATTACTTACTGATGTATGGAGTATATTTATAAAAGCAAAATAAGAGAATGAATAACCTAAAATTCGGAATAGCATCGAGAAGGAAGGGAGGTAATTTGGCAGGGTCAGGTTAGGAGACCTGAGAGCATCTGGTACTGTTCTAATTCATAAACAAAGTTATGGGGTCATGGGTGTTTTTCAATTCTTCTTTAAATTACACATATATTGCATATACTCTTATATTTTATTCATTTACAATGATTAAAAGAGAAATAATTCCTGCCTTTTTAAATAGAAGAATTACTGGGTGAAGTATTATACAATCTAAAAGCACTGCTAAATTAAACAGAATAGGTCAGGAATATAATAGATATCCATGCAGAGCCACCTTTTATTAAACTCTCCTGTTCTGAGCAATATATAATTATTTATATTGCCAAGCAGTAGATATATATTTTTTTCACTTAATATTCATCAAGCAGGAATTCTAATGCTTATTTTATAGATAAGGATTCTGACATTTAAAGAGGAAAAGTAACCTGTTCAAGGTTACTCAAGTATTAAGTGGAGAAGTAAATACAAATTCAAGGCAGCCTGGTTCCAACATGCTTCTCAGGACTTGCACCAACACGATATGGTCCAGGGCCATCTGCCTGCTCTCGTGGATACCAGGCTGAGCATTTCCAACTGACATGGTTTCTACTGGTTCTTCTAGAAAGCATTTTTCAAACTCTAAGCATTTTTCATCTTATCAGTGATGAGGCACTCCATCCCCGATGACAGATATTTAGATCTGATTAGACAGCAGTGATGTCTCCATTTTAATCTAGGTCAGAGATCCCCAGACTAGACTCTCTGTGGGCGAAATTCAGATCACTGTCTGGCTTTGCACAGCCCTGAAGCTAGGAATGTTGTTGTTGTTTTACCATTTGTAAATGGCCCAAAACGATCAAAGAATAACTTCATGCCCTGTGAAAATTATGTGATGTTCTAATTTCAGTCTCCATCAATTAAGCTTTTTTTGAACAAAGACACACCCATTTGCTTGGGTACCATCTGTGGACACTGTCATGTTACGATGGCAAAATGCGTTATTGCAACAGAAACCATGTGTCCTGCAAAGCCTAAGATATTTACTAAAGGGCCTAGGATAGAAAAGTTTACTGAACCCTGATCTAGGAACTGAACACAGGAATAGAAAACAACTGAAGCTGTGTCTGTTTCCATACAGTGAAGATTAAAAATAGTACCTATCTCTAAGATTTGGTATAAAGAATAAGCAATTAACAGATATAAAGCCATCAGATTAGTGCCTGGCACACAGCATGCTCCCTCCTTGTCCTCAGAATAGCATTTGTTCCCTTGCTAGCTCTGCACATGACTGAAATCAGAAATCTTTCTTGGTGGAAGCGTCAGGAAGCATGTCAAGATATTTACAATAGAGCAATGACCCCTCTTCAAAATAAAAGTACTCAAATTGGTATCATTTGCATTGGGTTGACTTAGATCTCCAATGGCTACACGCTTAACAGAGTTAATCTAAAAATCATATACAAAGGAAAAGGGTTCAAAACCAGAAGGGAAAAAGTAGAGATATCAACAGCACTAAGAAAATCCTGAGTTCCCCTGACTCATTAAAGAAGCAACCATTTAGTAGGTTTTCAGGAAGACACTAAGCTCAAGTAAATAGAAATTTGTTTTTCTTTCAAATCTCCCACTGGCCATTTGTTTCTGGCAAAATCTCTGTTTGGTAATGGAAAATAATGATTTTCTCTCCTTTACATCTTGCACCAGGAACTGTTCTACTAAGATTAATAGTGTCTCTAATGAGATATTTAGAGATAAAGACCAGTGTTAAGCTGAATTCTTTTTTGAGAACTAATAATTCTTAAGATATGGTTTTCTAATAAAATAGGCAAGGTCAAGTGATTGTGTATTTACCTATATATCTTTTTTCTGCCTATCCTGAATACCTTTTTATGGCCAAGAGGAACACTCTTTTATTGATTCTCCTTTAGCATACCACTAGATAGAGTACACCGAGAAGGCAATGGCTCCCCCACTCCAGTATTCTTGCCTGGAAAATCCCATGGATGGAGGAGCCTGGTGGGCTGCAGTCCAGGGAGTCGCTAGGAGTTGGACATGACTGAGCAACTTCACTTTCACTTTTCACTTTCACGCATTGGAGAAGAAAATGGCAACCCACTCCAGTGTTCTTGCCTGGAGAATCCCAGGGATGAGGGAGCCTGGTGGGCTGCCGTCTCTGGGGTTGCNGTGGCTCTCAAAGCAAAACTTTAGCCCAGTGACCCAGATGGAGGCCAAAGAGAACCAAGACTAGAGCTAAAACAGCTCAATGCCTCCCACAGCCGCAGGCCATCAGCTCTGCCCCAAGAAATCCTCCTGCTTCACATGAAAGGCTCTCACTCTGCCCCATACTAAGAAGAGCTCCTCTGCTCCAGAAGGCTGGCCATTCCCCTGAGCGGTAAACTGTCAGCCTTTTTTTTTGTCTAAGCCACGTATTGGCTTTCTTTTTTAATTGGAGGATAATTACTTTACAATGTTTTGTTGGTTTCTGCTGTACAATGATGTGACTCAGCCCCAAGTATACATATATTCCCTCCTTCTTGAACCTCCCTGCCAACCCCCCACCCCCACCCCCATCCTACTCCTCTAGGTTGTCACAGAGCACCAGGTTGAGCTCTTGGTGTCATACAGCAACTCTGCACTGCTGCTAAATCGCTTCAGTCGTGTCAGACTCTGTGCAACACCATAGACGACAGCTCACCAGGCTCCGGCATCCCTGGGATTCTCCAGGCAAGAACACTGGAGTGGGTTGCCATTTCCTTCTCCAATGCATGAAAATGAAAAGTGAAAGTGAGGTCGCTCAGTCGTGTCCAACTCTTCGTGACCCCATGGACTGTAGCCTACCAGGCTTTTCCATCCATGGGATTTTCCAGGCAAGAGTACTGGAGTGAGATGCCATCACCTTCTCCGAACTTTGCGCTAGCTACCTATTATAAACATGGTATTACATATGTTTCATTGGAACTCGTTCAAAAACCATCCCACCCTTTCCCTACCCCACTGTGTTCACAGGTCTGCTCTCTATGTCTGCATCTCCATTCCTGCTCTGCAAACAGATTCATCAGAAACAGGTTCATTTGTCTACATTTCATATATATGCATTAATATACGATATTTGTTTTTCTCTTTCTGACTTACTTCCGTCTGTATAACAGGCTCTAGCTTCATCTACCTCAGTTCAACTGACTCAGATTCATTCTTTTTTATGACTGAGTAATATTCCATTGTATGTGTGTATGTATATATACATACATACATATCATAGCTTCTTTATCCATTCATCTGCCAATGAACATCTAGGCTGCTTCCATGTCCTAGCTATTGTAAAAAGGGCTGCAATGAACATTGGGGTACATGTGCTTTTTTGAATTAAGGTTTTCTCAAATTGTGTATGCCCAGTAGTGGGATTGCTGGTAGTTTTATTCCTAGATTTTTAAGGACTCTCCCTATTGCTCTCCATAGTGGCTATGTCAGTTTACATTCCCACCAACAGTGCAAAAAGGTTCCCTTTTCTCCACACCTCTCCAGCATTTATTGTTTGTAGACTTTTTGATGATGGCTATCCTGACCAGTGTGAGGTGATACCTCATTGTAGTTTTGATTTGCATATTTGTAATAATGAATGATGTTGAGCATCTTTTCATGTGTTCATTACTCATCTGCATGTCTTCTTTGGAGAAATGTCTGTTTTTCCAAAAACTGGAGAAACATTTTTTCCCATTTTTTGATTGGGATGTTTTTCTGATATTGAGATGCATGAGCTGCTTGTATATTTTGGAGATTAATCCCTTGTCAGTTGCTTCATTTGCAATTATTTTCTCACATTCTGAGGGCTGACTTTTCATCTTGCTTATAGTTTCCTTTGCTGTGCAGATTTTTAAGTTTTATTAGGAACCATTTGCTTATTTTTGTTTTTATCTCCATTACTCTGGGAGGTGAGTCAAAGAGGATCTTGCTGCCATTTATGTCAAAGAGTGTTTTGGCTATGTTTTCCTCTAAGAGTTTTATAGTTTCTATAAGCTGAACATTGTTTATTCTTGAAATTCAAGTTCGGTTTTAAAGCACATCTTTTTCTATTCAGTCTGGGAACAATTTAATTTTGAAAGGTTATAATTTAGAAGTTCATATTGGAAAGTGAGGAATTTTTGCTTACCCACGACTGAGTGACTGAACTGACTGACTGAGGTGGTCTCTTTCTGACCACTTTCCTGTACTTTTATCTGATGAGCATCTAATTGCAAACACTCCACCCCAGATGATAGGAGGGCTGCAGTGCTATACAGCTCTGGAGAACACACCATTGAACTCAAAGACCTCTTTTCATCCAGAGTATCATCCAGAAGTGAAAAGGTAAGTCCCATTATGGGAAAAGATTTTGGCAACGTGTACAATTTAAAAAGGACTCCTACGTAGAATTTTTTTAAAGCCTCCAATAAATTAATAACGAACAATAAAATAATTTTAAAAGATAACTCAGAAGGAAAAATGGCAAAAGACTTGAATACATACTTCACAGAATAAGATATTCAAATAGGTAATAATCACATGAAAATGTCCTCACCTTCTTTAAGGTTAGGAAAATGAAAAACTTTAAGAAGTTATTTACACATTCATTTGGCAGCCAAAATTTAAAAGAATAAAGCACTCATGAAACTGTGTAGCAAAAGCAACTTTCATATACTGCTGGTGGAAGAGTAATTTGATAGAACTATCTGGAAAACTGACATTATCTACTGAAGTTAAACATGCTTACCCTATAACATGGTAATTCCACTCAAAATTATACGTACAACAGGCTCTAGGCCTGTTGCATCAAGAAACACATAGAATTTTCACAGTAGTGCCATTTGTAATAACAAAAAATAGGAAAGGAATGTCTACTAACAGTAGATTGGATATACAATGGAACACTATACAGCCATGAAAATAAATGAATTCAAGCCACACACAAAATGAGTGACCATTACAAAAATAAAATTGAATGAAACAGGCCAGATATAAACATATACCCACTGAACAAACTCCATTTACATGACTTTTTCAGATTAGCAAAACAAAACAAAATATTTAGAGTCAGAGATGTGATTACTTTTCAGGGGGAAGGGAGAAGATAAATATTGGAAAGGGCAAAATAGAGACTTCTGAGGAATTACCAATTCTCTCTTTGACCTGGGTGGTGGTTACATACACACTTGCTTTGTAATTTATGTTTTGTTGACTTTTCTGAGCTGGTATTGTGCTTCCATTTCTAAGAGTTTAAGAAAAAAGGAAAGGAAAGGGAAAAGACTGTGAAGCATTGGGACTCATACATTATGGATGTGAAAGGAGCAGCCCTTTCAGCAAACAAGCTACCATTTCCTAGAAAAGCTGAAATTGTGCAAACTCCACGACCCAGGTCTGTACCTGCTTTCTATACCTAAGTTGTATCTATGATAGGGACTCTTTTACTTATATGCCTAGAAGTATTCAAGAAGCCATAGTAATTTTGTTTATAACAGCAGAAACCTAGAAACAATGTCCATCAACAGGAGAATGAATACATAAAATATGCCATGTTCATATGATAGAAAATTAATTATACAGAAGCAGAAATGAACACCTATGACTGTATGCATCAATGTGAAGAACCTCAAAACCATAATATTGATGGGGGGAAAGTGAAAAACATGGAAAGAGTTTGATTTCATTTGTATGAATGTCAAAAACAGGAAAAAAAAGTATATATTACTTACTGATGTATGGAGTATATTTATAAAAGCAAAATAAGAGAATGAATAACCTAAAATTCGGAATAGCATCGAGAAGGAAGGGAGGTAATTTGGCAGGGTCAGGTTAGGAGACCTGAGAGCATCTGGTACTGTTCTAATTCATAAACAAAGTTATGGGGTCATGGGTGTTTTTCAATTCTTCTTTAAATTACACATATATTGCATATACTCTTATATTTTATTCATTTACAATGATTAAAAGAGAAATAATTCCTGCCTTTTTAAATAGAAGAATTACTGGGTGAAGTATTATACAATCTAAAAGCACTGCTAAATTAAACAGAATAGGTCAGGAATATAATAGATATCCATGCAGAGCCACCTTTTATTAAACTCTCCTGTTCTGAGCAATATATAATTATTTATATTGCCAAGCAGTAGATATATATTTTTTTCACTTAATATTCATCAAGCAGGAATTCTAATGCTTATTTTATAGATAAGGATTCTGACATTTAAAGAGGAAAAGTAACCTGTTCAAGGTTACTCAAGTATTAAGTGGAGAAGTAAATACAAATTCAAGGCAGCCTGGTTCCAACATGCTTCTCAGGACTTGCACCAACACGATATGGTCCAGGGCCATCTGCCTGCTCTCGTGGATACCAGGCTGAGCATTTCCAACTGACATGGTTTCTACTGGTTCTTCTAGAAAGCATTTTTCAAACTCTAAGCATTTTTCATCTTATCAGTGATGAGGCACTCCATCCCCGATGACAGATATTTAGATCTGATTAGACAGCAGTGATGTCTCCATTTTAATCTAGGTCAGAGATCCCCAGACTAGACTCTCTGTGGGCGAAATTCAGATCACTGTCTGGCTTTGCACAGCCCTGAAGCTAGGAATGTTGTTGTTGTTTTACCATTTGTAAATGGCCCAAAACGATCAAAGAATAACTTCATGCCCTGTGAAAATTATGTGATGTTCTAATTTCAGTCTCCATCAATTAAGCTTTTTTTGAACAAAGACACACCCATTTGCTTGGGTACCATCTGTGGACACTGTCATGTTACGATGGCAAAATGCGTTATTGCAACAGAAACCATGTGTCCTGCAAAGCCTAAGATATTTACTAAAGGGCCTAGGATAGAAAAGTTTACTGAACCCTGATCTAGGAACTGAACACAGGAATAGAAAACAACTGAAGCTGTGTCTGTTTCCATACAGTGAAGATTAAAAATAGTACCTATCTCTAAGATTTGGTATAAAGAATAAGCAATTAACAGATATAAAGCCATCAGATTAGTGCCTGGCACACAGCATGCTCCCTCCTTGTCCTCAGAATAGCATTTGTTCCCTTGCTAGCTCTGCACATGACTGAAATCAGAAATCTTTCTTGGTGGAAGCGTCAGGAAGCATGTCAAGATATTTACAATAGAGCAATGACCCCTCTTCAAAATAAAAGTACTCAAATTGGTATCATTTGCATTGGGTTGACTTAGATCTCCAATGGCTACACGCTTAACAGAGTTAATCTAAAAATCATATACAAAGGAAAAGGGTTCAAAACCAGAAGGGAAAAAGTAGAGATATCAACAGCACTAAGAAAATCCTGAGTTCCCCTGACTCATTAAAGAAGCAACCATTTAGTAGGTTTTCAGGAAGACACTAAGCTCAAGTAAATAGAAATTTGTTTTTCTTTCAAATCTCCCACTGGCCATTTGTTTCTGGCAAAATCTCTGTTTGGTAATGGAAAATAATGATTTTCTCTCCTTTACATCTTGCACCAGGAACTGTTCTACTAAGATTAATAGTGTCTCTAATGAGATATTTAGAGATAAAGACCAGTGTTAAGCTGAATTCTTTTTTGAGAACTAATAATTCTTAAGATATGGTTTTCTAATAAAATAGGCAAGGTCAAGTGATTGTGTATTTACCTATATATCTTTTTTCTGCCTATCCTGAATACCTTTTTATGGCCAAGAGGAACACTCTTTTATTGATTCTCCTTTAGCATACCACTAGATAGAGTACACCGAGAAGGCAATGGCTCCCCCACTCCAGTATTCTTGCCTGGAAAATCCCATGGATGGAGGAGCCTGGTGGGCTGCAGTCCAGGGAGTCGCTAGGAGTTGGACATGACTGAGCAACTTCACTTTCACTTTTCACTTTCACGCATTGGAGAAGAAAATGGCAACCCACTCCAGTGTTCTTGCCTGGAGAATCCCAGGGATGAGGGAGCCTGGTGGGCTGCCGTCTCTGGGGTTGCACAGAGTCAGACATGACTGAAGCGACTTAGCAGCAGCAGCATAGAGGACAAAAATGCACAGCATCCCAAGAAGAAATGCAAATTATTAGTGGACCCTAATTGTGCAGTAAGGTGTGAATCTTGCCAGCAATGACTTGGGCCACCTGGAGCACAGTTGGACAGTGAAGGGGGTGGATCTGGCTCCACCTGATCCATTTGGGTCTGCAAGCTTCAGAATTAGGCTCATGGGTATAAAATCAATAGAATGATCTGCTACTGCAAAGTAGAATTCTCAACGTGCCTTAGCTTAGGTTTTGCTGCAGCTGGGTTGCAACTTTAGAGTTTGTTTACCACTGGCTCAAAAGCTTAAGAGTGCTCTCAGAACTTGCCCTTCAGCAGGGTTTGGATTCTTAGCACTCATGAGACTCTGGAGAGCTTGCTATGCTTTATGGCTTTGCTGCCAACTCTCTGAGCTTCAGGAAATCTCCTTTGATGTTCAGTCCCACCCACGGCTCTCTGCACCTCAGGTGATTATTTTTCTTCCTGTGGTCGTGTCTGCCGCCATGGTCAAGGGATGTTCTGCCCTGGCTCAAGGTCAGCAGCACCTGAGAGGGGTTTCATTCAGCCTTCCCACCCTGTCTAGCTTGGCATACTGCCCCTCTTCACTCAGGGAAGGCCTGGGGTTCAGTGATGGTGGGAAAGCACAACTCACTCTGAAGACTCTGGGGTCCCAGACTCCAACTCACACTAGAGATTCTGGGGTCCCAACCAGTCAGGTCATCCCACTCATAGTCACTAAAGGCTTGTTAAAGGCTTAGCTTCCTCCCTGCCCCCCACCTCTGGCATATTCCTCTTCCTCTCCCTACCACCAGAGGTGAAAGCAGCTGCAGCTCTCTGCTGCCCCAGGAAGGACACTCTGGATTTTAGTACATTGAGGTTTCTTTGCATCCTCATGTTCAGATGAGTTTTTAAAATATGACTTTGTAATTTATCTAGCTTACTGATGCTATCTTGGTATTAGAGGGAGATCAATGCCTCATGCTTTCCACATCCTAACTGGAAGAGAGCCCAGTCTGTCATTTCTCTTTACTTAGGGAAATTATATTCTGTAAAATCTTTGAGGACCATTAGGGACCACATCTATGCAGAGCATTAGACAGAATGCTACAAATATGGGTGACTGCCATGCTCTGGAGAAGACAATGGTGATGCTCTGGGGCCAGGCAGGGACAAGACATACAGAA
The DNA here is from genome assembly GCA_006410735.1 of Raphicerus campestris. Classification (NCBI taxonomy): domain Eukaryota; kingdom Metazoa; phylum Chordata; class Mammalia; order Artiodactyla; family Bovidae; genus Raphicerus; species Raphicerus campestris. Next base: position 15,496 of record SJYW01050021.1, read on the forward strand.
GAGCAGCCACTTAGAGAAACTTCAGGGTACTTTACAGGAACACTCAGGTTTCAGGTCAAGTTCTACTGTTTCATAATTGTATAGCCTTGAATAAGTGAGTTTCTCAGGCTTCTGTTTCCTTATTGGTGAAACAAGGTGGTCACAGACAATCAAACGGAGGAAGGAAGAATGTAAACGGGCTGAGCAGGATGGTGGTGACTCAGGGAACAAATGACTCTTTTAAAGGGCACTGCTGCTTAGCTTTGATGTGGTGTCAGGGCTTTGTGTTAACAAATCCCCCAGATGCAAGTAAAGCTCGAATTTTATTCCAACTGATTTCCATTTTTCAAAACTATTATTTGGCCTAAAAACATATATCTGTGTCAGATGGCAGTCCAAGGATTATCATTACAACCGCTGCTTTGAACTCCAATAGTCTCTCCAGTGTCATAATTAGCTGTCAAATTTCTTTGCTTTGGATTAGTGACCTCTTGATATTCAAAGGCTTTGAATGTTAATTATAGCTATGGATGACCTATAAGAAATTCAGAAGCAAATTAGTTGTTGCTTCATGAATATTGTTTTCATATAGAATCTTTCAAAAACATCAGGTCATGGAGCATGTAGATGATGAAGAGGCTCCAGCTTTTTGGAGATGCAGCTGAAGCTCACTGGGCTAGGTAGGTCATCCAATACTTCTACAGTTTCTGACACATAGTTACTCTTCAACAGATATTTGCTGCATGAAGGGATGGACAGATATGCGGATAGATGGGTAGATGGATGGATGTATCATGGATGGCTGTGTGAATAGAATAATGGATAAATACACTGTTATAATTTCATCAAACGTTCAGGACGGAGCGGGGTTCAGGATGGGGAACGCATGTATACCTGTGGTGGATTCATGTTGATATATGGCAAAACCAATACAATATTGTAATTAACCTCCAATTAAAATAAATAAATTTATATTAGAAAAAGTTCAACATGTCTTTGATTCTATGCATAATTTAGAACCACATGTCAAGGGTAATCAAAGAGTGTAATAAGTAATGACTGAGTCCAGCTTTTAATACTGCCCTTCTGTCCTTCTTCAAAGCTGTGTCGCATTTCTATGACATTGCTTTCTCCCTTCAAGTCACTTTAGCCAGGTGTCATCTGTATAAGAAATGTTGATGGATTGGGTGCACACATCATTTCTCCCTGGCCAAGGAGCCTGGCAGGCTACAGTCCATAGGGTCACAAGAGTCGGACACGACTTAGCGCTTTCTTTCTTTCTTTCAAGGCTTTCTAGAAATGTCCCTGACTCTAAGCCACATAATACAAAGATTTAGTTTCTACAGGAGGAGCATTTGATGCCAAATCATTCCACCTTCCCATTCCTAAGAAGAGTATTACACCAGAGAATGAAAATGGATATGATGACCTACCAGAGAGAGGGAGAGGGGTGGCAGGGAGAGAAAGGTAAGGAGAAAGAGATTCAGGGGCAGCGTTAGGGAGGAGGAAGGTAGAGGGAGGGAGGAAGGGAGGAAAGGAGACTCTAGGCTTTGGGAACGAGAGCCTTGAGAACGGAAAGGATACAGGGCAAGGGGAAAGAGGGATAACAGAGCAAAAGCACATTTTAAGAAAGATTGGAGTTGTAAAATAATCTGACATTTCCCCTCTTCCTTTTACAGAGTAAACATTCTTCTCAAAACTGTATGAAATAGTTTCCTAAGAGGGCTCTTGTAAACTACTAATGGGAAGCACAGGTAGAGGGTACTTCCATAGTAGGGCACTTATTTCTGGAAAGCAAGACATTTTTGAAATTGTAAATCCTTGCCAGGAAGCCGGGGCACATGATTTACACAGAATGTGAGTTCTGGGAAATAAAAAGAGATAACGAGTCTGTTTAAAATACACCCAGTGTCGTCATTACTTCCAGCACAAAACACACTGTATTAGACCATTATGGGGATGGCTAATCCAATCATTTTTATGCTCTTTAAGGCAAGGAATACACCATCTCACTGCCAATTGAGATTTCTGAATATTTAAAAGCTGATGACTTGTGACTGGAACTGATTCAAAAATCTTGGCTTCTAATGAGAANTCATTACTTCCAGCACAAAACACACTGTATTAGACCATTATGGGGATGGCTAATCCAATCATTTTTATGCTCTTTAAGGCAAGGAATACACCATCTCACTGCCAATTGAGATTTCTGAATATTTAAAAGCTGATGACTTGTGACTGGAACTGATTCAAAAATCTTGGCTTCTAATGAGAAACCTGATGAACTGGTATTGAGAGGATTAGCTAAGTAGAAACTCCAGGAAAAACTTCAGGGAAGCCTATCAGGGTTCCTGATAGTAAAGTCTTTCTTATTCTTGATCTTCAACCCCTTCCAAGCACCCTCAGGGCTAATGGCATAGGTCATCCCTCTTAACCCAGATGGTGGGATTAAAGCTGTGGAAAACAGAAACCAAGAAAGTAAAATATAACTGTCACATCCCCAGGGATTGTGGGGGCTTCCAATGTAGCGCTGGTGGTAAAGAACCAGCCTGCCAACGCAGGAGACATAAGAGACACGTGTTCAATCCCTGGGTTGGGAAGATCCCCTGGAAAAGGAAATGGCAACCCATTCCAGTATTCTTGCCTAGGAAAT
>SJYW01050022.1:0-11269 GCA_006410735.1 Raphicerus campestris
TGTTAAAAAAAGATAAGACCCTAGTGGAAAAATAGGCGCAAACATGAGCAATTTACAAAAGATAGAAATAGCCAATGAGCATATTAAAAAAAAAACCTACCTCCCTAGTAGTCATGAGCAGGCAGATTAATTCAACAATGCGAAATAACTTTTCATTCTAAAATAACTTAAACGTTTTAGAATAGTTCAGCTGTGTTTTGGCCCATTGAAGGAAAAACCAGCTGAAACATTTTGGAGGAAAAAAAATTTTTTTTGAAGTTCTTTTCATGTGGACCATTTTAAAAGACTTTATTGAATTTGTTATGTTACTTCTGTTTTATGTTTTGGTTTTTGGGCCACAAGGCATGTGGGATCTTAGCCTCCCGACCAGGAATGGAACCTGAAACCCCTGCATTGGAAAGTGAAGTCTTAACCACTGAACTGCCAAGAAAATCTGAATAATTTGATAGTATTTTTTTAATGATTAAAAAAAATCATGTAATTTGATCTAGAAATCCTAGGTCTTTATCCTAAGCAATGAATCTGAGATGCAGCCAAGTTTAAACTGACAAGGATGTTTATCATAGCCCTGTCATCACACACACATGCACACAGATACAAATGGGAATCAAAGTGTACACCCCTAGTAAATTAAGGTGCATCTAAATTACATAGTCATAGAATATGACATATTACATGGACATCAGAAACTTTGTTTTCTAAGAATATTTAATGACATAAATATGGCATAAAAAGCAAATTGTAATACACTGTGAATGTTTAAATTCTATGTTTTTAAAAGTGCACAGAGTTCCTATATATGTGTGTATTTAAAGGACTGAACAGTTGTGGAAAAAATTTGGAAAGATGCACAGCAATGTGATGACTTTGAGGAGGAGCCTCTTATTTCTGTTTTACAACCAATATTTTAAAATTTTTGCTATGAGGAAGTAATGTTTTTGTAAATAGGAGCTGTTTTAGGACGTTAACATAAGATAAAAATTGCAACTAGCATAATACATAGGCGGACGTACTGACTAGCATTATGATGATTTGAATTTTGAACTATATTTTTATTCTTGTCCGTATTTTCTAAATTTTATACAACAAATAAGTAACTTTTTTAGTCAGGAAGTAAACCACCACCACTATTATAAAATGCCTGAAAAATTTAGGTGACCCTTTCCGTTATTTTTGCATTTTGGTGCCCGCAAACTCAGGAAACAGAGTAAACTTACTTCAAACCATGGTTAGTTATTTCCAAACTGTTCTCTTTAACCTCTAGACACTTTTTCTCATGAAATACTTCTAGATTTGAAGCAATGGGTCCAATTGTTAATCTGAAAAAAAGTGCAAAACATTATCACTCTTTCACATGCATTTCTAGACTTTTTTGAATACTCTGTAATATACTTGTTGCACTGGAGGATAAGGGATAACATATGAACATAGTATTTGAAATTTTAACATGTTTAAAATTTTTTAATATATTTTAAATTGGAGGATAATTGCTCTACAATATTGTGTTGGCTTCTGCCATACAACGATGTGAAGCAACCATAAATATACATATGTTCCCTCCCTCTTGAACCTCCCCCTTACCCCCCATCCCATTTCACCCCTCTAGGTTTGGCGGAGTTATAAACAGAGGACAAGCAGGTTGGAAACTGGTTTGACAATTTCTCATCCAGTTAAATATGCATCTAACTCAACTCAAGAATTACATTTCTAGGTATTTACTCAAGAGAAATGAAAGCATATGTCCAGACATAGCTTGAGCACAAATGTTCACAGCAGTGGTGCTCATAAATCCCCAAACTGGAAACTACCTAAATAGCCACCAACAAGAGACAAACTGGGGTGTATCCATATTTCACAACAGCAAAAAAAGAACCAAAAAATTTCAACAGTACAACAACCTGATGAATCTCTGAATATGGCACTGAGGAAAGAGGAGAAACAGAAATACGTGCTGTACAATTTCGTTTTTGTAGAATTCTGGAAATGATGAAATAAGTCAGCAACAGAAAGTTGATCAGAGGTTGCCTGGGGCTGGGGTGCAAGGTGTGACTGTGCAATGCAGGAGGGAGCTTTCTGGGGCAAGGGATATGTTCTGTAACTTTTTTTTTTTTTGAGAGGTTCTGTATCTTGATTGTGGTGGTGATTACATTTGTTAAAACTCAACTGTCCATTACAATGGGTCCTTTTTGCTGTATGCAAATTTTACCTCTGCAAAGTTGTTGTTCACGTGAGTTTATTTTGTGCACAGGGGCTTTCTGAGTGTGAGGTCCTGCGGGGGTCCCCCACACCCATGAAGCTGGCCCTGATTCTGTTTCCTGACCGTTTCAGATACCTTCACATCATGTGTGTATGTTATGATACATAAATGGGGCCTCCCTACAAATACTTTTTAAAATTCATTTTCTAACTCACTAATATGCTGGGATCGTCTCCCCACTCCCATAACTCTAGCTGAACCTCCTTCCCCTGAGACCCTGCCCTTTTGATAGCATTTAGGATGTTTTCTGGTTTGCATGAGTATCATCACCCAGCCCCCACACGGTATGAGCTTCTGTACACAGACATTTCTAGACCTTTTCTCAGCAACCCAGCCTCTCCCCGCACAGGACACCATCTCTTCAAATAAACCTGAAGATTATTTGCCTTTTGCATTTCTCTTCCCACTTTCTTTTTCTTGAGCTTTAAATAGAAGTGAGACAGTCTCTATAATCAGCTTTCTTCAGCTCAGAGGCTTCTACACCACCCTTCCCCTGGGGGTCCATGAGATCTGATCCCTTACACCCAAATTATGCATAATTCGAAGGGTTTCAAAGGAAGTCCCCAGGCTAGAAATCAAGGCTCCAGTGGGGTTCACAGCGTCAAGCAGTCCATGCCCCTGCCTTGGTAGGATTGTCACTGAACATTGGCTGCATTTCCCACAGGCTTATCACATATGGGAAGGATTCCCAGCCTCAGGATTTCCAGAATCTACAGCAAGACAGCCTTAGATCTTCACTGGAGAGGGACACAGCCACATTTCAAAAGAGGGGCAGTCTCAGCCTATATTTTTACCATATACAGCTTTTTTTTTTCAGCTGTGCTGCTCAGCATTTGGGATCCTAGCTCCCCAACCAGGGATGGAGCCTGTGCCCCTGCACTGGGAGCACAGAGTCATAACTACTGGACCAACAGGAAAGTCCTAACTGTATACAGTTTGTTACTGGCTCGCAGGCCCACTGGCAATAACCTCTTGGGCCTCTGGTTTTGAGGATCTGCTGAGACAAACTGATGGGCTTAGAGAGCAGATGGGGGCTCACTGTTAGGTCAGTCAACATTTGTCTGCAGTGGTCAGGGCTATTTGAAATGGAAGGGACTGATGGCCTCTGACTAGCTTCATGGCCCCTGCAAAGCCTCCAGGTCCCACATTTCCACCTTTGCTAAACAGTGACGTATCTGCACTAGGTGATCTTAAAGGCTCTCTGAGGTTTGCTCCAGGTCCCAAAATGTCAGGTGCTTGCTCCTCCCCTCTAAAATGGGAGGCAGTTTCCACAACATACAGGGACTTCCACTGTCCTGCTGAGAACTGAAGGGGGCTCCCATGGGAGCAACTGACCAGTGAAACCCAGTGTCTGATCTGGGCTGGATGGGTGGGTCGGGGTCCACCGGCCCAGAACACTCTGGAGAAGGGATCTCAGGCCCCATCTGGACTCAGGTCCCTTGAGGAGCAATTGAGCAATGTTGATCACAGTAGTGGATCAGTGGTTCTGCCGGGGGAAGGGACATATACACTGTCAGTCATAAGAAAAGCCAGACACGGTGGTGATACAGATTTTGTTCAGTGATGACTCCTGCACTAGGAAAGGAGTCCAGTGTCGACTGGGTTCCACGTGGATTTGCTCAAGGGTACTGGGTGGTTCAAAGAATGAGTTTAGGGGCTCAAGGGGCTATAGCAGAATCTAGGAAGTGAAAAAATACCTGCAGCAAGTAAGAGGGGCAGTCAGCACCCTGTGATTAGACTGGCTGTCTGAGAGCTGGCAGTTACAGTGTTGGGCTTCTACCTTCCCAGAGACAGGGACAGAGGCCTCCTCCTTCCTAATGATCACACTTGAAGGAATGGCCCTCGGTCCTTGAGAGAGACTGCCAGGTGGTGGGAGATACATGCACATCTCAAAGGGATGGAGAAAGGATTTACAATTGCAGCTTTTTAAAATAGATGCTCTATGGAGTGAACTTATGCTTACCAAGGGAAAGGAAGGGAGAAGAGATAGTTAGAAAGTTTGGGGTGTACACACCGCTGTATTTAAAATAGATACCAGCAAGGACCTACTGTATAGCACACGGAACTCTGCTCAGTGTTATGTGGCAGACTGGGTGGAAGGGGAGTTTGAGGGAGAATGGATACCTGTATATATATGGTTGAGTCCCTTCCCTATACACCTGAAATTATCACAATGTTGTTAATCGGTTATACTCCATTAGAAAATAAAAAGTTTAAATTAAAAAAAAATACTCTGTGGAAGGGAAGGTTGGGGTCTCTTCTCAGGTGTTGACTGGAGCCAACAGTAAATTCTTTTCCAGACAGAAAGTCAAATTGGGGCTTGATCATCTAGAAAGTCATGCTAGAGCATGCTCCAGTCTCCTTTTGGATGAGCAGTTCACACTGCGAGTTTTTGAAGCTCTCAACACAGAGGATTTGCCTTCCTTCACCTTTTCTCTAGATTGTGTCCTTCAGATGGGAAGAGGCTCGGGTAGCTATAGGAGAATCAATTTCCAGGCCTGTGATGTCCCTCTGTACCCCTCCCAGTCCGTGTCCTTCCCATCCCCTTTCATAATTATTTTTCATCTACTTTACTAAAACCATGCAATCCCTCCTGTCCAGATCTTCTTGAGGGGCAAAAAAACCACTGAGGCACTGGCAAAGGGCAATGTGAAATGCTGGTGCCGGTGACAAGGAAGTAAATGACTCTAAAATAACACATCATCTTGCAAGTCACGTGGTTTCTAGTTTTTATTTTCAACAACATCTTAGAAATTAAGAAGTAATCTGATGCTAGTGGCTTTGTGACATTTGGAATCTAATGTGGATACAGTTGACAAAAATTGAGTGGTGTCACTAAAAAATTTCCCTATAGTCCCATCCAGTCAATACTCGTATCTGTAAAAATGAAAAGTAGAATGATAATACCCTTCTTCTTTGAGCAATAAATAATATCCATCCAAGGATACATTCACTAAATGAGAGGGAAAAAAAATGTAAACACTCCATTAAGTGAGAGATGCATTTCTAATAACATTTAGCTCTTTGTGGCTAATAATTTAGTCAAAATTATTTTGTTATTTTGATTTGTGTGCTAATAATAATTGTAACAACAAAATCTAAGGGGAAACTTTTTATCAGAGCTTTATGACCACAGGAAATAGTAAAATTTTAATATTTTAATTTATATACATTTTTGTTTCAAAGAATGGTAGGGTGACTACTTAAAAGCAATGAAACTGTATGGAAAGAGTAAAGTTCAAGGAGAAAATAGGGATATGTGAAAGTAATATTTAAGTGAAAGAATGGCTTACTCATATATTTTAAAGTTAGAAGGTGGCCTAGCATCTTATCATAAACCATAATGGAAAAGAATAATTTGTAATTTTTAAAACTTCTGTGTTTTAAATGAAACATTTAAAAAGTAATGTATATATATAGTATGTATAACTGAATCACTTTGCTGTACAGCAGGAATTAACACATTATAAATCAACTATACTTCAATTAAAAAAAAATTAGATGGTGGTTGAACACTGAAAGAGAGGTAAATTTTTACCTCTACTCTCTCAGTTTTTCAGCTGGGCTCTGAAATAGATTAAGAGAAAAAAGTATACACTTTTACATACATGTTATTTGACCTGGGAGTCTTCATAAGGAATGAAGAACCCAAAGAGATGGTGGAACCATCTATACTATACATGCTCTAATAGTAGTTTGAACAAAAGGAGGTAATTATGGAAAAGGAGCTAAAATATATGGGATGAAGGAAGGTAAGAAATATTTTAACATGGTCTGTTCATATACAATTCGCTTGGTCTCAGCTCCTTAATGATAAGCATGTTGCTTTCCTTCTGGACTAGGAGGACCTCTTTCATATGGGAATTTCATCTCCCGAGTTTAAGAAAAAAAAGGAGAGTTGGATTTTTTTTTTTAATTTGTTGGTTTTCAAGTGCCTGTAACTCCATAAGTAATTCTTATGCCAAAATTGTATATTTGGGGGTGGCATATTCTGCCACCCTTTCCCCACCACGTTCACGATGACTAAAATGGAGAAGCAGTCCACTGATGGATGTGAACAGGTAAGCAAAATGTGGTCCATCCAAGTGGTGGATTATTATCAGCCTTAAAATCAAAGAAGGTTCTGTTGCACGTTACAACATAGATGAACCCTGGGGACCTTATAGTGAGTGAAATAAGCTGGTCATAAAAAGACTGATGCTGTATGGTACCCCTACGTGAGACATTTAGGGTAATTAAAAATCATAGAGACACAACGTAGAATGGTGGTTTCCAGGCACTGGAGGAAGAGGGGGATGGAGAGTCATTGTTTAGTGGGTTTTAAGGGTCTCAGTTTTACAAAATGAAAAGAACTATGAAGAGGGAAGGTGGTGATGGTTGTGCCTTGGGATGAATGTATTTAATACCGTGAAACTGTGCACTGAAAAATATATGAGACGGTAAATGTTATGTTGTCTATTTTACCACAATTAAAAATTTGAAAAGTCAAAAGGATGATGGTGGATGGCAAAGTTCTTTTTCATTCGGTTCATTTAAAAGGACCATTTTCTTTTAAAATGTCAGTGTTTAAAATGTGACATTGAAATGTGAATCACATCCTGCTTCATCAGGCTTTGGGTGCAGCATTTTAAATGACTTAAAAATGTGTGTGGGCCTGTGATGCAGTTTTCTTAAAAGCATTCCGTGAGGCCAGGGGTAGGGAGTAAGGAGAGTGGGGACAGTTGCAGGGGTGGGGGGTGAGCAGGAGTTGGGATGGTGAGCAAACTTCCACCCTCGGACTAAATCTGGCCTCGCGCTTGTTTTTGTAAGGCCTGCATGCTAAGGATGGTTTTTACATCTTTAAGTGGTTGAAAAAACATTTTTTAAAAAAGGAATATTTCTTAATACGTGAAAATGATATGAAATTCAAATCTTAGCATCTAAAAACAGAGTTTGATTAGAGCACAACCATACTCATTCATTTACATCTTATCTATGGTTGCTTTCCTATTCCTTGGCAGAGTAGGATGGGAAATTAGAAACACCGGGCTGGCCTCATCTGTAGACTTAGAGAATGAACTTATAGTTGCCAAGGGGAAGGATGGAGGAAGGAATAGTTAGGGAGTAGGGGATGGACATATATACACCCTGCTATATTTAAAATGGGTAACCAACAAGGGCCTACTGTGTAGCACANTTCCCAGCCTCAGGATTTCCAGAATCTACAGCAAGACAGCCTTAGATCTTCACTGGAGAGGGACACAGCCACATTTCAAAAGAGGGGCAGTCTCAGCCTATATTTTTACCATATACAGCTTTTTTTTTTCAGCTGTGCTGCTCAGCATTTGGGATCCTAGCTCCCCAACCAGGGATGGAGCCTGTGCCCCTGCACTGGGAGCACAGAGTCATAACTACTGGACCAACAGAAAAGTCCTAACTGTATACAGTTTGTTGCTGGCTCGCAGGCCCACTGGCAATAACCTCTTGGGCCTCTGGTTTTGAGGATCTGCTGAGACAAACTGATGGGCTTAGAGAGCAGATGGGGGCTCACTGTTAGGTCAGTCAACATTTGTCTGCAGTGGTCAGGGCTATTTGAAATGGAAGGGACTGATGGCCTCTGACTAGCTTCATGGCCCCTGCAAAGCCTCCAGGTCCCACATTTCCACCTTTGCTAAACAGTGATGTATCTGCACTAGGTGATCTTAAAGGCTCTCTGAGGTTTGCTCCAGGTCCCAAAATGTCAGGTGCTTGCTCCTCCCCTCTAAAATGGGAGGCAGTTTCCACAACATACAGGGACTTCCACTGTCCTGCTGAGAACTGAAGGGGGCTCCCATGGGAGCAACTGACCAGTGAAACCCAGTGTCTGATCTGGGCTGGATGGGCGGGTCGGGGTCCACTGGCCCAGAACACTCTGGAGAAGGAATCTCAGGCCCCATCTGGACTCAGGTCCCTTGAGGAGCAATTGAACAATGTTGATCACAGTAGTGGATCAGTGGTTCTGCCAGGGGAAGGGACATATACACTGTCAGTCATAAGAAAAGCCAGACACGGTGGTGATACAGATTTTGTTCAGTGATGACTCCTGCACTAGGGAAGGAGTCCAGTGTCGACTGGGTTCCACATGGATTTGCTCAAGGGTACTGGGTGGTTCAAAGAATGAGTTTAGGGGCTCAAGGGGCTATAGCAGAATCTAGGAAGTGAAAAAATACCTGCAGCAAGTAGGGGCAGTCAGCACCCTGTGATTAGACTGGCTGTCTGAGAGCTGGCAGTTACAGTGTTGGGCTTCTACCTTCCCAGAGACAGGGACAGAGGCCTCCTCCTTCCTAATGATCACACTTGAAGGAATGGCCCTCGGTCCTTGAGAGAGACTGCCAGGTGGTGGGAGATACATGCACATCTCAAAGGGATGGAGAAAGGATTTACAATTGCAGCTTTTTAAAATAGATGCTCTATGGAGTGAACTTATGCTTACCAAGGGAAAGGAAGGGAGAAGAGATAGTTAGAAAGTTTGGGGTGTACACACCACTGTATTTAAAATAGATACCAGCAAGGACCTACTGTATAGCACACGGAACTCTGCTCAGTGTTATGTGGCAGCCTGGGTGGAAGGGGAGTTTGAGGGAGAATGGATACCTGTATATATATGGTTGAGTCCCTTCCCTATACACCTGAAATTATCACAATGTTGTTAATCGGTTATACTCCATTAGAAAATAAAAAGTTTAAATTAAAAAAAAATACTCTGTGGAAGGGAAGGTTGGGGTCTCTTCTCAGGTGTTGACTGGAGCCAACAGTAAATTCTTTTCCAGACAGAAAGTCAAATTGGGGCTTGATCATCTAGAAAGTCATGCTAGAGCATGCTCCAGTCTCCTTTTGGATGAGCAGTTCACACTGCGAGTTTTTGAAGCTCTCAACACAGAGGATTTGCCTTCCTTCACCTTTTCTCTAGATTGTGTCCTTCAGATGGGAAGAGGCTCGGGTAGCTATAGGAGAATCAATTTCCAGGCCTGTGATGTCCCTCTGTACCCCTCCCAGTCCGTGTCCTTCCCATCCCCTTTCATAATTATTTTTCATCTACTTTACTAAAACCATGCAATCCCTCCTGTCCAGATCTTCTTGAGGGGCAAAAAAACCACTGAGGCACTGGCAAAGGGCAATGTGAAATGCTGGTGCCGGTGACAAGGAAGTAAATGACTCTAAAATAACACATCATCTTGCAAGTCACGTGGTTTCTAGTTTTTATTTTCAACAACATCTTAGAAATTAAGAAGTAATCTGATGCTAGTGGCTTTGTGACATTTGGAATCTAATGTGGATACAGTTGACAAAAATTGAGTGGTGTCACTAAAAAATTTCCCTATAGTCCCATCCAGTCAATACTCGTATCTGTAAAAATGAAAAGTAGAATGATAATACCCTTCTTCTTTGAGCAATAAATAATATCCATCCAAGGATACATTCACTAAATGAGAGGGAAAAAAAATGTAAACACTCCATTAAGCGAGAGATGCATTTCTAATAACATTTAGCTCTTTGTGGCTAATAATTTAGTCAAAATTATTTTGTTATTTTGATTTGTGTGCTAATAATAATTGTAACAACAAAATCTAAGGGGAAACTTTTTATCAGAGCTTTATGACCACAGGAAATAGTAAAATTTTAATATTTTAATTTATATACATTTTTGTTTCAAAGAATGGTAGGGTGACTACTTAAAAGCAATGAAACTGTATGGAAAGAGTAAAGTTCAAGGAGAAAATAGGGATATGTGAAAGTAATATTTAAGTGAAAGAATGGCTTACTCATATATTTTAAAGTTAGAAGGTGGCCTAGCATCTTATCATAAACCATAATGGAAAAGAATAATTTGTAATTTTTAAAACTTCTGTGTTTTAAATGAAACATTTAAAAAGTAATGTATATATATAGTATGTATAACTGAATCACTTTGCTGTACAGCAGGAATTAACACATTATAAATCAACTATACTTCAATTAAAAAAAAATTAGATGGTGGTTGAACACTGAAAGAGAGGTAAATTTTTACCTCTACTCTCTCAGTTTTTCAGCTGGGCTCTGAAATAGATTAAGAGAAAAAAGTATACACTTTTACATACATGTTATTTGACCTGGGAGTCTTCATAAGGAATGAAGAACCCAAAGAGATGGTGGAACCATCTATACTATACATGCTCTAATAGTAGTTTGAACAAAAGGAGGTAATTATGGAAAAGGAGCTAAAATATATGGGATGAAGGAAGGTAAGAAATATTTTAACATGGTCTGTTCATATACAATTCGCTTGGTCTCAGCTCCTTAATGATAAGCATGTTGCTTTCCTTCTGGACTAGGAGGACCTCTTTCATATGGGAATTTCATCTCCCGAGTTTAAGAAAAAAAAGGAGAGTTGGATTTTTTTTTTTTAATTTGTTGGTTTTCAAGTGCCTGTAACTCCACAAGTAATTCTTATGCCAAAATGGTATATTGGGGGGTGGCATATTCTGCCACCCTTTACCCACCACGTTCACGATGACTAAAATGGAGAAGCAGTCCACTGATGGATGTGAACAGGTAAGCAAAATGTGGTCCATCCAAGTGATGGATTATTATCAGCCTTAAAATCAAAGAAGGTTCTGTTGCACGTTACAACATAGATGAACCCTGGGGACCTTATAGTGAGTGAAATAAGCTGGTCATAAAAAGACCGATGCTGTATGGTACCCCTACGTGAGACATTTAGGGTAATTAAAAATCATAGAGACACAACGTAGAATGGTGGTTTCCAGGCACTGGAGGAAGAGGGGGATGGAGAGTCATTGTGTAGTGGGTTTTAAGGGTCTCAGTTTTACAAAATGAAAAGAACTATGAAGAGGGAAGGTGGTGATGGTTGTGCCTTGTGATGAAGGTATTTAATACCGTGAAACTGCACTGAAAAATGTATGAGACGGTAAATTTTATGTTGTCTATTTTACCACAATTAAAAATTTGAAAAGTCAAAAGGATGATGGTGGATGGCAAAGTTCTTTTTCATTC
>SJYW01050026.1:0-10147 GCA_006410735.1 Raphicerus campestris
GGGGAGATCGTGTACACCTGTGGATGATTCATGTCAATGTATGACAAAACCAATACAGTACTGTAAAATAGAATAAAGTGTTAAAAGCAAAAAATAAATAAATAAATAAATAAAATACTTAGTTGAATTAAAGCAAGAATGTGACAAGAGGTAAAAAGATGTTTCAAGAACCAGGTTACATAAGTAAGGTCACCTGTCTCTCTGAGGCTAAAGGGGTAAAGTGGCTTGTCATCCAAGTAGGGTCCAGGACCCCAAAGGAGGCCCCTTCAGGGAGGTTTACCAAACTCATCGAGTCTTCTCTCTTTACTTACAGATCAGTACTCAGTCCAAGATTCACAGTGACACCTCCCCCCACGTCTTTGCCCTCATCTCTCTTCCTCCCTCTCTTTCACCCACATCCCTCCTCTCTGGTACACTGGTCCCCAAATTTCTAGGTTTCTCAGGATCCCCGAAATATTTTTCCATCTCACAGTGAGACAGTTGGGCCATTTTCGTTAAATCCCTCATGCACTGTGCCTAGAAGCTGCCTCCATGAAGAAAGCTGGGCGATGTCCTGGCTCATCTCACCTGTTTTCCTTACCTCTGTGCCACTGATGTCCAAGATCCACAACTTGTTTCATATATTTTGTCCAGTTTTCTAGTTGGAAAGTCAATTCTACCTTTATCAGTAAAAAGAAGTAGCAGCAATTTGTTTTTTTAATTTTACAAATATGACATTTTATGATGGATAGGGATAATAACCTGCTCATTCCCCCACACATTAGATGGAATCTGCCTTAAATGATCTGGAGGCTCAGATGTGCAAAGAGTCCACCTGCAATGCTGGAGATGCAGGAGACTCTGGCTCAATCCCCGTGTTGGGCAGATCCCCTGGAGGAGGGCATGGCAAGCCACTCTAGTATTCTTGCCTGGAAATCCTGTGGACAGAGGAGCCTGGCAGGCTATAGTCTCTAGGGCCACAGTGTCAGACACGACTGAGCAGCTGAGCGGAGCACACGGCACAGGGGCAGTTACTGGTCACTCAGCCGCACGTTAGTTGAGACCCGACTCAGATAACGTTTCCAATATTATGCAACATTCCAGCATTCCAGCAGCATGTGGGCTGTGTCTTGCGGATGAATAGAGTGAATTCAGGTGAAGGTCTAGAGAGAAAAGGGAGCACTTTCCATGCAGAGGGGTCCTTTCCTGATCCATGGGAATCATGGAAACATATGTAAAGAAACCTTCTGACTATCCCTCCTAAAAATTGTTAACTGGCATTATTTGAAAAGCTAGAGATACCATACCACACAGAAAATAATGGATGTAATAATGGAACGTTTCCCAAAGCATGTTTGTGTTTAGGGCTCTCCTCTTAAGAGTCCTGTCCCATTCTCCTGTGTGTACCCCACAAACTATCATCAGGAGGACTAGGTCAGGAGTAGGTCAGGATGAGGATAGTGAAAAAGCTGGCTTTAATCTCAGCATTCAAAAACTAAGATCATGGCATCTAGTCCCATCACCCCGTGGCAAATAGATGGGGAAACAGTGGAAACAATGACAGACTTTATTTTCTAGGGCTCAAAATCACTGCGAATGGTGACTGCAGACATGAAATTAGACACTTGCTCCTTGGAAGAAAAGCTATGACCAACCTAGACAACATATTAAAAAGCAGGGACATTACTTTGTTGACAAGGGTCCATATAATCAAACCTATGGGTTTTCCTCGAGTCATGTATGGATGTGAGAGTTGGACCAAAAAGAAAGCTGAGCACCGAATAACTGATGCTTTTGAACTGTGGTGTTCAAAAGAGAGCCCTTTGGCTCTTGAGACCCCTTGGAATGCAAGGAGATCAAACCATTCAGTCCTTAAAGAAGTCAGTTCTGAATATTCACTGGAAGGACTGATGCTGAAGTTGAAGCTCCAATACTTTGGACACCTGATGCGAAGAGCCGACTCATTGGGAAAAAAAGACCCTGATGCTGGGAAAGATTGAAGGCAGGAGGAGAAGGGGACGACAGAAAATAAGATGGTTGGATGGCATGACCGACTCGATGGATATGGCTTTGAGCAAGCTCCAGGAGCTGGTGTTGGACAAGGAAGCCTGGCCTGCTGCTCTCCATGGGGTCACAAAGAGTTGGACACAGCTGAATGACTGAACTGAACTGAGGTCAGGTTTGACTGTGGTGTAATCTTTAAGGTCACCACCAGAGGGCAGGGCTTCCTTCAGATGCGATTCCTTTCTGTACTTGCCAGTAGGCAAGCTGGTTGACTTGCCTACTCTGTAGCCACAAGACAGATGACTGCTGCTGTGCAGAAAGGGGCTCCCAGTTTCTGAGTGAGGAGCTTCTGTAACACCAGCCGGAGACTAGCTTTCTTAGATTTGGTGTTTCCAGGGAACGAGGACTGTTGCCAGAATGTTCTCTGCCACTCACTCAGTTCTTGTCATCTTCTTAACACTTGGTAAGTAGCATTTTATCCTAAAATGATTTTTCATTTTCCTGAGATAACAGGTAAGTTTTATTTTTCTTCTCTGGCTGAAAACTCCTCCTGCACATTTCTACTGTAACAAAGTGATTTTCTTGTAGGAGGGACCAATGGTGACTCCGTGAGCCAGACAGAAGGCCCAGTGACTCTCTCAGAGGGGGCTCTTATGACCCTGAACTGCACTTACCAGGCCATGTATTCAGATTCCTATCTTTTTTGGTATGTCCAGCATCTCAACAAAGCTCCTCAACTCCTCCTGAAGGGATCAATGACAAACCAGAGGCCAGAGCATGAAGGTTTTCAGGCCACTCTTGTTAAGAGTGACAGCTCCTTCCACCTGCAGAAACGGGCAGTGCAGGCATCAGACTCGGCTGTGTACTACTGTGCTCTGAGAGACACAGTGACACAGGGCCGCGGGGGAGCCGAGCACAAACCCCAGGGGAGCAGGAGGCTGAGTCAGGAGGAGGTATCTTCTCTCCTTGACCAGAATTTAGTTTACATTTAGAGTTTTTCAGGAAAACCAATCAAGCTCAGGTCTAATCCTAGAAACTCGGGAAGCTGGAAATTGCTCTACAGGGATAATAGGGTGGATGTAAGTCTTAAAGAAGACCCAAGCTCCAATCCCCAGAAGCACCCCTGTTCAACCAGAAAGATTCCTCTCTTCTCTAGACTGACTTTTTTTAAAAATATATTTTTCTCATAATGTGAGATGGATATTAGATGCCACAGAATTAATAATTCATTTTGAGGAAAGAAGCAGATGATTAAAAGCTGCATCAACTGAATCATAATCATAAACCAACACAGAGGTACCAAGCAAATCACATAGCAGTCTGCCTGTGGCTGAGACGTTAACGCTGTTGAGGTGCTGTTTCCAGGGAAAGCCTTTGAACTGGAGCTGCTGCAGCAGTGGGATGAAGAAGCATTTGTGACTTTTGAGTGGCTGTGTTTCTTTTATTATTTATTTGTTTATTTAGTTTTGGCTCATCTGGGTCTCTGTTACTGAACTCGGGCTCTCTCCAGCTGCAGTGAGTGGAGGCTGGTCTTCACTGCAGGGCGTGGGCTTCTCGGTGCGGTGGCTTCTTGCCGCAGAGCACAGGCTCCAGGGGCGCGGGCTTCAGCAGTGGCGGCGTGCGGGCCAGTAGTTGCAGCGCGCAGCCTCTAGGGCTGCATTTCGGATACAAGGAAATAAGAATGCATGGTCTGGTGAGCTCGTACTCATTTTGACTACAGGGTGGATATTTAAAAGCAAGATGATTTTAGCACGCATTATTGATGACTGTTTGACACATACAGCTGCACAAATTTTGTCCACCGAGAAACTTGCTGCGATTGCATTAAACAGACAAGGAACTTCATTCAGCGTAAATTTCCCCAGAAACCGATGCCTTGGAGTGTAGGAAGAAAAGTTATGATGATTGAGAGTAAACAGTTTTATCTTCCTGTATGAAAGAAAAACTTGTGAGCTTATTTCACTGTAGATTTGGGCTGCAGATCCCTCCCCCCAAAAAAGAACTATACAAAAATGGATGACTGTTCTATACATCTGTGTCTCTTTTGCTGTCTCACATACAGGGTTATCGTTACCATCTTTCTAAGTTCCATATATATGCGTTAGTATACTGTACTTTTCTCTCTTGCTTGCTTCACTCTGTATAATAGGCTCCAGTTTCATGTACGGGGAGGGAGGAGGGAAAGGGGTTCAGGATGGGGAACACGTGTATACCTGTGGCGGATACATGTTGATGTATGGCAAAACCAATACAATATTGTAAAGTAATTAACCTCCAATTAAAATAAATAAATTTATTTTTAAAATGGATGATTGTTCTCAGGGGTCACTATAATCATAATAAATTGTTTTTGTCACAAAATGTATGTCTATCCTAGATGCATTGACTAAATATGCATGCAGCCCTGATGTAATTGTTGTTAAGTTAATTACAGCATGGCAACCCACTCCAATATTCTTGCCTGGAGAATCCCATGGACAGAGGAGCCTGGTGGGCTACAGTCCGTGGAGTCAAAAAGAGTCAGATATGACCAAGTGACTTTCAAGTCTAAATAGGCAGGTTACAGTCACCAACCACATCAGCGAGCCATGGCGTGACACAGGCAAAGTGATGTCAGCCAGTCACACTTCCTGCTCTGGTGCAGAAGCGCCTCACGGCTCAGTCACCGTGCCTGTGCCCTGGCAGGCCCAGGTCAGGCACCTCCACCCGGATTCGAGAGAGAACACAGAGCATCTCACTCAGAGAAAGAACGTCCCGCATGGGGCTCCCTGGCCTGCTCAGAGCTGTCATAGCCTCTGTCTACCTTGGTAAGGCTGGTAAGGATGACTGCAAACAGACTCACCTCCGCTCAGCTCCCATGTGTAGAGGCAGGGCAGGTTATTATTGTCTGTTGGGGTTTAGGAGAGTTGGTTAACTGGTAGAGGAATGAGAACTCTTAATCCTCTGTTTGTTCCTTGAAGCCCTGTGAATTCCACCAGAAGAAGCATCCTCTTCCTTTCTGTCTCTCTTTCTCCATATATATGTATATTTTTTCTTCTCTCTAGGATCCATCATGGCCCAGAAAGTAACTCAAAATCGGTCAGAAATTTCTGTGCTGGAGAAAGAGGATGTAACCTTGAACTGTGCATATGAAGCTAATAGTTATACTTATTATTTATTCTGGTACAAGCAACCACCAAGTGGGGAAATGATTTTCCTTATTCATCAGGAGTCTTACAATGAGCTGAATACAACAAAAGATCAGTATTTTTTGAACTTCCAGAAAGCAACAAGTTCCATCAGCCTCACCATCACAGACTCAGAGCCCGAAGACTCAGCGGTGTATTTCTGTGCTCTGAGAGACCACAGTGATGCCGCTGCCTGAGGGAGCCCCACAGAAACCTCAGATGTCAACATGTGGAGTCTCCCAGCTATGAACACCTTAGTGAGATTCTCGGTAAGGACAGAAGAAGGTAGGGGAGTTAGAAGTGAAAACCTCACTGTAAGGGAAATGCTATCTTTAGCTCAGAGAGCATATCTTAAAGTGTCAGTCATCAAAAATACCTTTATCTTCAATTCTTTATCTTGCAGAAGATCGTTTGTCAAATTAAAAAAAAACTTTTAAATGGTGATTTTATTAAAGTTTAGCTTTAATAAAATTTAGCTTTAAAAAATTCAATAGTATTTTACTAAATCTGCACCTGAGTTGTCAGAGTTTTAGGTTCACTGCACAAATATTTATGCATTGTTAAGTCTGGCCATCATTGTGGATCTGAAATATCTCTGAAAAGACACTTCTTGGACCTTCCCTGTGCCCTGCCTCACCTGTGCCATGAATGACTTGGAATGATGTGCATAGAGTAACTGTTACCACAAATCTTCACCCCAAGGAGAAATGAAACCCTACAGTTTGCTCAGAACTAACCTCATCACCTGGTCACATTCCCTATATGTGATTACAAAGTTATGTATGTGTAAGGTAGACAAAATAATATGCAAAGAAGGAATGCTAAAAACAAAATAACTCACCAATTTTACTAGTCAAAAAAGAAAAACTCTATTAGAGATTCATACCTTATAGGATATTTTTATTCTGAGGTTTTACCTGACAGTATATTGTAAAATAATTATTTCAGAACATTATTTACAGGTCAACATCACACATTTTAATGGTGATATTCCAGTGTGTGATTTTATCGTACTTTGGGGCTAATTCCATTTTACTAGCTTTTTAGATTGTTTTACTCACTGTAGTAAACAATACTGGAATAAACACAAAGGGATTTGGTGATTTTCTTGATGATTCCTAGAGTTTATTAGGAGCTTACCATTAAATCTTTCTGATATGGCTCCTTGCTCATTTCTGTGACCCTGGAGTATAGAGCATTTTCACTCTGCAATTGATAAACAGTCATATTTTCCTTGTTTCACAAAATTCTTTTATACGAAGGCTTTGCTTTATACTTTAGTCCCAGTTAACTCCAGATGGCTTCAGTTTTGGATGATTCCGCACCACACATGTGCAGAGTAGCTGGTATACAACATCTAAAAGACTTAAGTCTCTGCACTATTGCTCGGTGATATTAGGTGGGAATTAACCTAGTGGGTTTGCTTTCATCTGGAATTCAAATGAAAAAGGAAGATACTCTTCCTTGTGTAAGGATTTTCTATCCTTATTGTACAAATAACAATGATCCCAATAAAGAGCAACTTTGCAGAAAAGAAAGTATAAGTGTGTGTGTGTTTGCAATGCACATGTGTGAGGAGAGAGAGAGACAATAGACTTACATAGCCAAGTCATCAAGTAATTAACTAGTTAAAAGAGTTGAATTTTGTAAAACGTATTGGAAAGAAGGAAGTAATCTAGAGTCAACTTTTAATGAAGAAAATAGATGCAAGCAGTTTCAAGGAACAAATCAAACACGTGAAAGAAAAAAAAAAAGTATCCTAGAATTGACTCTTTGCAATCCCATGGACCGTAGCCCACCAGGCTCCTCTGTCCATGGGATTTCCCAGGCAAGAATACTGGAGTGGGTTGCCATTTCCTTCTCCAGGGAATCTTCCCGACCCAGGGATTGAACTCATATCTCCTCCATTGGCAGTCAGGTTCTTTATCACAGTAAAGTGCAAGAAGTTGTCATTGCAACCTATTGTGAGCTTCAAAATCCTCCAGACTCCAGGGGAATATTTCAAACTCTCTGAGTCAATCCTTTGGATCTCCTTTAACTTGAGGAAGATTGAAAAAACACACATCACCACAGCTTCACTTTGTTCTCTTTTGTTTTAAATATTTTAAAAATTTATTTGGCTATGCCAGCTCTTAGTTGCAGCACATGGGATCTAATTCTCTGTCTGGGGTCAAACCCGGGTCCCTAGCATTGGGAGTTCAGCGTCTTAGCCACTGTACCATCTGTGAAGTCCCTATTTATTCCAACTCTTTAGTGGATTATCAGTTTTCTTATATATCATTATTGTGCAGAATAGGCAAAGGAAGGTTAAAGAGTGGGCTTATATACGTTTTGCAAGTGTCTTCAAGCTTGTATTGCGGTCTCTCTCCATGTGTTCTCATGTACTGAAGGCTGAGTTCAAAGCCCAAGACAAAAGGGATGTTGCAATTAATATGCTTTTGTGTATCTACATCTATATCTATAATTATGTATTGTATTTTTCAGTTGCTCAGTCATGTCTGACTCTTTCTGACCCAATGGACTGCAGAACACCAGGCTTCCCTGTCCTTCACTATCTCCCAGAGCTTGCTCAAACTCATGTCCATTGAGTCAGTGATGGCATCCAACCATCATCCTCTGTCATCCCCTTCTCCTTCAATCTTTCCCAGCATCAGGGTCTTTTCCAATGAGTCGGTTCTTCGCATCAGGTGGCCAAATTATTGGAGCTTCAGCTTCAGCTTCAATCCTTCCAATGAATATTCAGAACTGATTTGCTTCAGGATTGACTGGTTTCATCTCTTTGCAGTCCAAGGTACTCTCAAGAGTCTTCTCCAACACCACACTTCAAAAGCATCAGTTCTTCGGCTCTCAGCCTTCTTTTTGGTCCAACTCTCATATCCATACATGACTACTGGAAAAATCATAGCTTTGACTATATGGACCTTTGCTGGCAAAGTAATATCTCTGTTATGACTGAAACTGTGAGCTCCATAGGGTCAGGAAATGTGAATGCATTGTACATTACACAGTACATAGCACAGAGTGGCTACACAGAAAATATTGGTTGACTGAAGAAGAATAATTAATTCATGAAATCAACAGATATAGAGCTTCTACCCTTTGGATGCTGTTAGGTAATTGTGGATCTATTATTTCTTGTAGTTCATTTCTCATCACCATAGGAATACTTCTGTTTATATGTGTCATAAGTTCCCTTTCTGTTTGAACAGATTTTCTTCATATGGTACTATTTTTAGGCTTGCAATTAAATTAAATGGTCTCCCTCCTGTTGGCATAGACAGAGCCATCTTAATCACCTGATTGAGTGTATAGTAAAGTATATAGACTTGTTCCCTTGCAAACTTGGAAGTCTCTCATCAGTGATTCTTCTAGGTTTCAGCCAATGTTAATGTACACATGTATTATCTCTTTTCTGCTTTCATCTCTGGATTTTTTAATCTTTGAATTTGAGCCTCAAATATTTACTTGTTGTGGCTAGAGGTATGAATCCTATTAAGCTAAGGATGGTAGTGGGCAAGGAGGGAGCAGTGGTCCAGACTGAAAGGAAGTCATAGTTACCTTAGTTCTCTCTGAGCCCCAACACTCTCCCTTTCCACCTTTATTTCCAGGGTTCAAAGGAAATGACTTTGTGTAGCAGATATTCTCCATACACTAGATACTGCCCATGAGTACAACTGGATGGTGTCAAACTATCTGTTTCTATTTACCTTTACCATTGCCATGACTTTTGCTGCTTCTTTGCATATTTTTTCTTTCAAATCTAAAGACCTAGTTTAGGGATAAATGCTCCTACCACTGGGAGTCCTAGCCTAAGACAAGAACAATGCCTTGTGGTTTTTCTAGTTTCTATTTTCAAGGCCTGACTTATTTTGATCAAGAACAATTTTCAGCTCCTGGATTCACAACCCTAAAGAAAATGTTTAGAAAGTGTTATCCTCAATTGTAATATTTGTATTTAAAAAATCATTATTTAAAATACTCTGCCCCTGGAGCAGTAGAAAGAAGAATCANCAATGCCTTGTCTGTTTTTCTAGTTTCTGTTTTCAAGGCCTGACTTATTTTGATCAAGAACAATTTTCAGCTCCTGGATTCACAACCCTAAAGAAAATGTTTAGAAAGTGTTATCCTCAATTGTAATATTTGTATTTAAAAAATCATTATTTAAAATACTCTGCCCCTGGAGCAGTAGAAAGAAGAATCACTACATCCTTGGAGAAATGAGCTGTTTGACCTTGGAATGCTGTCTGTGAAAACAAGGTCCATGGAAGCCTGTAATTTTCTCAAAAAGTAATAACAGAAGGAAGGAATTTTCATTCTTGGGACAATTTGTAAAGAGTATTCTCTTCTTCAAGAAACACACGCTCTATTATAGGAAAGAAGTTATAGACAATAAAGGAGATTCTGACTTTTAGCTCAGTTTGATGACTTAAAGATTGATAGGCATTTTTCTCAGAGAACTTTAAAGTTAAAGAAATGTGAATGTTAGAAGAGATTACAGTTATCTACAATCATAAGATAGATGTAGCCATTTTCTGAATCTAAACTGGAAAGCATTGCCCTATAATACATGATAGAAGATTTCAGAGGTGATGAATTGAGAAGAGCTTGGCTTTTACTACAATTTTAACTTTACTCTTTAGGTAGAGAAATCACAGTAAGTATAAAAAGGNTCAATCATAAGACAGATGTAACCATTTTCTGAATCTACACTGGAAAGCATTGCCTTATAATACATGACAGAGGATTTCACAGGCGATGAATTGAGAAGGGCTTGGCTTTTTACTACAATTTTAACTTTACTCTTTAGGTAGAGAAATCACAGTAAGTATAAAAAGGGAAAGTCACAGGCTCAAAAAACAATTTTTTTTTCCCTCCCCTATGAGAAGTCTTCAATCCACATTTTGGTTATGTTGCTTTGAACTAGTAACTTGATAACAGCAAATAGGTAAAGGCTGAAACAAAGATGATGACACAGCCCTTTAAAAAATATTTAAAAA
>SJYW01050027.1:5550-17971 GCA_006410735.1 Raphicerus campestris
GCAGCCCACCAGGATCCTCTGTCCCTGGGATTCTCCAGGCAAGAATACTGCAGTGGGTTGCCATTTCCTTCTCCAATGCATGTATGCATGCTAAGTCGCTTCAGTCGTGTCTGACTCTGTGCGACCCCATGGACAGCAGCCCACCAGGCTCCTCTGTCCACAGAAGTCTCTAGGCAAGATTACTGGAGTGGGTTGCCATTTCCTTCTCCAGAGAGAACACTATGGAGGTTCCTTAAAAATCTAGAGTTGCCATATGATCCAGAAATCCCACTCCTGAGCATATATCTGGAAAATACTTACTATAATTCAAAATAACGTTAATCCATGTACCCAACGTTCACTGAAGCACTATTTACAATAGCCTAGACATGGATGCAACCTAATGTCCAGTGACAAATGAATGGATAAAGAAGATGTGGTATATATCTACAAGGGAATATTACTCATCCATAAAAAATAATGAAACACTGCCATTTATGGCAACATGGGTGGACCTAGAGATTATCATATTAAGTGGAGTAAGGCAGAGAAAAACAAATATCATCTGACATTCCTTCTGTGTAGACTCTAAAAAGAAATGATACAAACGAACTTATTTATAAAACATAAACAGATTCACAGACATAGGAAACAAACTTGTGGTTACCCAAGTGGAGAGCAAAGGAAGGAGATAAATTAGGAGTTTGGGATTAACAGATACACACTGCTATATATAAAATAGATAAGGCAGAAGGACCTAGTGTATAGGACAGGGAGCTATATTCAATATCTTATAATAGATTATAATGGAAAAAAACTTGAAAAGGTACACACACACAAACACATACACATATATATGCATGAATCACTTTGCTGGGCACCTGGAACTAACACATCATTGTAAATCTACTGCACGTTAATAATAATTTAAAAAATTTTGCACTCACGTCTTTATTGAATACCTTGAGATTTTTGAAACACCAGGCAGCCCATTCACAAGGGCAGGTTGAAACAAATCTCCAGACCTGGAATATAAATAAATATTCAAGAAGTATTTGAAAGAAGGTTGTTCATAAAAATGGTGATGAAGCTCTTTCATTTTATAACTTATTGATAGATGTGTGTGATCCAGCTTATTACAGTAATGATGATATCTGTATGGACAAAGAGGACACAAATTAATGACAGATCTCACTGTACTATGTGTATCTATGTACTATGAAAACAGAAATGAAGCATGGGGGTCATTTCAGAATTTCAGAAAAAGATTATGTAATGCTAACTATAATGGTATCATATGAAAATAGCATTTTCATAAATCATAGAAACTTAAGTAATGAATGTATGTGAAATTAAGGTACACTGGTTAAAATAAAACAGGCATTCAATTCTACTTGGATGGAGCTCTCTGCATTGACGTGGGATTAGCCAAGGAACAAAACTGGTAGAGATAAACAGTTACTCAATAGGTTGGTGAGTTCCAATTGCTTATGCGCATAGATCAAGAACTGNTTAAAATAAAACAGGCATTCAATTCTACTTGGATGGAGCTCTCTGCATTGACATGGGATTAGCCAAGGAACAAAAACTGGTAGAGATAAACAGTTACTCAATAGGTTGGTGAGTTCCAATTGCTTATGCGCATAGATCAAGAACTGCAGATATTCAGAAACCAACACAGACCATGGCTCTGGGATTAGGGCGTTTACACAATCCTGAATCTTCTGGCAGGTAGTAAATAATTGGCCTTTCTCCTTTCCTGCCTGTTTCTCCGGATGCCAAAGGTCAATACGATGTCTATAAACCACAAAAAGCAAGCAGCAATCTAAATACTGCTGAGAAAATGATTCTCAATACTACTTCTCAGAATCTGAAAGGATTTTTGTCCTTGGTCTATCAGTTTCTATTAATAACAAGAGTTCACCTTGAGGCATTTACTTTTGAAATATGCTAAAGCTATCTCTTTAATTTTTTAAACTAATTTATTTTAATTGGAGGCTAATTACTTTACAATATTGTGACATTGTTGCAATTATTAAGCTAGTTGCAAGTTAACTTACCTGTATATGACTTGAACATTATTAAAGCTTATAAAATAACATAAACATCCACAATGGTGAATTTTGTGTTTGCTAGCAGGCAGTCTTCCACTCCACAGTCTACGGTTTCCTTTCTTTGCACAGTTACAATAATCGCCCCATCCTAAGCAATAAACACACTCTTTCTGTCTCAGAGGACCACGCCTGGCTTTAGCAGCGAACTGGATGTTTTATCAGTACAATCTTGGCAAAGTTGCAATCAGCAGCTTTCATGAAATACTTTGGTTTTCTCGCTCTGATTTGGCCTTGGGGATGATCATAAACTTTCTGTCAGATTGGATTTCATTACCCCAAATTAAAGTACAATTGAATTTTAACTAGTCTTACTAAGCTTTTTTTGTATGGTGTGATTGGTTTTATGGAAAAAGAACTCCTTAGACTTTGAAATCTACATATAATAAACATTACTGGGTTAAAATAGTTATTTTTAAAAAAAAATTATTTAAGGCATGTGAGATCTTACTTCCCTGATCAGGAACTGAACCTGTGCCCCCTGCAGTGGAAGCTTGGAGCCTTAACTACAGGACCAGCAGGGAAGTCCCAGTATTCTTATCTTTATCAGATATTTTTGTGCCATTCATACTATACCTGTCACCCAAATCAACTCTCTAGACCTGAAAAATGTATTAACTATAAGATTTTAAACAAATCTAATAATTAAAAGTGAAAATTCATGGAATGTCTTAACTGTTTCCCTGTTCTGAGAACTTGGTATCATTTATGAGAAAGATGGCAAAAACAGGGACAAATTTCAAATATTTTACCTTGAAGAATATACATGAAACCACAAACCTTTAAAGTAAAGACAGGTGGGTTCCTTTCTCTTTTTCCCAAAAGGAGGTTCTAGAGAAGGTATTCTTTCTTCTTTCTTCTTTTGCATGAAAAATCAGGCTGGGAGATGTTGAGATGAATCCCTGGCAGGACAGACATGGGGCTAGCAGAGAAAACCTCCTAGAAAAAGTAAGGGCATCAAAACCTTTAATAAGCCTGTTTGAGGAAAACAGAAACTTGTAAAGAATCCTTCGATGTGTGCGTGCATGCTAAGTCGTTTCAGTCATGTCCAACTCCTTGCAACACTATGGACTGTAGCCCACCAGGCTCCTCTGTCCATGGAATTCTCCAGGCAAGGATATTGGAGTGTGTTGCCATGCCATGCTCTCCTTCAGGGGATCTTCCCAACCCAGAGACCAAACCCATGTCTCCTGCATCTCCTGCTTTGGCAGGTGGGTCTTTATCACTAGCTCCACCTGGGAAGCCCAAAGAAGGCCTTTAGGAAACTACAACTGCTCAAAAAAACAAACAAACAAACAAAAAAAACAAACACCAGGCTGGCACTGTGGACAGGAGTTAAGGGCAAACCTGATAAAGACAAACTTACAGATGATACAGAGGAAGAATCAGTCAGGAAAGTATCTGGTTTAGGAAACACATGAAGGGTGCAATTAGCTAGATCTAGATACTGGCCAGCTTTAGAGTTTGGCTCAAATAACTAAGAGGGTTTCCAAACCTTCAGGATGCTGACGCGGAGAAGCTACCTCCTCAAGGAGCAAGGAGCAGTCATCACAGGGATTCTCCGTGTGCAACACAACTGGATGAATACAAGTGCAGGATGCAAGGCCTTCTGGCAGGTGAGGTGAAAGTGTAAGTCGCTCAGTTGTGTCCCACTCTTTACAACCCCATAGATTCCATATGGGATTCTTCAGGCCAGAACACTGGAGTGGGAAGCCATTCCCTTCCCCAGGGGATCTTTCCAAACCAGGGATCAAACCCAAGTCTCCCACATTGCAGGTGGATTCTTTACCAGCTGAGCTACCACGGAAGCCCTGGCAGGTGGTGGCGGGGGGAGGCCTTAAATAAGAATACAATGGCTGACATGAATACATACAACTGGTTCTTCCCAATAAATGCATAGCTGTGTCACTGGTCTAGCCAGCCTTGCACCAGCACTCAAAGAACCTTCCAAGATAACTCTAAATTTCCAGCCTTCCCTTTCCACACCTCCTCGGCCACTTAAACTATCCACATCCATGGGCTCCAGGAACCTATCCCTTGGGTCCTTGTGCACATGTGCTGCTGCAGCAAACTCTGCCAAAGCGTCAGGCTCCATCACCATTTCCTGGTTATTGCCAATTTCACCCTACTTGAGTATTTACCTTGTTTCAGACTGTCAGCCTGCCCCGCTCACAGATGTGTGTCTGCCACTCAATTTAGGTCTTGACTTTCTAGATTCCTGGTCTCAGAACAATGAATATTATTTCTGGATGAGGACTGATGCCCACATGTGACCACTTGCTTTTTTCAGAGTTACCAGTAATGCCATGTAAATCCCCACCTGGTCCCCAGGGAAATGTGACCTGGTTGGAAGGCAAATGTACCTACAGGAGGAAGTGCAGTCTCCAGAAGAGAGGATCGTAGGTGATAATAGAGATGAGCCAAAATGACTTACAAATAGATGAGAAAAGAAGAGAAGCTAAAGGCAAAGGAGAAAAGCAAAGATAAACCCATTTGAACGCAGAGTTCCAAAGAATAGCAAGGAGAGATATGAAAGCCTTCCTCAGGGATCAATGCAAAGAAATAGAGGAAACCAATAGAATGGGAAAGACTAGAGATCTCTTCAAGAAAATCAGAGATACCAAGGGAATATTTCATGCAAAGATGGGCTCAATAAAGGACAGAAATGGTAGGGACTTAACAGAAGTAGAAGATATTAAGAAGAGGTAGCAAGAACACACAGAAGAACTTTACAAAAAAGATTTTCACGGCCCAGATAACAACAATGGTGTGATCACTCACCTAGATCCAGACATTCTGGAATGCTAAGTCAAGTGGACCTTAGGAAGCATCACTATGAACAAAGCTAGTGGAGGTGATGGAATTCCAGTTGAGCTATTTCAAATCCTAAAAGATGATGCTGTGAAAGTGCTCTACTCAACATGCCGGGAAATTTGGAAAACTCAACAGTGGCCACAGGACTGGAAAAGGTCAGTTTTCATTCTAATCTCAAAGAAAGGCAATGCCAAAGAATGTTCAAACTGCCACACAATTGTACTCATCTCACATGCTAAGTAATGCTCAAAATTCTCCAAGCTAGGCTTAGCAGTATGTGAACTGTGAGTTTACATATGTTCAAGCTGGATTTAGAAAAGTCATGGGAACCAGAAATCAAATAGCCAACATCCATTGAATCATCAAAAAAGTAAGAGAGCTCCAGAAAAACATCTACTTCTGCTTTATTGACTATGCCAAAGCCTTTGACTCTGTGGATCACAACAAACCGTGGAAATTCTAAGACACAGAGATGGCTTGCTGATAAGATTAAGGTGTCTCTTTGCATAACATCAGGAGGTGACTAATTTGATCCTGGCAACATAAACCATGGAAACCATTCAGCATATTTGTGGGTTCAGCAGACAGGATATTGTAATAACAGCTTAAAATAGATAACGTAAACCATGGATACCATTCAGTGTATTACAGTATCCTAAGCAGAGAGGATACTGTTTCTGGGGCTTCCCTGGTGATCCAGTAGCTAAGACTCTGTGCTCCCAATGCAGGGTGACCAGGTCTGATTCCCGGTGGAGGAACTAGATCCCATACACCACAACTAAGAGTTGCATGCCACAGCTAAGACCTGGAGCAACCAAATGAATAAAAATAAATATTTTTGAAAAATAATAATAAGAAGAAGGATACTTGTTCCCTGGGAAGCAGCAAAAAGCAAAGGCCAACACCAAAGAAGCAAAGAGGCCTTGATTAATGTAATATCCTGATCCACTCAACAAGTACTTCCCACAAGCTGAGATATTCACAAGGCTGCCACAGCATTATCATTGTATTCAATGAATATCTATCATGTGCCAGAGTACTATGTGAAATGTTTATAGTTCGCTATCTGGAAAAATAAGAGAATTGCAGGGCAGTTAGGCTTGTGAGCCACAGCTTCTGAAGCCCATGTGCCTAAAGCCCGCGTTCTGCAAAAAAAGAAGCCACGGCAATGAGAAGCGTGTACCACAAGGAAAAGTAGCCCCCACTCAGTGCAGCTAGAGAAAGCCCGTGCGCACCAATAAAGACCCATCGCAACTAAAACTAGTAAATAAATAAATAAAATTAAGCTTAAAAGAAAACAACATCCCACTTAAGGAAAAAGAACAATAAGACAGAAACCCTGTTTGTGGAGCTCACAGTCTTTTAAGGAAAACAGATACGTAAGCAAAGAGTTTCAATACTATGTTAAGAGGTTTAATTCAAAATGTCACGGAAACTCAGAGAAGGTAGTCTAATCTTCCCAGAAGCATCAGGGAAAATTCTCATAGGTGGAGCCCCTAGAAATTAATAAGGATTCATCCATTCAACTAGCTGGCCTTCCACTCATTCATCATGGATGTGTTGAGCATTTCTGATCGTTCTAGATGCTGTGTGTACAATACTGAACAAGACAAACAAGGTTCCTCCCTGCGTGGGAGGGAGTGGATGACATTACCAGGAGAAACACAGAATGTTCCCTTCAGACCACCCAATATCCACCCTCTGGCCTCATTTCCTCTCCCACATATATTTTCCGACTGAGACCAGAGTGGCTTGACCTCTCAAACGGGAGCATTTTGATCTTTTTGGTAAGTACAGCTCTCACCATGACACAGAATTGCCAGTTCGTTTCTTCCCATTGCAGTGAGAATAATTTTGGAAGTACAGGATCTGATAAAATCAAGTTTCTGAAAACGCAGAGCTGGGAATCAATTTCAAGCAGAAATAGAAGTGAATCATGGGACGCCCAGGCTGCCATGAGATTTCCTTACCTTCTTTCAACAGTGGAAGTCTTTTCTGCCAGTGGAACAAGTTCTCTTTTCTAGGATAAAGTATGTGGAAGAGCAGCAGGAGTTTCTTCATGAATTGTAGGAAGAACTCCCGATACCCAGCATCTAACAGAAGTGAAGTCAGACACGTACTCCACTTTGATTTCTCCCTACACCCTGAGTCTTCAGACCTGGGGCCCCTTCTGTGGTGCCTACAGCTGGTGTCACACTGTGATTCAGGGTGCCGAGAATGCTGGGGACTCTCTAGGGTGGCCACTTCCGGAAGGAACACTCAGCACCCTCTGTCCGAGAAGGAAGTGGGGGAACTGGGCCAGCTCCTCCCCTTCTGTGCACAGAGGCTCCTCTGCAAAGAGACACGTGCTCTGCACCCTATATGGTATTGAGACCCCCTTCATAGTGCTTGAAGGTGACAAGTGAAAATGTCCCTAGAGAAAGCTAAAATATTTCCTACCCTAACATTAGGGAAAAATTCTAACCACTGGAACCAGTGGTTTCAAACCAGACTAACCTTCAAAGATCTCAGATTACGCCTTTAGAAATGACCACAATTTCATAACAGAGGCAAGAGAAAGACAGTTAGAAACTTCTGCAAAGCACAGTTGGTACCACTATGAAAACTCATATTTCCTGTTTGCCAACACATCTGCTTTAAATCTCTCAAGCAATTAATTGCATCGCAAGTGTTATGTGTCAACTTTTTCTCATATTTAGAGTTTTCATTTTTAAAATTTCTTCAAATCATACATGCATGCAGTCAAAAATGAAAAATGCAGACAAACCTAAAAAGCAAGATTTTTAATTCCTCATATTCCTGCCACTTGAAGATAACCTCCGCTGGCACTTCAGTGTATATACTTCCAGACATTTTTCTGTGTTTAGGTGGATTTTGGTGTAAGCTTCTCAACACCCATTCCATGCCGCACCATCGTGGAACATTCACAGTTTTGTTGGGATTTGCCCACTCTCAGCCCCGATGTAGATCCTGATTTGACTAAATGCAATTACGATCACCTCATGCTGGCTCAGAGGTTAAAGCATCTGCCTGGAATGCAGGAGACCCTGGTTCGATCCCTGGGTTGGGAAGATCCCCTGGAGAAGGAAATGGCAACCCACTCCAGTACCCTTGCCTGGGAAATCTCATGGACAGAGGAGCCTGGTGGATTGCAGTCCATGGAGTCGCAAAGAGTCAGGCACGACTGAGCGACTAACACACACATCTAACCCAGACCTAAATCATCAACACAAAGCTCTTCCCTGACCACAAGGAAAGTCACATGATCAAGATGATCCAATTAGAGGGAAGCCTAGGACTCTTGCTAAAGGGTGGGGCAGAGGTAGGGGAGACACTCACTCACTCCTTCTCTAGGTTTGGACTCAGAGACCTCGGAGCTACTGGCAGCCATCTTGCCTCCACAAGACAAACCAGTTCTCAGGTGAAGTAGATGCTTCAGAGGTTAAAAAAGAGGGAGAAAAAGAAATTAGGTTTTTAAAGAGCTTTCTGAGCTGCTAAGTTAACACCCAAATCTGTCTTACTTCTGGAGTCCCTAGTTAGATGAACAATAAATTTGCTTGTTGAAATCACTTTAAATGGAATTTTCTGTGACTTGTAACTGAATGTATCCATCTTGATGTTTTTATAAAACTGAGGCCATATTGAACATACTGTTTATAACTTCCTATTTAAAAATATGTCATAATCATCATTCATTTTCAAGATAAATATACTTTTACAAAATTATTAATTGCTTCAGAGTAACCTGTTAGCAGTGGCCACAGGACTGGAAAAGGTCAGTTTTCATTCTAATCTCAAAGAAAGGCAATGCCAAAGAATGTTCAAACTACCACACAATTGTACTCATCTCACATGCTAAGTAATGCTCAAAATTCTCCAAGCTAGGCTTAGCAGTATGTGAACTGTGAGTTTACATATGTTCAAGCTGGATTTAGAAAAGTCATGGGAACCAGAAATCAAATAGCCAACATCCATTGAATCATCAAAAAAGTAAGAGAGCTCCAGAAAAACATCTACTTCTGCTTTATTGACTATGCCAAAGCCTTTGACTCTGTGGATCACAACAAACCGTGGAAATTCTAAGACACAGAGATGGCTTGCTGATAAGATTAAGGTGTCTCTTTGCATAACATCAGGAGGTGACTAATTTGATCCTGGCAACATAAACCATGGAAACCACTCAGCATATTTGTGGGTTCAGCAGACAGGATATTGTAATAACAGCTTAAAATAGATAACGTAAACCATGGATACCATTCAGTGTATTACAGTATCCTAAGCAGAGAGGATACTGTTTCTGGGGCTTCCCTGGTGATCCAGTAGCTAAGACTCTGTGCTCCCAATGCAGGGTGACCAGGTCTGATTCCCGGTGGAGGAACTAGATCCCATACACCACAACTAAGAGTTGCATGCCACAGCTAAGACCTGGAGCAACCAAATGAATAAAAATAAATATTTTTGAAAAATAATAATAAGAAGAAGGATACTTGTTCCCTGGGAAGCAGCAAAAAGCAAAGGCCAACACCAAAGAAGCAAAGAGGCCTTGATTAATGTAATATCCTGATCCACTCAACAAGTACTTCCCACAAGCTGAGATATTCACAAGGCTGCCACAGCATTATCATTGTATTCAATGAATATCTATCATGTGCCAGAGTGAACATTCACTATGTGAAATGTTTATAGTTCGCTATCTGGAAAAATAAGAGAATTGCAGGGCAGTTAGGCTTGTGAGCCACAGCTTCTGAAGCCCATGTGCCTAAAGCCCGCGTTCTGCAAAAAAAGAAGCCACGGCAATGAGAAGCGTGTACCACAAGGAAAAGTAGCCCCCACTCAGTGCAGCTAGAGAAAGCCCGTGCGCACCAATAAAGACCCATCGCAACTAAAACTAGTAAATAAATAAATAAAATTAAGCTTAAAAGAAAACAACATCCCACTTAAGGAAAAAGAACAATAAGACAGAATCCCTGTTTGTGGAGCTCACAGTCTTTTAAGGAAAACAGATACGTAAGCAAAGAGTTTCAATACTATGTTAAGAGGTTTAATTCAAAATGTCACGGAAACTCAGAGAAGGTAGTCTAATCTTCCCAGAAGCATCAGGGAAAATTCTCATAGGCGGAGCCCCTAGAAATTAATAAGGATTCATCCATTCAACTAGCTGGCCTTCCATTCATTCATCATGGATGTGTTGAGCACTTCTGATCGTTCTAGATGCTGTGCGTACAATACTGAATAAGACAAACAAGGTTCCTCCCTGCGTGGCCGCTTATTTAATCCACTCCTGTGGGAGGGAGTGGATGACATTAACAGGAGAAACACAGAATGTTCCCTTCAGACCACCCAATATCCACCCTCTGGCCTCATTTCCTCTCCCACATATATTTTCCGACTGAGACCAGAGTGGCTTGACCTCTCAAACGGGAGCATTTTGATCTTTTTGGTAAGTACAGCTCTCACCATGACACAGAATTGCCAGTTCGTTTCTTCCCATTGCAGTGAGAATAATTTTGGAAGTACAGGATCAGATAAAATCAAGTTTCTGAAAACGCAGAGCTGGGAATCAATTTCAAGCAGAAATAGAAGTGAGTCATGGGACGCCCAGGCTGCCATGAGATTTCCTTACCTTCTTTCAACAGTGGAAGTCTTTTCTGCCAGTGGAACAAGTTCTCTTTTCTAGGATAAAGTATGTGGAAGAGCAGCAGGAGTTTCTTCATGAATTGTAGGAAGAACTCCTGTTACCCAGCATCTAACAGAAGTGAAGTCAGACACGTACTCCACTTTGATTTCTCCCTACACCCTGAGTCTTCAGACCTGGGGCCCCTTCTGTGGTGCCTACAGCTGGTGTCACACTGTGATTCAGGGTGCCGAGAATGCTGGGGACTCTCTAGGGTGGCCACTTCCGGAAGGAACACTCAGCACCCTCTGTCCGAGAAGGAAGTGGGGGAACTGGGCCAGCTCCTCCCCTTCTGTGCACAGAGGCTCCTCTGCAAAGAGAGACACGTGCTCTGCACCCTATATGGTATTGAGACCCCCTTCATAGTGCTTGAAGGTGACAAGTGAAAATGTCCCTAGAGAAAGCTAAAATATTTCCTACCCTAACATTAGGGAAAAATTCTAACCACTGGAACCAGTGGTTTCAAACCAGACTAACCTTCAAAGATCTCAGATTACGCCTTTAGAAATGACCACAATTTCATAACAGAGGCAAGAGAAAGACAGTTAGAAACTTCTGCAAAGCACAGTTGGTACCACTATGAAAACTCATATTTCCTGTTTGCCAACACATCTGCTTTAAATCTCTCAAGCAATTAATTGCATCGCAAGTGTTATGTGTCAACTTTTTCTCATATTTAGAGTTTTCATTTTTAAAATTTCTTCAAATCATACATGCATGCAGTCAAAAATGAAAAATGCAGACAAACCTAAAAAGCAAGATTTTTAATTCCTCATATTCCTGCCACTTGAAGATAACCTCCGCTGGCACTTCAGTGTATATACTTCCAGACATTTTTCTGTGTTTAGGTGGATTTTGGTGTAAGCTTCTCAACACCCATTCCATGCCGCACCATCGTGGAACATTCACAGTTTTGTTGGGATTTGCCCACTCTCAGCCCCGATGTAGATCCTGATTTGACTAAATGCAATTACGATCACCTCATGCTGGCTCAGAGGTTAAAGCGTCTGCCTGGAATGCAGGAGACCCTGGTTCAATCCCTGGGTTGGGAAGATCCCCTGGAGAAGGAAATGGCAACCCACTCCAGTACCCTTGCCTGGGAAATCTCATGGACAGAGGAGCCTGGTGGATTGCAGTCCATGGAGTCGCAAAGAGTCAGGCACGACTGAGCGACTAACACACACATCTAACCCAGACCTAAATCATCAACACAAAGCTCTTCCCTGACCACAAGGAAAGNCCTTGCCTGGGAAATCTCATGGAGAGAGGAGCCTGGTGGATTGCAGTCCATGGAGTCGCAAAGAGTCAGGCACAACTGAACGACTAACACACACATCTAACCCAGACCTAAATCATCAACACAAAGCTCTTCCCTGACCACAAGGAAAGTCACATGATCAAGATGATCCAATTAGAGGGAAGCCTAGGACTCTTGCTAAAGGGTGGGGCAGAGGTAGGGGAGACACTCACTCACTCCTTCTCTAGGTTTGGACTCAGAGACCTCGGAGCTACTGGCAGCCATCTTGCCTCCACAAGACAAACCAGTTCTCAGGTGAAGTAGATGCTTCAGAGGTTAAAAAAGAGGGAGAAAAAGAAATTAGGTTTTTAAAGAGCTTTCTGAGCTGCTAAGTTAACACCCAAATCTGTCTTACTTCTGGAGTCCCTAGTTAGATGAACAATAAATTTGCTTGTTGAAATCACTTTAAATGGAATTTTCTGTGACTTGTAACTGAATGTATCCATCTCGATGTTTTTATAAAACTGAGGCCATATTGAACATACTGTTTATAACTTCCTATTTAAAAATATGTCATAATCATCATTCATTTTCAAGATAAATATA
>SJYW01050027.1:22053-44530 GCA_006410735.1 Raphicerus campestris
GTATGGATGTGAGAGTTGGACTGTGAAGAAGGCTGAGCGCCGAAGAATTGATGCTTTTGAACTGTGGTGTTGGAGAAGACTCTTGAGAGTCCCTTGGACTGCAAGGAGATCCAACCAGTCCATTCTGAAGGAGATCAGCCCTGGGATTTCTTTGGAAGGAATGATGCTAAAGCTGAAGCTCCAGTACTTTGGCCACCTCCCGCAAAGAGTTGACTCATTGGAAAAGACTTTGATGCTGGGAGGGATTGGGGGCAGGAGGAGAAGGGGACGACAGAGGATGAGATGGCTGGATGGCATCACCGCCTTGATGGACATGAGTTTGGGTGAACTACGGGAGTTGCTAGTGGACAGGGAGGCCTGGTGTGCTGCGATTCATGGGGTTGCAAAGAGTCAGACACGACTGAGCAACTGAACTGAACTGAACCTGTTGTAGGGACAAATATTAAATTAAATATCTAATCCCTTATTGTGAGGTATTTATGTCATTTTCCAGGTTTTTCCATGTTATATAAACAATTCTGTGTTGAGTCTCCTAAATATTAGAAAACACAGTTATTTCCCCAGGACATGTTTCTAATGTAGAATTTCTGAGTCTGTCCTTTTCGAAAGATTTTTGATTCATATTGCCAGATGGCTCTCCCAAAAGGTTATTTTATTTATATTTCAACCAACAGAGCATGAGAATGCCAAAAAAGCTCCCTCACTTCTCCCAGCCCAGAACACTCAACATACATAAAGTTTCAACACAAAGACTGTGTGTGATAAATGGTAATCCATTGCTGTTTTAATTTGCATTTTAAAAAACCATATACAGTGCTTGGAGGATTTTTCCCATATATTTATTTGCTTACAGTATTTCTCCTTTTCTGAGTTGTCACTGATCTCCTTTTCCGATTTCAACTAGAGCATTTGTTTATTTCTTCCACATGTGTAGGAGCTGTTAATATATTGAGATTACTAAGCCTATTAATTACTAAGCCTATTACATTGGCCTATTAATATATGTTGCAAATAGTTTTCACGGCACACCATGTGCCTTTTCACTTGCATATGGCATTTTTGATGGTTCTGAAGTTTTGAATTTTAGTTTATCAATCCTTCTCTTTACTATTTCTGCCCTTTCTGTGTCATTCTTTAATCCGAGAACTTGCAGTCCTCCAGCCTCAGCGTCTGCTCATAAAAATGATCTGGCATGATCACACTGATGCTCAGGGTGCCCGAGATTCTGTCCTGCTGGGAGGCAGCCAGGAAGCTGTCTGCATCCCTCCATCCCTGACTGCTTCTTCCTGCCTCCCTCGCAGGGGTGGTTTGTGATTAAAGTATGACCAGCAGCATGAGAGCTGATGAGATCCGTGCAACTTCAAGGTTGTTCTCTTTAGAAAGGGAAATGTGTTCTCCTTAGATTTTCACTTCTTGCTTAGGTTGGAGTGAATAAGTGACAGTAATCATACAGATGAGTACAATACCTAGCAAGTTCAGAACTACAAGCCAGGAGGCTCCAGGGGCCCCGACACTGGGGAATGTCCGTATCTCCTAGACTATTAATACTTAAAACTGGACTGTTTTGCAAAAGAGAAATGAACTTCTGTTAGGTGTGAGCCACTGTTTTGGGTCTTTATTACAGTCAAACCCATATTCTAAATTAAATGGTAATGCGTGACCCCATTTTACACACATACATACACAGACTCAATGCACATGAATCTGGGTTAACTCCAGGAGATGGTAAAGGACAAGGAAGCCTGCAGGGCTACAGTACATGGGGTCACACAGACTTGGACACAAACGAGCAACTCAACAATAGTACACAATCATTCACACCAGCACAAGAGAAGATAAAGAAAGTGACGTATCAAACTGTTAACATTAGTTCAGGGAATGAGACTGTAGGAATTTGGTGGGGGGAGAATTATGAATTTTAATCCAGGTTGTTTTGACTCAATAACTTACATGACCCAGGGTGGTTAAACACTTTCTTTTAACAGCTCCTTTTCATGAAAGTCACAGCCCTAGATAGAATGGGTAGAAGAAAAGTGTCACTGAGGAAAGGGTGCAAGAATATGAGAGACGGAATAGTCTACTTCTAATAGGATTGGTTGACTCTGGAACTATATCATTAATAATGAATGTGTATTTTATAACTACTCTGGACCAATCTTTCTTTTTAGATTTCCATTCTTATCTTTTTTAAAGGTTACCAGGACTTTCTACTGGATTCTAAGATATAACATATAATATGTATCTCAGCAGGGCTTCTCTGGTGACTCAGATGGTAAAGAATCTGCCTTCAATGTAGGAGATCTGGGTTCAGTCCCTGAGGTGGGAAGATCCCCCTGAAGGAGGAAATGGCAACCCACTCCAGTATTCTTGCCTGGGAAATCCCATGGACGGAGCCTGGCAACTTACAGTCCATGCGGTCACAAAGAGTCAGACAGGCCTGTGTGAGTAACACTTCCACTTTCACACATGTATCTCAATACATAATGCTCTCCTTGTAAAAGGAGAAGTATTCAAAATCCTTTCAATATACATGTGACAAAAGTTCTTATATTTTAAAAAAATTCCTTGTAAATTTTATTCATTCACCTGCACCTATATTTAAATAAGCTATGTTCTTAAAATATGTATATTTGTCACTCTCTCACCCATAGAAAAAAACCCAGAAGGATACACAGCAAATTGATAATAATGGTTATTCTCCAGTAAGGGCATCAGGTTACCTTTGGGAGAAGGGAGAGCTGGAGAAAGCCGACTCTTTTTTTACTGTAGTTGATTTACAATGTTGTCTTCGTTTCTGGTGTACAGCAAAGTGATTCGGTTTTCAGATTCTTTCCTATTATAGGTTATTACAAGATATTGAATGAAGTTCCCTATACTACATAGTAGGACCATTGTTTATCTATTTTACATGTACTAGTGCATTTCCGTCAACCCCAAACTTCTGATACACCCCTCCTCTTGCCCCTTCAGCAACCATACATTTGTTCCTTGTGTCTATCAGTCTGTTTCTGTTTAGAAAATAAGTTCATTTGTATAATTTTTTTAGGTTCTACACATAGTAACCTCATATGATATTTGTCTTTCTCTGTCTGACTGACTTCACTTATGATAATCTCTAAGTCCATCCATGTTGCAAATCGCATTATTTCACCTTTTTTACAGCTGAGTAATATTCTATTGTGGCTATACACCATATCTTCTTTACCCATTCATCTGTCCGTGGACACTTTACGTTGCTTCCATGTCTTGGTTATTGTAAGTGGTGCTGCTCTGAACATTGAGGTGCATGTATCTTTTAGAATTAAAGTACTCATTTTTTTCTAGATTTATACCCAGGGGTGAAATTTCTGGATTCTATAGTAGTTCTATTTTTAGTTTTTTTAAGGAATTTCCATACTGTTTTCCACAGAGGTTGCACAAATTTACATTTCCACCAACATCTGACTTTTTGTTGGTTTATATTGCTTATACTGTTTATACTTTTATACTGAGGCTGAATTCATATAGTGAGTGCATAATGGAAAACAGTACAAAAGTTTTAAATAAAGATTAAGAAAAATAAACCAACAAATTCTTTAAATGAAAAATCTATAGCTTATAGATTTTCCAGGACTGTGTTTTAGCAGTTTGATGAGATATTAGATGATTTCCACTGCATATAACAGAAAACTCCAATGCAAATAGACTTGACTGTCCTGAAGATCTTTTTCTCACCTAACAAGGAAGCATCCTGTTGGCTCCAAGGTTGGTTGGAGCCTGGCTCAGCGTGGTTGTCAGGATCCAGGGTCTTTCTGTCTTTTTGCTTTGTCATCCTCTGCATGTTGGTGGTTTGGCCTCATTCTGGTTCCCCTCATGAGATGACCGCAGTGATTCCTGGCATCATTTCTAGACATCACAACATCCGGAGAAAGAAAGGGACCTCTCTTCCTGTGTCTTCTTAGGACAGAGACACCGTTCCCAGAACTCTCAGAGCCAATTTCCCTCCAGCCTCATGGGCCAGAATCGAGTCACAAACCCTTTCCTGAACCCATCTTTGCAAGAAGAAGGGAATTACCCTTTGACTGATCATCAATCGTGTGAGATAAACATACCAGAACTGGGACCAGAAATGAGCCTTCCAAAGACATCTGTTCATTCCTGAAAGCCATGTGGCATGGCCAAACAAAAATAAGAAAAGAATTATCTATTCATGGCTATGTTCAAAGATCAGAAAACTCAATATTGTTAATTTCTCCCCAAATTTATCTATATGGTCAATGCAATTCTGAACAAAACTTAGCAGGCTTTTTAAAAAACAGAAATTCTAAAATTCTTTTTAGTTTTACTTTAAATTTTTAAAAATTCTTTTTAAAAACAGGAAGTTGATTCTAAAATTTATGTGGAAAATCCAAGGACCTAGAGTACACAAAACAACTTTGGAAAACCAAAACAAAGTTGAAGAAATAACACTATTGATTTTTTTTTTTAACATCATGTTATTTATACTTACTTCAGTTAGGCTGTTAGGATATTTTTTCTAAGATTTTTTTGATGTGGATCATTTTTAGTTTTTGTTGCTTGTTTTATGTTTTGGTTTTTTGGTCTCAAGGCATGTGGGATCCTAGATCCCCAAACCAGGGACTGAAACTACATCCCCTGCATTGGAAGGCAAAGTCCTAACCACTGGACCACCAGGGAAGCCCCAACACTGTTGAATTTCAAGACTTACTATAGGCGCTACAATGGGAGAAGGCGATGGCACCCCACTCCAGTACTCTTGCCTGGACAATTCCATGGATGGAGGAGCCTGGTGGGCTGCAGTCCATGGGGTCGCTGGGAGTCGGACATGACTAAGCAACTCCCCTTTCACTTTTCACTTTCATGCATTGGAGAAGGAAATGGCAACCCACTCCAGTGTTCTTGCCTGGAGAATCCCAGGGACAGGGGAGCCTGGTGGGCTGCTGTCTATGGGGTCGCACAGAGTCGGACACGACTGAAGCAACTTAGCAGCAGCAGCAGCATAGGAGCTACAATAATTAAGATAATGTGAAATGAGTGAGCAAGGAGACCTAGACATCAGTGGAGCAGAGTGGAGT
Source organism: Raphicerus campestris (assembly GCA_006410735.1). Classification (NCBI taxonomy): domain Eukaryota; kingdom Metazoa; phylum Chordata; class Mammalia; order Artiodactyla; family Bovidae; genus Raphicerus; species Raphicerus campestris. The sequence goes on from SJYW01050027.1 coordinate 27,129, forward strand.
CTAGAAAAAGAATCATACACATGTGGCGATTGATTATTGCCACAGATGTCAATGTAAATCAAAAGCAAATGGAAAGTATCTTCAATAGTGCTGCAATATTTATTTATTCATTTATAAAAATAATGAACTTTGACTTGTACCCAGAATCATAAACAAAATTCAACTTGAATGGATCATAAACCTAAATATAAAACCAACAACATTACAACTTGTAGGGAGAAAAAAACGGGGGGAAATCCTTGCCACTTTAGGTTAGGCAATTATTGCTTATATAGAACATGAGACGCTCAAACCATAAAATAAAAATTGCACAATTTTTTCCACTATCTAAAACTTCTGCTCTCTGAACTCTCACAACTTAATAAAAAGACAAGTTTTTTTTTAAGGGCACAGTACACCACCCTGATGGCAGAAAACGAAGAGGAACTGAAGAGCCTCTTGATGAAAGTAAAAGAGGAGAGTGAAAAAGCTGAAGATTCGAAAAACTAAGATCATGACATCTGGCCCATCCCTTCATGACAAGTAGATGGGGAAACAAGTTCTAACTGTTGCTTCTTGACCTGCATACAGATTTCTTGGGAGGCAGGTAAGGTGGTCTAATACTCCCAACTCTTAAAGAATTTTCCAGAGTTTGCTGTGATCCACACAGTCAAAGGCTTTGGTATAGTCAGTAAAGCAGAAATAGATGTTTTCCTGGAACTATCTTGTTTTTTCTATGATCCGATAGATGTTAGCAATTTGATCTCTGGTTCCTCTGCCTTTTCTAAATCCAGTTTGAACATCTGGAAGTTCAAGGTTCACAGACTGTTGGAGCCTCGCTTGGAGAATTTTCAGCATTACTTTGTTAGTGTGTGAGATGAGTGCAATTGTGCAGTACTTGAACATTCTTTGACATTGCCTTCCTTTGAGACTAGAATGAAAACTGACCTTTTCCAGTCCTGTGACCACTACTGAGTTTTCCAAATTTGCTGGCATATTGAGTGCAGCACTTTCACAGCATCATCTTTTAGAATTTGAAATAGCTCAACAGGAATTCCATCACCTCCACTAGCTTTGTTTGTAGTGATGCTTCCTAAGACCCCCTAGACTTCACATTCCTGTTTTCTGGCTCTAGGTGAGTTATCACACCATTGTGGTTATCTGGGTCATTAAGATCTTTTTTGTATAGTTCTGTGTATTCTTGCTACCTCTTCTTAATATCTTCTGCTTCTGTTTCATTCACTTCAGAATGAAAACCATAATCAAAGAAAACTAACCAAACTGATTACATGAATCACAGCATTGTCTAACTCAATGAAACTATGAGTCATGCCATGTAGGGCTACCCAAGATGCACATTTCATGGTGGAGTGTTCTGATAAAACACGGTCTACTGGAGAAGGGAATGGCAAACCACTTCAGTATTCTTACCTTAAGAACCCCATGAACAATATGAAAAGGCAAAAATATAACNAGAATGAAAACCATAATCAAAGAAAACTAACCAAACTGATTACATGAATCACAGCACTGTCTAACTCAATGAAACTATGAGTCATGCCATGTAGGGCCACCCAAGATGCACATTTCATGGTGGGGTGTTCTGATAAAACACAGTCCACTGGAGAAGGGAATGGCAAACCACTTCAGTATTCTTACCTTAAGAACCCCATGAACAATATGAAAAGGCAAAAATATAACACTGAAACATGAACTCTTTAAGTTGGTAGGTGCCCAATATGCTACTAGAGAAGAGTGGAGAAATAACTCCAGAAAGAATGAAGGGACAGAGCCAGAGCAAAACAATGCCCAGTTGTGGATGTGACTAGTGATGGAAGAAAAGTTTGATGCTGNACACTGAAACATGAACTCTTTAAGTTGGTAGGTGCCCAATATGCTACTAGAGAAGAGTGGAGAAATAACTCCAGAAAGAATGAAGGGACAGAGCCAGAGCAAAACAATGCCCAGTTGTGGATGTGACTAGTGATGGAAGAAAAGTTTGATGCTGTAAAGAAAAATATTGCATAGGAACCTGGAATGTTAGGCCCATGAATCAAAGTAAATTGGAAGTGGTCAACAGGAGATAGCAAGAGTGAACGTCGACATTTTAGGAATTAGTGAACTAAAATGGACCAGAAACATAGAATTAATTCAGATCACCATTGTATCTACCACTGTGGGCAAGAATCCCTTAGAAGAACTAGAGTAGCCATCATAGTCAACAAAAGAATTCATAATGCAATACTTGGGTGCAATCTCAAAAATGATAGAATGATCTCTGTTTGTTTCCAGGGCAAACCATTCAATATCACAGTAATCCAAGTCTATGCCGCAACCACAAATGCTGAAGAAGTGAAGCTGAACAGTTCTACACTGCCCTACAAGACCTTCTAGAACTAACACACAAAAAAGATGTTATTTTCATCATAGGGGACTGGAATGCAAAAGTAGGAAGTTGAGAGATACCTGAAATAATAGACAAATTGGGCCTTGGAGTGCCACTGGTCACAGCAAGCACCCTCTTCCAACAACACAAGAGAGGACTTACACATGGACAACACCAGATGGTTAATACTGAAACCAGATTGATTATATTCTTTGTGGCCGAAGATGGAGAAGCAAAAACAAGACCGGGAGCTGACTGTGGCTCAGATCATGATCTCCTTATTGCCAAATTCAGACTGAAATTGAAGAAAGTAGGGAAAATCACTAGACCATTCAGGTATGACCTAAATCAAATCCCTTGCAATTATACAGTGGAAGTGACAAATAGATTTAAGGGATTAGATTTTATAGAGTACCTGAAGAACTTTAGATAGAGGTTTGTGACATTGTACAGGAGGTGGTGATCAAGACCATCTCTAAGAAAAAGAAATGCAAAAAGGCAAAATGGTTGTCTGAGGAGGCTTTACAAATAGCTGTGAAAAGAAGAGAAGCAAAAGGCAAAGGAGAAAAGCAAATATATACCCATCTGAATGCAGAGTTTCAAAGACTAGCAAGGAGAGATAAAGCCTTTCTCAATGATCAGTGCAAAGAAATAGAAGAAATGGGAATAGAATGGGAAAGACTTGAGATCTCTTCAAGAAAATTAGAGATACCAAAGGAACATTTCATGCAAAGATGGGCACAATAAAGGACAGAATTACCATATGATCCAGCAATTTCATTCCAAGGTATATACCCAGAAAACATATGTCCCCCCACATAAACTTGTACACCAATGTTCATAGCAGCTTTATGCATAATAGCCAAAAAGGGAAACAATCCAAGTGTCCATCAAGTGATGAGCAAATGAAGTAGGTTATAACTCTACAGTGAAATGTTATTCAGCTTGTAAAAGGAATGATACACACTACAACATGTGTGAATCTTGAACACATTATGTTAAGTAAAAGAAGCCAGAAAATAAAGGCCACATATTGTGATTTCCATTTATATAAAATATCCCAAATAAGCAAATCTAAAGAGATAAAGTAGATTAGCAGTTGCCAGGATCTAGGTGGAGGAGGGGACGAGGAGTGACTGCCAGCGGATCTGAGATTTCTTTTTGGATTAAAATGTCCTGTAGATAATGATGGTGGTTGTAAGTTTTGTGTATATACTAAAAACAACGGAATTGTGTACTTTAAAACAGAATTTTAGCTCCATGTTTAAAAAAGAAACAGATTAAAGAGAAAAATAAAACTTCTAACAGCTGAGTCCCTTTTCTGTCCACCTAAAACTATCACAAGCAACGTTGTTAGCTGGCTAAGCTCCAATACAAAAGTAAAAGTTTTAGAAAAAACAGAACCAAAAAACTTCGGCTCTTTGAAAGACATTAAGAAAATGGTAAGACAGAGACTGAGAGAAAATATTTTCAAAGCATGCATCTGATAAAAGAAAGGTAACCAGAATATAATAGATCTATCACAATTCAGAATTTAATAGGAAAACAATTCCATTTTTAAAATTCTTTTGAATACTTTACAGAAAAGATAAGAGGAAAGGCCAGTGAGGATATGAGAAGATGCTCAACACCAGTAGTCATGAAGAAAACATAGGTTAAACTATAATGAGACCTATTACACGCCTATTAGAATATCTAAAGTTACAGCGGGGGAACCGACAGTACCTAGCACTAAGAAATATGAGAATCCACTGAAACTCTCATCCTCTGCTGGTGACCGTGTGATAGTGTACAATCAGCTTGTGAAAGAGCTTGGCAGTTTCTTTAAAAGTTTATACAGTTACGGGCTTCCCTGGTGGTGCAGTGGATAAGAACCTGCCTGCCAACGCGGGGGACACAAGTTCGATCGCTGGTCCGGGAAGATTCCGCATGCCGTGGGGCAAGGAAGCCCATGCACCAGAGCCTCTGAGCCCATGCTCTAGCGCCTACCAGCCACAGCAGCTGAGCTCAGGAGCCACAGTTACTGAGGCCTGTGTGCCTAGAGCCCGTGCTCTGCAACGAGAGAGGCCGCCGCAGCAAGAAACCCAAGTGCCACAATGAAGAGAAGCCCCTGCTCGCCGCTAGAGAAAGTCCTCCCAAGGCAAGGAAGACCAAGTACAGCCATAAATAATTATTTTTACAAAATTCATACAGCTACTGTATGATCCTGCCATTTTACTCTAGATGGTTACCCAAGAGAAATGAAAACAAGTGTTCACACAAAAAACTATACACAAATGTTCATACCGAATTTGCCTAATAGCTAAAAGTGGAAACAATACAAATGTCTGTTGATTGGCGAATGGATGAACAAACGTTAGTACATCCATACCAAGAGTATAACTCAGCATAAGAAGAAATAGTTAAGCTATATACATACCTACACACACAATGTGAGTAAATCTCAGAAGCATTATGTCCAGTGAAAGAAACAAGACATAAAAAGATACCAAATGCTTAATTCCATTTTTATGATATTCTGCAAAAGAATATCATATGGAGATACTCCAAGACTGTAGAGACAGAAATCAGATTAGCAGTAGCCAAGAATTAGAAAAGAAAAAGGGGTAAAGAAAACGATGGCTACAAAGGGGAAGGAGGAAACTTTTATTCTGATAAAACTGTACTATTGTTTGATTGTGCTGGTGATTATACAACTGTCAACATTTTGTTAAAATTCAGAGAACTGTATGTTTTAAAGGGTGACTTTTTTACTGAATGTAAATTATATTTCAATAAATCCGTTTTTTAAAAAAACTAACCATATTATCTTAATCTCTACCTCCTCTCTCTAAAAAAAACTAATGAAACTTATTATTATTTTTAATGTGAGGAGATTACCATAAAGAAAGAATGCCAGGTAGCTTTACTTCCTCAAAAACTTACACTCTTCATTTTCTTTTTTTGCTAATTTTATTGGAAATCAACTCTGAGTATTCATTGGGAGAATTGTTGCTATAGCTGAAGTTCCAATACTTTGGCTACATGATGCAAAGAATCAACTCATTGGAAAAGATCCTGATGCTGGGAAAGACTGAGGGCAGGAGAAGAAGGGGCTAACAGAGGATGAGATGGGTTAGATAGAATCACCAACTCAATGGATGTGAATTTGAGCAAACTCTGGGAAATAGTGGAAGACAGAATAGCCTTTCAATCTGCAGTCCATGTGGTCCAAAGAGTCAAATATGACTTAGTGACTAAACAAAAGTTGGAGTATAGTTGCTTAGTCATGTGTATACAGCCATACGTATACATACATTTCTTCTTTTTTTGGATTCCCTTCCCATTTAGGTCACCACAGAGCACTGAGTGGAGTTCCCTGTGCTATACAGTAAACTCTCGTTAGTTATCTATTTTATACATATTAGTGTGTATATATGTCAATCCCAGTCTCCCAATTCATCCCACCTCCCCATCCTCCCTTGGTGTCCACACATTTATTCTCTTCATCTGTGTCTCTATTTTGGCTTTGCAAATAAGCTCATCTGTACCCTTTTTTTTTTTTTTTTAGATTTCACATATACAGATTAATATATCTGTTTTTCTCTTTCTGACTTAAATCATTCTGTGTCTCTAGATCCATCCACATCTCTGCAAGTGAACAAGATGAAAAGACAACACTCAAAATGAGAGAAAATATTTCCAAATGAAGCAACAGACAAGGGCTGAATTTTCAAAATATACAAATGACACCTGCAGCTACCCAATCAAAAAATGAGTGGAAGATCTAAATAGACAAAGATGGTAACGATAACCTTGTATGCAAGACAGCAAAAGAGACACAGATATATAGAACAGTCTTTTGGACTCTGTGGGAGAAGGAAAGGGTGGGATGATTTGGGAGAATGGCACTGAAACATGTATAATATCATATATGAAACGAATCGCCAGTCCAGGTTCGATGCATGATACTGGATGCTTGGGGCTGGTGCACTGGGATGACCCAGAGGGATGGTATGGGGAGGGAGGTGGGAGGGGGTTCAGGATGGGGAACACGTGTACACCTGTGGCAGATTCATGTTGATGTGTGGCAAAACCAATACAATATTGTAAAGTAATTAACCTCCAATTAAAATAAATAAATTTATATTAAAAATTAAAAAGCAACATAATAAGGAACTGAGCATTCATTTTAAACCTGTCTCTTATACACATCTAGATGTGTATAAGAGACAGCTGCTTTTCAATATGTTGTCTAGGTTTGTTACAGCTTTTCTTCNAAAAAGACATACAGATGGCCAAGAGGCACATGAAAAGATGTTCAACATCACTAATTATTAGAGAAATGCAAATCAAAACTACAGTGAGGTATCATTTCACACCAGTGTGTTTAACATCAAAAAATCTACAAAAAATAAATCCTGGAGAGGGTGTGGAGAAGAGGAAACCCTTTTCAGGTTCTGTGTGTTAGTCACTCAGTTGTGTCTGACTGTTTGCACGGACTGTAGTCCGCCAGGCTCCTCTATCCTTGCAATTCTCCATGCAAGAATACTGGAGTGGGTTGCCATTTCCTGCTCCAGATCTTCAGTTTCTAAGACACAGTTAAGCACCTATGAACATTCACACAACACCAGCATTGTAGACAGTTTTAGCAACGGACTACTTACTTTTTTGAGAAAGAAATCAGCTCTGCTAGGACTGTCTCTCTCTCTTCCTCCAACCTGGACACACTTGTTTTAAGGCTGGCAGCCTGTGCTAGTTGAGAGGGTGTTTTGTTTCAAGCATTTTCACTTCCTCTCAGAGGAGGTTACTGTGGGCAGTAATGGTTAAAGTCAGGAGAGATGAGATTGGATCCAAGCTGCTCCTGTGAGAGGTGTGGCAAGCAGAATCCACACTCTGCCCACACTCTCTTCGATTCCTTTTTTATTTTCCCTAATTGTATGCCTTCCCTCCCAGCACCCAGCTTCTGTTTCTTTGTTGAAAGACTACCCTCAGATTGCCCAAGTCCACTTGCCCACTGCACTTGGTAAACCAGATGCCCCCTGGGAAGAATTCACCCCCCTACCCCGCCCCGGGAGCAGTCCTGTACTGGTGCTGGCAGATACAGGAACTCCTTTGTGCCCGATGAAGACAGCTCCAAGGTATATTTAATACCACTGCTTCTTACACTTTCAGGCTCGGATGAATTGGCTGGAGATTGAATCAAATCAGATTCTAATGTAGGAAGTCTTGGGTCTTCAATTCTAATAATCTCCCAGTGATGCCAGGGCTACCATTCATTCATGGATCCCACACAGCATTGGATCTTTTCAGAGCTCCCTACAGGATTTAGCCAAAGACAACAGGTGTTGTCTACACTTGATCTATTTGAGCACGACGAGATACCCGAGGGACAAAATGTGGATAAGAGGGATAAGATGAGGTTCCATAGGCAGAATTTAGGAGGACTCATCTCCAGAGACTTCCAAAGCACCCCAGGATTTAAGAATTCAGTGGGATTCTTTAGACAAAAGTATATTTCTGGGTTGAAAAGCATAAGCAATTTCTGCCCCCTTCCACTACTGAAAGACATAGATCTGCTAGCTGTCTCTGAGCTATGGGGGAGGGGCAAAGGGTGAGGGGAATTGGGAGCCACAGACACAAGTGAGATTGTGAAGGGTGCAGCTGTGTCTGACAGCAGGGAGCCAGGTGCACTTTGGACCTTTTCAAAAATTTAAAAAAGGATTTGGTGGCAACTAGCAACAGATAATTGTTGGCAGGAAGACTGGTGTGTCTTTAGGCTTTGTCAGGAGTTTACTTTGTAAGACCACGTCACAGAGCACACAGGCTGGCTAATCATCAATCTAGTCCTTATGACAGCCCCAGGAAGCAATTACCTGATAAAGCGTCAAGGCTATGAGGCTAGAAAAGCCCTCTCTCTTCTGTGCTCCCATGACACTCTTTAAAGATCCTGCTATTGCACTTATTTCTCCCCTTCATGTTCATTCCACAGATATTTCATGAGTGCCGGTATGTGCCTTCCCAGGTGGCACAGTGGTAAAGAATCCACCTGCATGAAGATGAAGAAGATGCAAGAGACACAGTTTTGATTCCTGGGTCAGGAAGATGCCCTGGAGTAGAAAATAGCTACCCACTCCAGTTTTCTTGTCTGGAAAAATTCCATGGGCAGACAATAAAACTGGAGTGGGTAGCTATAGCTTGGTGGGCTACAGTCCATGGGATTGCAAAGAGTCGGATATGACTGAGTATGTGCACACACATGCACCCACGCCAGTATGTGCCAGGTGATATTTGAGGCATTGGGTATTCAAAGATAATCAGCACAGAAAAGTTTTCACAAACTTTATAGGATAAGAGGAAAAGATAAGTAATAAATGCACCAACAAATACACAAGAAACATATTAATTAACTGCGATTTGGGGAATTTTAAAAGGGTGGAGTCATAGCAAACGACTTGGTTGCTCTTTTAAAAAGAATACTGAGAGAGAATGTCTACTCCATTTGAGCTGCTAAAACAAAATAGCACAGTTTATAAACAACAGAATGTGTATTTCTCACAGCTCTGGAAGCTGGGATGTCCAAGATCCAGGTTCTGGCAGAATCAGTGTGTGGGGAGATCTGGCTTCCTGGTTTACAGATGGCCGTCTTCTGTGTCCTCACACGGCAGGAGATGCCTCTTCCAGCTTCTGGTGACTGCTGGCACTCCTTGGCTCGTGGATGCATCATACAACCTCTGCTTCCGCCATCCCATTGCCTTCTCTTCTCCATGTGTCAAAGCTCCCTTTGCCTCCCTCTTATAAGGACACTTGTGATTGCATTTAGCTCCTACTCTGATGGTGGCTCAGATGGTAAAGAATCTACCTGCAACACAGGAGAGCAGGGTTCAGTCCTTGGGTTGAGAAGATCCCCTGGAGAAGGGAATAGCTACCCATTCCAATATTCTTGCCTGGAGAATTTCATGGGCCAAAGAGTCTGGCAGGCTACAATCCATGGGGTTGCAAAGAGTTGGACAGGACTGAGCCACTAACACACATGCATGCACGCACGCATACACACACACACACACACACACACACACACACACATACACAATCCTACCCTGATAATTCATTATAATCTCTCAGTCTCAACGTTCTTAACTTAATCATACCTGTGAAGACCCTTTCCCAAAAAACCAACATGTGAAAGACCTGATGTCTTTGGGGGACACTATTCAACTTACCACATGACCTCAGAGCTGAACTGGGGAGACCACTGGCAGCCATCACCCATATCCAGGCAAGAAATGTCTGTGTCTTAGACCTGGATGATGGTGGTGAAGAGAGAGCAGTGGACAGATTCAAGGTAAGTTTTTGAGCTCCAGCTGTTAATAGAATTGATGGGAGCAGATATGGGAGGAGTTAAGGAAAGGAAAGAATTCCCTGGGGCCAGACCCCCTGGTACCAAGCTAATCTCTACAAACTGTGTTGTCACCACCTTGAGGTTCCAGCACCTTTCATTATCTCATCACCTCTGGTACCCAGCCTGGGGCTTGTCCTGTATGGCATTGCAGGTGGATTCTTTATGGTCTGAGCCACTAGGGAAGCCCCATTAGATCTACAAGGTTGTTTAACTACATTGGAATATGGGGTTCCGAGCATCAGTGAGCAATCTTTGCCAGAGTGTAGGAATGTGCAGAAATGTCAGAAACGCTCTGTTTGGGTTGTTCATCTTTGAATACCAGTGACTCAGTCTCTCAACAGAAACTTGTTCTCAAATTAGAGCTCCCAAATCTGCCTTCCTTCTGACTTGCATGGCTACAGTAAGGAATCCAGAGAAATCTCTGATAAGATATTTTATAAACAAGCAAAAGCAATTTGTGTATTTTTAAAAAGCAATCTTCAGTACTGTTACCATGTTTAAATTTATTGCTCTTACTGATTAAGACCAACATCTAATAGGCTATGAAAATCATTGATAAGTACATCATTTCCTGATGACTTTCTCTGTAGTATAAATGTGACTATGGGCCTCATTGACTTTTTTACCCTGAACAAAGAAGTCTAAGAGCAGAAAAAAAAATCTTTAGAGCCAGGAAAAATAGTGCTCAGTCATATTATGTGCAAGTACANAAGCAATTTGTGTATTTTTAAAAAGCAATCTTCAGTACTGTTATCATGTTTAAATTTATTGCTCTTACTGATTAAGACCAACATCTAATAGGCTATGAAAATCATTGATAAGCACATCATTTCCTGATGACTTTCTCTGTAGTATAAATGTGACTATGGGCCTCATTGACTTTTTTACCTTGAACAAAGAAGTCTAAGAGCAGAAAAAAAAATCTTTAGAGCCAGGAAAAATAGTGCTCAGTCATATTATGTGCAAGTACAAATGTCAAACACTTTATCCTAACAGCAATGAATCAATTTATTGATAAAGAACCACAGGCTGCTCTATTGAATTTGAATTTGGGTAAAGAATGAGTAATCATTTCATATAAGTTTGTCCCACGCAATATCTGAGGCATACTTACAGTTATTCACTCTTTATGTGAGAAACTGATTTAACTAGGAATCCCATGTTTTATTTGCTAAATCTGGCATCTTTGCACCTAGGAGAAGGGTCCTGGGGTGAGCACTGCCCTCAGCCCGCCTCCCCCCGCCTCACCGTGAGCCCTACAAATGAAGTTGGTAGGAAGCTCTCCTTGGAAGTCAACCCTCTTGTTTCCCCCAGACTATTTTCCTCACTTTATCCTGTTTCTCTGCTTGCTGGTTGGGTCCCCCGACATTCCTCACCTGCCCTCAGTTCAGAGGAGATCTCAGTTCTGAAACTCGTTTAATTACCCACCTGCTCTGGTTGGCCAGTCCTCTCAGGTGAGGGCCTCCCAGGGCAGACTCGGTGTACTCTTCCATGAGACCCTTGTCGGTGTTCACCACCTAACCATTCAAAGCGGGGTCTGAGGACCAGCAGCATTGGAATAGTCCCGGGACTCATAAGAAAGGCAGAACCACCAGCCCATTGCAGCTTCCCAGGTTGTGCTAGGGGTAAAGAACCTGTCTGCCAATGCAAGCGACCTAAGAGACCTGGGTTTGATCCCTGGGTTGGGATCAAAAGATCTCCCAGAGGAGGGCACAGGCAACCCACTCCAGTATTCTTGCCTGGAGAATTCCATGGACAGAGGAGCCTGGTGGACTACAGTTCAATGGGGTGGCAAAGAGTTGGACTGACGGAAGCAACTTAGCATGCACTCACACTCCACCCCCATCCAGACCCCGTGAATTGGACTCTGCAATTTGCAATGATCCCAGGTGATTTGCAGGCACCTGAAAGTTTCAGAGGCCACAGAGATTTTGGTGAGAATGAGCCTGATTCCCTGCTGTGAGCTCAGAAAGACAGAAGAAACTTCTTGCTCTCAGGCTGGGGAAAAAGAGCTGTGCCTCCTCCCACTTCTCTAGATGTGATCTGAAATGGCTGCTTGGCTGCCCAATCATTCCAGAGGTGGCACGAGAGCCTCTCAGCAAGAGGGTGGAGAGAGGAGGAAGAGAAGGGCTCCTCTGACAAACTGCTTATTTTAGCTGAATTCTACCCTTAGTCAGAGGCCCTGCAGGCTAAACAGTCAGGTCGCTCAGTTGTGTCCAACTCTTTAAAACCCCATGGACTGCAGCACACCATGCCTCCCTGTCCATCACCAACTCCTGGAGTTTACTCAAACTCATGTCCATTGAGTCGGTGATAACAACCAACCATCTCATCCTCCTTCATCCCCTTCTCCTCCTACCTTCAATGTTTCCCAGCATCAGGGTCTTTTCATATGAGTCACTTCTTCGCATCAGGTGNAGTTTACACAAACTCATGTCCATTGAGTCGGTGATAACAACCAACCATCTCATCCTCCTTCATCCCCTTCTCCTCCTACCTTCAATGTTTCCCAGCATCAGGGTCTTTTCATATGAGTCACTTCTTCGCATCAGGTGGCCCAAGTATTGGAGTTTCAGCTTCAGCATCAGTCCTTCCAGTGAATATTCAGGACTGTCAACTACTTGGCAAATAAATGGGGAAAAAAAATGGAAACAATGACAGACTTTATTTTCTTGGGCTCCAAAATTATTGCAGGGGGAGGCTGCAGCCACGAAATTAAAAGACACTTGACCCTTGGGAGAAAAGCCATGACAAACGAAGACAGTGTATTCAAAAAGAGAGATATCACTTTTCTGACAAAGGTCCATATAGTTAAAGCTATGGTTTTTCCAGTAGTCATGTATGGATGTGAGAGTTGGACCATAAAGAAGACTGAGTGCTGAAGAAATTATACTTTCAAATTATGGTGCTGGAAAAGACTCTTGAGAGTCCCTTAGACAGCAAGGAGATCAAACCAGTCAATCCTAAAAGAACTGAACCCTGAATACACATTGGAAGGACCGATGCTGAAACTGAAGCTCCAGTGCTTTGGTCACCTGTTGTGAAGAGCTGACTCACTGGGAAGGAGCTCAATGTTGAAAAGACTGAAGGCAAAAGGAGACAAGGGCCATGGAGGATGAGATGGTTAGCATCACCAATTCAGTGAACATGAGTTTGAGCAAACTCCAGGAGATGGTGAAAGACAGGGAAGCCTGGCATGCTGTAGTCCAAGGGATTGCAAAGAGTTGGACAAGACTGAGCAAATGAACAACACAACAGCATGAAGACAGAGGATTTATATCTTTGCCCCTTGGGTGTCTCTATCATCTATCTATCTATCTATTTATTTATCTTTAAAACACTCAGGACATAGTTCAGCAGAAAGTAGCACCTCACCTGAGGGTCAGTGCAGCAAAAAGTACAGAAGCTGAGATGGGCAAAATCCTTAGCAAAGTGCAGTTTGCAGGTGATGGCAAACAATTCCTTGCCCCACCCAAGACCTATAACATAGGTCCTCTTCAGGGATGGAGCTCAGGAAGCTGTGCTTTCACAAACACCTGCAGTGATTTTAATGCAAATAAAGTTAGGTGCCTTGGGAGTGTAAGAAAATGTCTCCAACTCCAGGAATGGAAAAATGAGATCTTGGGCATGACAGGTACCTAGTTACATCTTCCACCTACTGCCCAGATTTTCTGAAGGACAGGGACTGGCCGGGACTGGCACACAGCTGCAATGGAATGTGCACCAGTCAATAAAAACCAAATAGAGGCAGGCTCGGTGACATTACAGCGTCAATGATAACTCACAGTGGGTTCCCCACAGCGAGGGGAGTAGAAACTATTGTTTACAAACTATATAAACAGGGTGGGAGAGTGAGGAGCATGTTCAAGAGGGAGGGGAAATGTATACATAGGGCTGATTCACTTTGTTGTGGGGCAGAAATGCAACACTGTAAAGGAATTACATTCCAAATAAATAAATAATACATATTAAAAAAAGAAAAATAGAAAAAAATTTAAAATAAACTATACACACACACTTGCCTAATATCTTCGTTAAAGACCATGAGTTTTATTTCTTTCTGATAAGCTCTACCTTTGATGTGTGCTTAGCTGCTCAGTCATGTCTGATTCTTGCGACCCCATAGACTGTAGCCTGCCAGGCTCCTCTGTTCATGGGATTCTCCAGACAAGAATACTGGAGTGGGTTGCCATTTCCTTCTCCTCCCTTTGATACAGACTTGAATTATATCAAGTTACAAAATGGCTCAGTCACACACAAGTGATAAATATGACAGTTAATAGTAAATAATTCACTTTTTATCCTACAAGCTCTTTCCTTCTTCTCCTAAACAGCTTGCCTAGCACTCAAACTGCTGATACTTGTTAGGAATATTTTAAAGTGTTGATTCCAATGTTCATATAATAAGATTTGTTCCCAAAGCAACCACTCAAAAACTCTCATAACCAGTAGGATAATTGTTGGCCAGGGAAAGGTGAGAGAGAGGAGGAAGGGCATGTGTGGGTCTCGTGGCCTGTATCAGGGGCCCTGCAGAGCAAGAGGCCATGGCCAAGCTCCCCAGATGCCCAGGGTCAGATGGCCTTCCTGAAGCAGACAGACAATTCCCTCCAGAAGGTAGTGAGGAAAGAGGTGGGAAATGAGTCCTCTCACCCTACTGGAAATTTTCCAAAAGACCTTCCTGAAAATGATCAAATGGCCTCTTTCGTGTTCTAACCTCGCTCTAAAATCAAGAAGGCAAAACTGTTAAGCACCATTCAATAGAGAAAATGATTGTGCAAAGCCATTAATTTAGGGTTTTGTTGTTGTTCTTTTAATGAATAAATGATGCATGTTTAATGAATAAATGATGCAATGATATCTGACTCATTGCGACCCTATGGACTGTAGCCTAATAAATAGCATATTAAAATGCAGAGACATTACTTCAGGGAACAAGGTCCATACAGTCAAAGCTATGGTTTTTCCAGTAGTCATATATGGATGTGAAAGTTGAACCATAAAGAAAACTGAGTGCCAAAGAATTGATGCTTTTGAACTGTGGTGTTGGAGAAGACTTGAGAGTCCCTTGGACTGCACGGAGATCCAACCAGTCCATCCTAGAGGAAACCAGTCCTGAAAATTCACTGGAAGAACTGACGCTGAAGCTCTAATACTTTGGCCATCTGATGAGAACTGACTCATTGGAAAAGGCCCTGATGCTGGGAAAGATTGAAAGCAGGGGGAAAAGGGGACAAGATGGTTGGATGGCATCACCAACTTGATGGACATGAGTTTGAGCAAGCTCTGGGAGTTGGTGATGGACAGGGAAGTCTGGCATGCTGCAGTCCATAGGGTGACAAAGAGTTGGACATGACTGAGTGACTGAACTGAACTGGACTGTAGCCCACCAGACTCCTCGGTGGGATTCTCTAGACAAGAATGCTAGAGTGAGTTGCCATTCCCTTTTCCAGGGGATCTTTCCAACCCAGGGATAGAACCCACGTCTCTTAGGTCTCCTTCTCCTGCATTGGCAGAAGGGTTCTTTACCACTAGCGCCACCTGTGCAAAACCATATATTCACTATCAAAGCACAGAGGAGCCAAATGACAAGGCCATCGAGTCCGAATTGAAATCAGTCTAGGGTTTTTCAGGTCATTCATGGCACCATTGTTGTGCAGAGGCCGGAAAGCAACTGAGATGGGGGCAGGGCTAAGGAAAGTGGAGAAAACCTCTTTGTCTTTTAAATTTATTTATTTTTAATTGAGGAAAGTTGCTTTACAGAATTTTTTGGATTTCTGCCAAATGTCAGCATCTTAAAACTACTCTCCCAGCTGGGTCATCTTTTGGAGGTGGTTCTGAAAAAGCAGGGGATAGAATTTCAGGACAATACCCCAGCAGATGGTTACAGCAAAATCTTCCACTCTTCCTGCTCCTCCACAAGCAGGGCTGACTTTGCCACCCCTGCCCTTGAGAGGTGGGCAACCCTCCTCCCAGAATCAGGGTGGGCTGTGACTGCTTCAACGGCTAGAGAACCTTCTGAGCATTCTGGAGCACTCATCCTCGGAGCTGGAGCTGCCACATATGTCATCCAGTTAAGGCGAGGCTGCCGTGCTGGAGTGGCCACATAGCATCCCATGCTCTTGAAACTTTCAACCTATATAAAAAACCCTACCTTATGCCTCATCCGCTCAGTTCTCTGCTCTCCTAAGAAACTGAGGAATCATCTGTGTTTAGCTGCTCCCAGTCAGAANCATCCTAGAGGAAACCAGTCCTGAAAATTCACTGGAAGAACTGACGCTGAAGCTCTAATACTTTGGCCATCTGATGAGAACTGACTCATTGGAAAAGGCCCTGATGCTGGGAAAGATTGAAAGCAGGGGGAAAAGGGGACAAGATGGTTGGATGGCATCACCAACTTGATGGACATGAGTTTGAGCAAGCTCTGGGAGTTGGTGATGGACAGGGAAGTCTGGCATGCTGCAGTCCATAGGGTGACAAAGAGTTGGACATGACTGAGTGACTGAACTGAACTGGACTGTAGCCCACCAGACTCCTCGGTGGGATTCTCTAGACAAGAATGCTAGAGTGAGTTGCCATTCCCTTTTCCAGGGGATCTTTCCAACCCAGGGATAGAACCCACGTCTCTTAGGTCTCCTTCTCCTGCATTGGCAGAAGGGTTCTTTACCACTAGCGCCACCTGTGCAAAACCATATATTCACTATCAAAGCACAGAGGAGCCAAATGACAAGGCCATCGAGTCCGAATTGAAATCAGTCTAGGGTTTTTCAGGTCATTCATGGCACCATTGTTGTGCAGAGGCCGGAAAGCAACTGAGATGGGGGCAGGGCTAAGGAAAGTGGAGAAAACCTCTTTGTCTTTTAAATTTATTTATTTTTAATTGAGGAAAGTTGCTTTACAGAATTTTTTGGATTTCTGCCAAATGTCAGCATCTTAAAACTACTCTCCCAGCTGGGTCATCTTTTGGAGGTGGTTCTGAAAAAGCAGGGGATAGAATTTCAGGACAATACCCCAGCAGATGGTTACAGCAAAATCTTCCACTCTTCCTGCTCCTCCACAAGCAGGGTTGACTTTGCCACTGCTGCCCTTGAGAGGTGGGCAACCCTCCTCCCAGAATCAGGGTGGGCTGTGACTGCTTCAACTGCTAGAGAACCTTCTGAGCATTCTGGAGCACTCATCCTCGGAGCTGGAGCTGCCACATATGTCATCCAGTTAAGGCGAGGCTGCCGTGCTGGAGTGGCCACATAGCATCCCATGCTCTTGAAACTTTCAACCTATATAAAAAACCCTACCTTATGCCTCATCCGCTCAGTTCTCTGCTCTCCTAAGAAACTGAGGAATCATCTGTGTTTAGCTGCTCCCAGTCAGAAGAGTGTGCTCTCCCAGTGAAATCTGTGAGTAAGAACTGCTGTGAATGGCTCTCTAAAGGTAAGTTCACAAGGGTCCATGTGTGTTCTCTGCATGCCCAGTCTCTCAGTCATGTCTGACACTTTGTGACACCATGGACTGTAGCCCACTAGGCTCCTCTGTCCAGGGAATTTTCCAGACAAGCATATTGGGGCAGGTTGCCATTTCCTACTCCAGGGGATCTTCCTGACCCAGCCTTTGAACCTGTGTCTCTGGCCTCTCCTGAACTGGCAGGCAGATTCTTTACCTAGA
>SJYW01050027.1:50937-85891 GCA_006410735.1 Raphicerus campestris
GATGGACATGAGTTTGAGCAAGCTCTGGGAGTTGGTGATGGACAGGGAAGTCTGGCATGCTGCAGTCCATAGGGTGACAAAGAGTTGGACATGACTGAGTGACTGAACTGAACTGGACTGTAGCCCACCAGACTCCTCGGTGGGATTCTCTAGACAAGAATGCTAGAGTGAGTTGCCATTCCCTTTTCCAGGGGATCTTTCCAACCCAGGGATAGAACCCACGTCTCTTAGGTCTCCTTCTCCTGCATTGGCAGAAGGGTTCTTTACCACTAGCGCCACCTGTGCAAAACCATATATTCACTATCAAAGCACAGAGGAGCCAAATGACAAGGCCATCGAGTCCGAATTGAAATCAGTCTAGGGTTTTTCAGGTCATTCATGGCACCATTGTTGTGCAGAGGCCGGAAAGCAACTGAGATGGGGGCAGGGCTAAGGAAAGTGGAGAAAACCTCTTTGTCTTTTAAATTTATTTATTTTTAATTGAGGAAAGTTGCTTTACAGAATTTTTTGGATTTCTGCCAAATGTCAGCATCTTAAAACTACTCTCCCAGCTGGGTCATCTTTTGGAGGTGGTTCTGAAAAAGCAGGGGATAGAATTTCAGGACAATACCCCAGCAGATGGTTACAGCAAAATCTTCCACTCTTCCTGCTCCTCCACAAGCAGGGTTGACTTTGCCACTGCTGCCCTTGAGAGGTGGGCAACCCTCCTCCCAGAATCAGGGTGGGCTGTGACTGCTTCAACTGCTAGAGAACCTTCTGAGCATTCTGGAGCACTCATCCTCGGAGCTGGAGCTGCCACATATGTCATCCAGTTAAGGCGAGGCTGCCGTGCTGGAGTGGCCACATAGCATCCCATGCTCTTGAAACTTTCAACCTATATAAAAAACCCTACCTTATGCCTCATCCCCTCAGTTCTCTGCTCTCCTAAGAAACTGAGGAATCATCTGTGTTTAGCTGCTCCCAGTCAGAAGAGTGTGCTCTCCCAGTGAAATCTATGAGTAAGAACTGCTGTGAATGGCTCTCTAAAGGTAAGTTCACAAGGGTCCATGTGTGTTCTCTGCATGCCCAGTCTCTCAGTCATGTCTGACACTTTGTGACACCATGGACTGTAGCCCACTAGGCTCCTCTGTCCAGGGAATTTTCCAGACAAGCATATTGGGGCAGGTTGCCATTTCCTACTCCAGGGGATCTTCCTGACCCAGCCTTTGAACCTGTGTCTCTGGCCTCTCCTGAACTGGCAGGCAGATTCTTTACCTAGAATCAGTGAGAATAATATAGCCCTCAGGGAGCTACAATATATCTCATTGTTTTTTCCTCTATTCATCTTCCCCAAATGCTTTTGAGCTTGGGGATATGCAAGATATCTGTGATATGTATCATATAAGAGAGATCAAGAAAGCATTTCACAGCCTTCAAGTTCCTCTCCCTATCACATCATCTTCCGTTTATCACTTCTCTGCCTTTATCTCTATCTGGTTAAGTCATCTATTTGTTTACTTATCTGCTCGTGAGCATGAGTTTAGGCAAACTCAGGGAGATAGTGAAGGACAGGGAAGCCTGGTGTGCAGCAGTCCATGTGATCACGAAGAGTCAGACATGACTGAGCAATTGAACAACAGGTCAAGGAAGGAAAAGGCACGTGGAAACACAGAAGCATAAACTCAGGAAAATCCACTTTGCCTGGATCACCTGTGTCAGAGATAGAGAGGAGACGACATCAGAAGATGGGCTGGGCTCGGATCGAGGTCTTTAAGCAGTTGGTTAGGGAAACTGGAATGCCTGTTCTTCAAGGCAACTGTAACCTGCAGAAGCCAGGGAGTGCGTCCCTGCCTTTTTTGTGGGGTTTTTTTTTTTTTTTTTGATCTAGGAATACTTACTCAGCAGGAGAATATGGGATGCAGTGGTGGGATGAAGTGCAGGGACTGTGAAGCCCAAACTGCCCTGATTCAAATCTCAGCTGTGTGGATCTGGCAAGTTCCTTAACCTGCCTGTGCGCCTGCTTACTCACCTGTATATGGCGGAATAAGAGTGTCCCCCTCACGGAGGAGTTCTGAGGATTGTGTAACACAGTGCATAGCGCTGTGAGTGCTCTTCGGAGCAAGCACACACCAGGGACCAGCCAGTTGAGTGGCATCACCTACAGGCCACACCCCTGTGTGACCTACTTTATTCCTGACAGGGCCAGCCCTCCGGTTCCACTGCTGTAACCAGCTTCTTCAAACTCGATTAACTTAGCATGTGTCCACCTAGACTTCCTTCCCATATCCCTTTGTTGGAAAGCTGCCTAGAAGCTCTGTGTTCAAGGGCTGAAGGCTGTGCTTTACTGGTTATGATTGGGAAGAAAGTCAACTTCTTCAAGTACCTCCAAAACATTATTATTTGCAAATTACTCTTCTAGGGCCCATTCAATTACAGCAAAAGGGAGATTCATCCTGTCTCAAGTTTGGGAAATATGATCCAGACCTCTGGCATCTGGGGAGCAGGGCAGGTGCCAGATGCTGGGGAAAGGTGGGGGGATCCCAGTGTTCAAGGAGCAGACTGTCCTGCACCCCCTTCTCCAGCTCTCTGCCTGAAATTGAAATTCAAGTTTAGTTTCCCCAGAAGATAACCCCACTGTGGGTTAGGAGATGCGCATTGCTTGGCTAATCACTAATCATCTGAAATGATTAGTCTGGCGTGTGGATTGACCATGTGGAATTTTTTTTAAACTCACCTCGGGATTTTTAACATTCAGCCAGTGCTTGAGAACATTACCTTAAAGTAAACATACCAAATGTCAGCTATTTGACTACCATCTTGCTGAACTGCTATCTACTTACAAATCTCTTTGAAGCTGGCTTTTAACTTACATTTTATATGAAAAGGAAGTCTCATATCATTAGTGTAAATAGAAGACAAGCCTACTCTGCCAAATCTACCTAAACACACAAAAGAACAAAGAGAACTCTTTCTTTGTTGCCCTCAGCCGCCTTTGTTTCACTTTTTTGAAAGATTTGTTTTGATGTACCATTTTTAAAGTCTTTATAGAATGTGTTACAATATTGTTTCTGATTTACCTTTTGGTTTTTTGACCCCAAAGCATGTGGAATCTTAGCTCCCCTATCAAAGAACCTGTACCCTCTGCATTGGGAGGCGAAGTCTTAACCATTGCATCACCAGGGAAGTCCTTGTTTTACTCTACAACACTCGACACACCTGGCTCAAATGGTAAAGAATCTGCCTGCTGTGCAGGAGCCTCAGGAGATGCGGGTTTGATCCCTAGGTCTGGAAGATCCCCTGGAGAAGGGAATGGCTACCCACTCTAGTATTCTTGCCTGGAGAAGTCCATGGACAGAAGAGCCTGGCGGCCTATAGTCCATGGGGTCTCAAAGAGTTGGACACAACTGAGCAACTAACACTAACACACACCACCTGAAATATTGCACATTTTATTCTCTCCTAGAATACAGGCTCCATGAGTGCAGAGGCTCAGGCCATCTTTGCCTAGGGTAGCATTCTGCATCATGGAACGAACATGGCACATGATAAGCTCTTAATAACTAATAACTACTGTTAAATAAGTGAATAAATAACATAAAGGTAGGAAGGTACTTGTGCTCAGTGGTGTCCAACTATTTGCAACCCTTTAGACTATATAGCAGAGAAGGCAATGGCACCCCACTCCAGTACTCTTGCCTGGAAAATCCTATGGACGAAGGAGCCTGGTGGGCTACAGTCCATGGGGTCTGAAGAATCGGACACAACTGAGCGACTTCACTTTCACTTTTCACTTTCATGCACTGGAGAAGGAAATGGCAACCCACTCCAGTGTTCTTGCCTGGAGAATCCCAGGGACGGGGGAGCCTGGTGGGCTGCCGTCTATGGGGTTGCACAGAGT
Source organism: Raphicerus campestris (assembly GCA_006410735.1). Taxonomy (NCBI): domain Eukaryota; kingdom Metazoa; phylum Chordata; class Mammalia; order Artiodactyla; family Bovidae; genus Raphicerus; species Raphicerus campestris. Next base: position 54,815 of record SJYW01050027.1, read on the forward strand.
CAGACACGACTGAAGTGACTTAGCAGCAGACTATATAGCCTCCAGGCTCCTCTGTCCATGGGATTTTTCAGGCAATAATACTGAAGTGGGCTGCCATTTCCTTTTCCAGAGGATCTTCCCACCCCAGGGGTGGAACTCACATCTCCTGTGGCTCCTGCATTGCAAGCAGATTTTTTTACCCACTGAGCCATCAAGGGAAGCTGAATAAATAAGAAAGTGAAAGTGAAAGTCATGCAGTGTGTCCAACTCTTTGCGACCGCAAGAACTATACATTCCATGGAATTCTCCAGGTCAGAATACTGGAGTGGGTAGCCTTTCCCTTCTCCAGGGCATCTTCCCAACCCAGGGATTGAACCCTGGTCTCTCACATTGTAGGCAGATTCTTTACCAGCTGAGCCACAAGGGAAGCCCTGAATAAATAAAGGAAGCCATAAATAATTAAATGAAAACGAACAAGCTGGTTAAATTTCAGCTAATAGGGCAACTGTGAGATGACTATTAAGCCTGAAGCCTGTTCTTGCCCTTAACTACAGAGACGTGTTAAAGCCTTTCAACTCCTGAGACTTTCTTCTTCTCTATTCAAAGGACTAAAAAGGAATTGGACATGCATGTGTTTATTACTGACTTGTCAGCATCTAGAAACAGAGTCCAGCTCCTTGTAGGAGCCCAATAATATTTTGTAATGTATGAGAGAGATTGTGTTAGCCATTGCTAGGCATTGCACAGTTGAAAATCACCAGTGTTCCCATCTCCCTCTCTGGAAGATATTGTCTCAAGTCATTCTGACAGCCAGTCCTGATACCCAAGAAGCACCTCCTCCTGATGTTGCAAGGCAACCTCAAGGAACAATGTCACTCTCACTCCTCTTAGGTATATCCAAATTGAGGTGGGCCAGACCATGTTTCTCATGCTTCCCTTTGACACACCTCTCTCCATGGAGGTTTAAACCACATGAAGCACATTTGATTATGGGTAGGTTTTTGTGTGTGTGTGTGTTTAGCCCCATGTATCCTAAAGACCCCACTGTGGTTCAAGTAGGTGGGATCTCAGGCTAGTTACACATCTGTGCACAATGCTCACTTCAACTACACTGATGCCTAGTCAACCATGGTTTGTGTAGAANGGGAGCCTGGTGGGCTGCCGTCTATGGGGTTGCACAGAGTCAGACACGACTGAAGTGACTTAGCAGCAGACTATATAGCCTCCAGGCTCCTCTGTCCATGGGATTTTTCAGGCAATAATACTGAAGTGGGCTGCCATTTCCTTTTCCAGAGGATCTTCCCACCCCAGGGGTGGAACTCACATCTCCTGTGGCTCCTGCATTGCAAGCAGATTTTTTTACCCACTGAGCCATCAAGGGAAGCTGAATAAATAAGAAAGTGAAAGTGAAAGTCATGCAGTGTGTCCAACTCTTTGCGACCGCAAGAACTATACATTCCATGGAATTCTCCAGGTCAGAATACTGGAGTGGGTAGCCTTTCCCTTCTCCAGGGCATCTTCCCAACCCAGGGATTGAACCCTGGTCTCTCACATTGTAGGCAGATTCTTTACCAGCTGAGCCACAAGGGAAGCCCTGAATAAATAAAGGAAGCCATAAATAATTAAATGAAAACAAACAAGCTGGTTAAATTTTAGCTAATAGGGCAACTGTGAGATGACTATTAAGCCTGAAGCCTGTTCTTGCCCTTAACTACAGAGACGTGTTAAAGCCTTTCAACTCCTGAGACTTTTTTCTTCTCTATTCAAAGGACTAAAAAGGAATTGGACATGCATGTGTTTATTACTGACTTGTCAGCATCTAGAAACAGAGTCCAGCTCCTTGTAGGAGCCCAATAATATTTTGTAATGTATGAGAGAGATTGTGTTAGCCATTGCTAGGCATTGCACAGTTGAAAATCACCAGTGTTCCCATCTCCCTCTCTGGAAGATATTGTCTCAAGTCATTCTGACAGCCAGTCCTGATACCCAAGAAGCACCTCCTCCTGATGTTGCAAGGCAACCTCAAGGAACAATGTCACTCTCACTCCTCTTAGGTATATCCAAATTGAGGTGGGCCAGACCATGTTTCTCATGCTTCCCTTTGACACACCTCTCTCCATGGAGGTTTAAACCACATGAAGCACATTTGATTATGGGTAGGTTTTTGTGTGTGTGTGTGTTTAGCCCCATGTATCCTAAAGACCCCACTGTGGTTCAAGTAGGTGGGATCTCAGGCTAGTTACACATCTGTGCACAATGCTCACTTCAACTACACTGATGCCTAGTCAACCATGGTTTGTGTAGAAGCAGCTAAGTAGTCAAAGGAATCCCCATCATTAAACTATTCACCCCGAGGTAATACTCACTGAGGGCTGGGTTCAAGATTGAACCATCCATTCACGACAAAAGTCTCAAAAGACAGCTCCTATGTCTGGCCACCTTGGTCCCTATGGAGCTATTCACACCATGAATTGGGAACTGGCACATGACTTATAGGTCAACATCTTTATTTAAACACCCTTCCCCATCTTCCACCTGATTATCTCATCCCACAAAGAATCTGCCTGCAAACCAATTCCATGGACAGAGGAACCTGGCTGTCTACAGTCCATGGAGTCACAAAGAGTTGGACGCGGTTGAGTGACTAACGCACTTTCATCTCATCCCACAAGGGGACAGGGGACCACAGTAATAAAGTGCTTAGAGGACATTTCTCTAAGTACATTAAGGGGGACACTCTTTCCTGCAAACCTTCACTCTTCAGCTGAGCAGCCCTCTCAGTGCCCAGCAGCAGGTTGCTCCACTGGGGTCGACATGTTTGATTCCCTCTATCTCGCTCCAGGGGTCACAGGTGGGCTCACCTTCCACAATCTGAACGCACAAGGAGCCTCACGAAAGAGTTATGAGAGGGGTGGAGGGTGCGGGAGGAACCCAGAGGAACTAAGAGATACTACTTCTCAGAGCGAAGGAAACTCCTTGTAACTTTCTGATATATTTCCCAGGTCTGCAGAAGATCTGAAACCAAAGGCTGGGAAACAAGAAAAGCAAAAGCAGTGCAACACTGTTAACGAAGGTCATATGAACACTGTTTGATACTATATGGAATTCAGCATTGAAAAGTTCAGTTAGAAAGGAATAGAGAACGCTCCTGTCCTGCTACCTGCCAGGCATTGTTCTAAGGACTTGACATACTTTCTAAACTCTTCTTTGCTCCTAAATATTTCAGGAAGCATTTCCTAAAAATAAGGACACTCTTCCTACATAACTACAGTAAAGTTTTCAAAATAAAAAATTTAGTAAAGATATAATACAGTTTCCGAATCTCTGTCCCTGAGTCGGACTCGGGCCGCTGTCCGCCTCTGACTGGTAAGAGCAGTCTAAGCATCAGGTGCTGTGTTAGGTTGCCGTGTCTCTCTCGTCTCCTTTACCCTGGACCGTTCCTGAATCTTCATTCATCTTGCAGGAGGCTGACCTTCTTGAAGAGTACAGGCCGGTTGCTTTTCAGAATGTCCCTAATTCAGGTTTATCTGATGCATCCTCACAATTAGATGGAGGTTATGTATCCTTCTTGTCAAGAGTGTCACAGAAAAGATGTTGTGTGCTTAGTGTATCACGCTCTGGGGGGACGGGGGGCACATTGATTGACTTCATACAGTTTAAGTCATTTACACCCCACCAGAGTCCAAAGGGTAAACCTTCTCCTCCCCCTTCTTCTTCTTCTACCTCCTCCTCCTCAGTCCCCTTCCCTGCTTCTTCCCATTTTACAGATCAGATTGAGATTTACAAATGCTAACTAACCTCATTAAAATGTGAAATAAGTGATGGAAGTTGGGGTCTGAATCCATGCAAGCAGGCTTCCCAGGTGACTCTAGTGGTAAAGAATTCCTCCTGCCAATGCAGAAGACACATCTTTGGATGCGGGTTCGATCCATGGGTCAGGAAGATTCCCCCGGAGGAGGAAATGGCAACCCACTCCAGTCTTCTTGCATGGAGAAAGCCATGGACAGAGGAGCCTGGCAGGCTACAGTGCATGGGGTTGCAAAGAATCACGATGCAAAGACACAATGGAGCATGTGTGCACACGCATGCACACACACACACACAAATGAAGCTCCAGGGTGTGTGCTCTGAGTCACTCACTTCTGCTGCCTCTCCAAACTCCTCTGCTGGAAGGCAGTATTCTCTGAGAGGGTATAGATTTCAATGATACTGCTATCAAAACGTTAGAAACAAGTCTCAATTATATACCAGCTGCTGTGCCAATACACTGCTTTGCATGTGCTGTCTTCTTACTAAATGCTTTCAATATCTCTTCGAAGTAGTTCCGTCATCATACCCACTCTGGGTGAATGCCCAGGCTCCGAAGAACAGAGGGGAGGCGCGGGGCTCCCCGCTTGGGTCTGACCTCAGCACATGGACCTCCAAGCACAGCCTTCTCTTGGCTTTTGCACTCAGGCTCTGCTGCTTCGCAACCAGGATAAGGACAGCTCCTGGGCTTTCATAATCACTGGTTACACACTCTTGAGAGTTTCCTCATGGCAGCCTTCAGCCTTCACAATACACTGAAATCACCCGATCCTCCCTTGCAGAGGAGCCAGGGCAGGCCCAGATAGGGAACTGGCCTGGGGCTGGAAGGTCCGCTGGTATCTCAGAGCACCGGAAGCTCAACTTGTTTTCAAGGCGAAGAGAAATCTGGGGACTTGAGACACAAGGCCAGATCAACACGAGCAAGAGGCAGGAGGAAAGTCCAAGGTCAAGGGCAAGACAGAGCAAAGAAGTCCAAGATCATTGCTACAATAGGGCTGGACAGCTGCAATCCATTCTGATTAATCTCTGGCTAATAGGTCTCCTAGGTTTCTCTGTCCAGCTTAAAGGTACAGAGTAGAAGCATAAGAAATCCATCCAAAAAAAAAAAAAAAAAAAGTTCGTAGAAAAGAGAACCATCTTCCTCCTATGTAAGGTAAAAGAACCTGCCTACTGATCCTCCCTTAAACCATCTGTACTTTATTCTTCAATAGCTTGTACTAATTTTACCAGATAACACATTTATCCCACAAACATGGTGCAAGTGTTTCTCCCAAACTCCAATCCTCTTAAAGTTAGGGCATTCACATCTCATATCTTCAACTGCTTTCATCAGAACCATTTGCTCCTGCAAGTGAAGGCACACTAAAGTCATGGTTGACAGAAAAAACCACTAGATATTTCTCATCCAGACTTAGTTCTATTTATTCATGACCTTCTCAGAGAATATGTTCTGGAGTTGACTTTTGTGTGTTAAACATGATTGTTTGATGCCAATGACTCATCTCTGAACCCACAAAATATTTTAAAAATATTATAAGTTACAAGTGTGCTCTGTTTCATGGGGAATAAAATTTAAGCACATACCTATTAAACATATCAGTATATGAGGGTTCTTCTAGCCTCAGAAGGATTCCCTGAAATTCCATTAGCGAATATCCTGACAGCATTTAAAATATTAATAAGATTTGATCTATGTGACACTTGTCAGGGAAATGGGTATTAAAGAAAAGAACAAAAATCTACAGCTGCAAAAAAAAAAGCCATCATCATTTGCTAGTATCACTGATTTCATTTAAAAAATTGAAAGCAATTTATAATATTAGCCAACAAAACTATTATACAGCCCCCTGAACCAAGCATTAGTTTTTAAAGACATATGTGTGAGAAAATGTTTGATTTCCAAATTAATGGTAGAACTGGCATTTTAGACCTTGTACATTTATGAAAGCATATGCTACTACGTGAGGATATTGGTTATTTTTATCAGAAAGAAAAATGTAACAAATTTGGAAGAGGAATGTAAAGACAGGAACATGTCACTAATTAGGCTACCCATCTCTTCACCTTTCATCTGTTATTTGAATTTGAAGCCAAGGTAAACGTAAGCTTGTAACTATCACCAGAGGCAGGAGAAGTTTTGAAGTTGTTTTGGAATAAAAACTGGGGCAGTGCTAGACCAGGAAGAAAATCTTGAAGCACTTAGGATTTCTCTTCCATCCTGCTCACTATAAATATCCTTTGGGAAAAGTGAACGAGCTTCTCACACGGTCTCATGAACTGGACCTACAGGAAAACACGAGGGCTCCNAAAAAAAAAAGCCATCATCATTTGCTAGTATCACTGATTTCATTTAAAAAATTGAAAGCAATTTATAATATTAGCCAACAAAACTATTATACAGCCCTCTGAACCAAGCATTAGTTTTTAAAGACATATGTGTGAGAAAATGTTTGATTTCCAAATTAATGGTAGAACTGGCATTTTAGACCTTGTACATTTATGAAAGCATATGCTACTACGTGAGGATATTGGTTATTTTTATCAGAAAGAAAAATGTAACAAATTTGGAAGAGGAATGTAAAGACAGGAACATGTCACTAATTAGGCTACCCATCTCTTCACCTTTCATCTGTTATTTGAATTTGAAGCCAAGGTAAACGTAAGCTTGTAACTATCACCAGAGGCAGGAGAAGTTTTGAAGTTGTTTTGGAATAAAAACTGGGGCAGTCCTAGACCAGGAAGAAAATCTTGAAGCACTTAGGATTTCTCTTCCATCCTGCTCACTATAAATATCCTTTGGGAAAAGTGAACGAGCTTCTCACACGGTCTCATGAACTGGACCTACAGGAAAACACGAGGGCTCCGTTGTAGCATGTCTATCAGATATGTACGTGCCGGCAGCGAGACAAATGGGGAGGCTGCAGGAACCAGGAAGCAGGACAGAGGTTGATGAACTTAAAAACAATTAAGCTTTGGGCTTCCTTGGAGATCAGTTCTGGGTGTTCATTGGAAGGACTGATTAAAGCTGAAACTCCAACACTTTGGCCACCTGATGCGAAAAGCTGACTCATTTGAAAGGACCCTGATGCTGGGAAAGATTGAGGGCCGGAGGAGAAGGGGTCGACAGAGGATGAGATAGTTGGATGGCATCACCAACTCAATGGACATGGGTTTGGGTGGACTCCGGGAGCTGGTGATGCATAGAGAGGGCTGGCACGCTGCGGTTCATGGGGCTGCAAAGAGTAAGGAACGACTGAGCGACTGAACTGAACTGAACTGAACTGAACTGAGTGGCTCAGTGGTAAACAATCTGCCTGCCAATGCAGGAGATGCAAGAAATGTGGGTTCGATCCCTGGTCCAGAAAAATTTTAGATTTATGTATAAGTGATGACATACAGCATTTGTCTTTTTCTGTCTGGCTTTCTTCACTAAGGATAATACTCTTCAGCTTCACTCATGTTGTAACAAATGCAAATGAAAAAATCTAATTCATTTTTATGCCTAAGTAGTATCCCACTGTGTGTGTGTGTATGTGTGTATATATATATATATATACACACCCACCACATCTTCTTTATCCATTCATCTGTTGACAGACCCTTAGATTGCTTCAGTATCTTGGCTTTTTAAATGCTGCTATGAACATTGGGGTGCATGTATCTTTTCAAATTGGTGTTTTCATTTTCTTCAGACACATACCTAGCAGTGGAATTGCTGCATTGCTTGGTAGTTCTATTTGTAGTTTTCTGAGGGGCCTCCATGCTGTTTCCCATAGTGGCTGCACCAATTTACATTCCCACCAACAGCGTTCAAGGAGTCCCGTTTCTCCACATCCTTGCCAGCATCTATTACTTGTAGTCTTTATGATGACAGCCATTCTGACAGATGTGAAGTGATATGTCATTGTAGTTTTGATTTGCATTTCTCTGATGATTAATGGTGCTAAGCGTCTTTTCGCCTGCATGTTGGCCATCCATTACACATTCTTCGGAAACATGTCTGTTCATGTCTTCCACCCATGTTTTGAGTTGATAAGTTTTTTGATATTAAGTTGTATGAGCTGTTTATGTATTTTGGATATTAACCCCTTATCAGTCATATAATTTGCAAATGTTTTCTCCATTCAGTAAGTTGTCTTTTCACTTTGTCCATGGTTTACTTTGCTGTGCAAAAGCTTTTATGTTTAATTAGGTAGAAGTTACTTGCATTCCTTTCATAGGCTTGCACAGCCATCACCAAAATAACTTCTAGAGGATTTTATCATCCCAAACAAGCCCTGAACACATTAGCAGACACTCTATTTCCTCCCCAACATTCCCAGCCTAGGTGCACCTCATTTACTTTCTGTCTCTCTGTGCCTACTCTGGACATTTTGTGTAACTGAATCCCACAGTACATGCTATTTTGTGACTGACCATTTTTACTTAGCATAATGCACTCAAGACTCGTCCACGTTGTACCATGTGTCAATACTTCATTTATTTTTATTGCTGAATAAAGTTCTAGTATATGGATATATCACATTTTATTTATCCACACATTAGCTGCTCGACATTTAGGTTGTTTCCACTTTTGGTTTTTATGCAGAATGCTGCTATGAATATTCATGTATAAGATTTTGAGTGGACATATGTTTTCATTAATCTTGGGCATATACCTTGGAGTGGAAATGCTGTGCCATATGGTAATTCTATGTTTAAACTTTTGAGGAATTGCCAATCTCTTTTCCAAAGCAAAGTATATGAGGGTTCTAATTTCCCCATATCCTCATCAACACATTTTGGTCAGGTTGACACATAAAATCAACCATCATAGTCTATTGCATTAAGCCTGGAGGGGTGTGGGTGGGCTGCCTTCTATACTGACAGATGGGCAGAGTGATGGTCTGGGACAACTATGTAGTTTCTAGGTCACCTTCATATCTGGACTGGCTATAAAAACAGTTTCGTCAAGCTGACACTTTAGGGCAGGGGTCCCCAACCTCCAGACTGCAGACAGGTACCTCATGTCAGATCAGCAGCAGCATTAGATTAGAAATAAAGTGCGCAATTGGCACATTAATGAAAGCCTTAAGAAGATGACACCACCCTTATGGCACAAAGTGAAGAAGGACTAAAGAGCCTCTTGATGAAAGTGAAAGAGGACAGTGAAAAAGTTGGCTTAAAGTTCAACATTCAGTAGACAAATATCATGGCATCTGGCCCCATCACTTCATGGCAAATAGATGGAGAAACAGTGGCAGACTTTATTTTGGGGGGCTCCAAAATCAATGCAGATGGTAACTGCAGCCATGAAATAAAAAGACACTTACTCCTTGGAAGAAAAGTTATGACCAACCTAGACAGCATATTAAAAAGTAGAGACATTACTTTGCCAACAAAGGTCCATCTAGTCAAGGCTATGGTTTTTTCACTAGTCATACATGGATGTGAGAGTTGGACTATAAATAAAGCTGAGTGCTGAAGAATCGATGCTTTTGAACAGCGGTGTTGGAGAAGACTCTTCAGAGTCCCTTGGACTGCAAGGAGATCCAATCAGTCCATCCTAAAGGAGATAGTCCTGAATATTCATTGGAAGGACGGATATTGAAGCTGAAACCCCAATACTTTGGCCACCTGATGCGAAGAGCTGACTCATTGGAAAAGACCCTGATGCTGGGAAACATTGAAGGCAGGAGGAGAAGGGGTTGACAGAGGATGAGATGGCTGGATGGCATCACCGACTCAATGAATGTGAGTTTGAATAAACTCCAGGAGTTGATGGTGGACAGGGAGGCCTGGCATGGTGTGGTTCATGGGGTTGCAAAGAGTCGGACACGACTGAGCAACTGACTGAACTGATTCTATGTGTATGTGTGTTTATAAATTGAAAAAAATTTTTACACTCTTTGCCCAACAATTTAGTAATGCTTAATTATATGTTTATAAATAAATAGAACATATGAATAATTTGCTAATTATAAGTTCATTCAAAATTATATCAAGATGGTAATTGTGTATGTTCCAGAAGAAACTAATTAATAAAGTACAGCAAAAGCAAATAAACAAAAAGGAAGTGTACAATAAAAATACTGCACTTGAATTATCCCCAAACCATCCCTCCCCTTCTCCGGTCTGTAGAAAAATCGACTTCCAGGAAACCAGTCCCTGGTGCCAGGAAAGGTTGGGGAGCACTGGTTTATACTAAAATTTCAATATTCTGTGCTAGAACTTCCTCAAAAGTTGATTTGCTCCCACTTTCTGTCTAGTCCATACTACCAAGGCCCCAAAATTGAAGCACAGATAATTGTCCACAGCCTTAGTTTCACCCCAGTTTCAACAATGAGTTCTGAAAGTAGTTGAATAAATAGTAAAAACTAAGAGGAAAGGCTTTTAGAAGCAGCACTTGAATCATTTTATCTCCTTAAAGGACAAGGTTATTACATGATACAATGAAGTTTAAAGTAAGATTACTGTTGTGAAACGATATGTGATTTGCATAGAACTCAGGAGATAACGTCAGGGTCTTCTACCTCAGATACACGAAAAGAGTTCAGCGCTTGTCTTTGATGTTCTGATTTAGAATGGTTTTGTATTCATTTAACCCAGACACACCAATCTGTGACTCACAGATAGTAAGTGCCTGTACTCCAGGCCTGCTCTCAACCTAGCTGTGTCAACAAAAGACTGCCAGACAGCTAAGAGCAATGACACTTGTGAAGATGAAATGATTTCTTGGAAAAAGTCTTCTATGGGAAACGAAATCAGTGTCCTGAAGAGACAGCGGTAGTCCCATGCTGACTGCAGCATTATTTACAGTAGCCAAAATATGGAGACAATCTAAGTGTCCACTGATGGAAAATGTGATATATACATGATGGAATATTATTCAGCTATTTAAAAAGAAGGAAATCCTGCCACTTGTGACAGGATGAATCTGCAAGACATTGTGGCAAGTGTAATAAACTAGGCAGAGAAAGACAAACACTGTAGGATCTCACTCATGTGTAGAATCTAAAAAAAAAAAAAAAAAAAAAGAGTTGAACTCATGGAAGCAGAGAGTAGAATGGTGGTTTCCAGGGTCTAGTGGGTGAGAGAAATGTGGAAATGTTGGTCAAAAGTCTATGGTGCAGCATGGTGACTGTAGTTAACAATATGGTAATGTATGCTTAGGGCTTCCCTCGTGGCTCAGATGGTAAAGAGTCTGCCTGCAATGAGGGAGACCTGGGTTNATGTTGTCAAAAGTCTATGGTGCAGCATGGTGACTGTAGTTAACAATATGGTAATGTATGCTTAGGGCTTCCCTCGTGGCTCAGATGGTAAAGAGTCTGCCTGCAATGAGGGAGACCTGGGTTCAATTCCTGGGTCAGGAAGATCCCTGGAGAAGGGAATGGCAACCCACTCCAGTATTCTTGCCTGGAGAAATTCATGGACAGAGAAGCTAGGTGGGCTACAGTCCATAGGGATGCAAAGGGTCAGACATGACTGAGCGACTTACACTTTCACTAAATGTATGCATGAAATCTGCTGAGAGAGTAGACAAAGCGTTCTCACCACCACCACCAAAAAAAAAAAAACAACAAGTGACACATGAAGTGATAGATGTTTTTATTGACGACTGTGATGTGATAGTCACTTCACAATATATATGTGTATCAAATCAACACATTGTACACTTTAAGTATGTATAATTTATTTGTCAATTATACCTCAATAAAGCCAGAAGGGGAAAAAAGAGAAGTCTTTTGTGGGTTTTCTGGATGCAAAGTATCCGTGGTCCAGAGGAGAAGTTTCTCAGGGAGCAGGTGAGAGTTTGTGTGGGGTGGTGGGGGGTGAGGTGGCTGGCTTTCAAAGGGCACAGAAAAATTTTGGAGTAATTTGATTGAGCTGATGGTTCCACAGACTTATGCTAAAACTCATCAAGTTGTTCATTGAAATATATATAGTTCACACTACATGAATTATACCTCAATAAATCTAAAATATTTCAGAGGGATAAAAAAAGATTTAGTCTTACAGAGAAAAAAAATCTTACAGAGCTCTTTCCAAACAAGATGGATCATCTGCACTTGAGCTATTTGCCAGAAACTCTATCTTGACTTACTGTCAAAAGCCAGGTTGAAATGAATGGTATCTGAGAAGGTCAGCCCACAAGAACACTAACCATCTATTTGCTCACGTTCTGATCAGCAAAAGGAAAACATTTGAACCACATAAGCCTGGTACCTCATCAAAATGTTCTCACTTATTCTTGTAATGTTCTCAATTATTTTTAATCAAGGCTTGATATAAGAAGGAGCAATGTGAATATTTTTGTTAAAAAAAAAAAAAAAAGAACTAGGAAGAAAGATGGAAATTTATGATAAGTAGAATTATAGTCCCTCAAAGAAGTCCACTGGCTTCCCTGGTGGCTCANGCCTGGTACCTCATCAAAATGTTCTCACTTAACCACAATTTCTTGTAATGTTCTCAATTATTTTTAATCAAGGCTTGATATAAGAAGGAGCAATGTGAATATTTTTGTTTTGGAAAAAAAAAGGAACTAGGAAGAAAGATGGAAATTTATGATAAGTAGAATTATAGTCCCTCAAAGAAGTCCACTGGCTTCCCTGGTGGCTCAGATGGTAAAGAATCTGCCTGCAATGAGGGAGACCTGGGTTCGATCCCTGGGTCAGGAAGATCCCTAGAGAAGGGAATGGGAACCCACTCCAGTATTCTCGCCTGGAGAATCTCATGGACAGAGGGGCCTGGCAGACTGCAGTTCCACAGGGTCACAAAGAGTCAGACAAAAGTGAGCGACTAAACACTTTCACTTTGAAAGATATCCACATCATAAACTCTGGACCTTGTAAATATGTTACCTTACAGAGCAAAGGGGAATTAAGGTTGTAGGTGTCATTAAGAATGTTAATCAGCTGACCTTAAAATGAGATTGTTTGGATTATCCAATAACCCAGTTACCCCGGGTGGGCCCAATGTAATCCCAAGAGCCCTTAGATGTGGGAGAGAGCAGAACAGAAGAGCCTGCAGGAGCTGCGACTGTGTAGAAAGGTACAGAATGATGCAGCCATTTCTGGCTTTGAAGACAGAAGAAGTGGCCGGGATCCAGGGAATGTGGGCTGATTCCAGAAGTCTGAGTTCTCCCCTAGGGCTGCCAGGAGGAACACAAACCTGTCAGCTCCTTGATTTTAGCCAAGATCCCTTTCAGACTTCTGACCCCCAGAATTATGAAATAGTAAGCTACTGCTTTCAATCACGAAGATGGTGATGCTCTATTAGAACAGCAATAGAGACCAGAGTGTGTCCAGTGAAGTAAAATAGCACTGGTTTCATTTATTCACACATTCACTTAACAAATGCTGAAAACTCTCCCTGGGCAAAGCATTGAGTTGGGTACCCTGCTGGGAACAAAGCAGGTACAGGTGGAAATGAAATCCATGGTGCCCATGAAAGTAGGAACCAGACAATGGTCAGATGCTGGAAAGAGAGCAAGGAGAGATACCACGCAGGATGAAGTGACGGGAGTGAAAGTCGCTCAGTCGCGTCGGACTCTTTGTGATCCCATGGAATGTAGCCCGCCAGACTCCTCTGTCCAAGGAATTCTCCAAGCCAGAATACTGGAATGGGTTGCCTTTCCCTTCTTCAGGGGATCTTCCCAACCCAGGGATCAAACCATGTCTCCCACATTGCAGGCGGGTTTTTAACCAGCTGAGACACAAGGGCGCCCACCACGCAGGCTCTGGTCGCGAACGCTGCAGGGCCTGCCTGACTCTTCCACCTGCAAGCTGCTAGATTATGTGGCCCAGCCTTCGGTGAGGATTTTTGTTTTTCTTCCCCCATCACTTCTCTCCTATCTCAGAGAAATAGAAGGTCCTTCTATTCCCACCTGCATGTTAGGTTTCAGGTCCTTTCCTCCAGTTAACATGCATTTNTGTGGCCCAGCCTTCGGTGAGGATTTTTGTTTTTCTTCCCCCATCACTTCTCTCCTATCTCAGAGAAATAGAAGGTCCTTCTATTCCCACCTGCATGTTAGGTTTCAGGTCCTTTCCTCCAGTTAACATGCATTTGAAAACCTCAGTCAAAGCTGGAAACTACAACCCGCCACAAGAGTGTGCACGTGAGGCGACTGCTTTTTTTTTTTTTTTCCTGCCAAACCAGAATTAGCCGGTATGGGAATGAACAAGCTTGGAGATTTGAAATTGCACGGATTGGGAGGAAGCTCAGGTTAGGTTCGGGCACTTCCAAACGCACCCCCCCCCCTTTTTTTTTAAAGCCACAAGGCGCCGGGAGCCCGCGCCGCGCGCCGAGCCAGGCGGAGCGCCGAGCCGCGGGCGCAGGCAGCTCCGGGATGATCCGCGACATCGCCGCAAATCTCTCCGCCCAACCGCTCCGGGGGCTCCGAGGAAGGCAGCGAGTTCGGAGATCCGGGCCGGGAGCCGAGTGAGGCCGCCGCCCGGCGGGCTGTGGGCGGTGAGTATCCCGGGCCGCGCTGCGCCGCGGGCCCGGGGATGGAGAGGCGCCGGGGGCATCTTGGACTGCGGTGGCCGCTGCGTCCCGAGACGCCCGGGAAGCGGAGGCGCGGGCCCCCGGGCCAGCTCGGGGAAGGGGCTTCGGGCGGTCGAGGGCGCGGTGGTCCAGCTCAGGCCGCCCGCCTGGGGTTCGGGAGCCGCGGTTGAGGTCACCTCGGGGCGGGCGGGCTAGCGCCGGGCCGGGGCGGAGCGTGGGGACGCGCGTCGCTCCCACCGCGGCCAGGGCCCCGCGCCCGTCGTCCAGGGCGCACGGCTCCCCTCCGCAGTCCCGCCCGGCCCCGGAGGCGCCCTCGGGCCCGCGCCCAGCCTCGCCCCCAGCATCCTCTCCCGAGCCCCGTTAGGGACTCGAACTACAAGTGATGGGGCGCGGGGAGGAGGGGGCGGGGGAACCCGGGTCAGAGGACTTTCGGGGTTGCGGGAGGATTCCTGGCGCAGGCTGCAGGGATTGCGATCGGCCCCGCTTCCCCGCGGAGCTGGCGGGCTCCCAGCGTGTGGGCAGACACGGGATGGAGCGGGGGTGAGGGGGTCTCGAGGTGCTGGGGAAGGCGGAGCACGGAGAGTCCCTCCCGAAGAGGGCGGCGATGGGGGAGGCAGGCGGCGGGGAGGCCAGACCGCGGGGGTCCAGCCGCTGGCATGAGATTCAGGTCCCTCAGAGCGGTTCTGATCGAAGCCCATCAGGAAGGGAAGGGGAGACAAAAATGAGGCGAGGGACAGGGGGCAGCTTTGTTGAGACCGGACGCCGCTGAGGCCTCGAACGGCGTTTTAGGAGCTCAACTCTGCTTAACAATTAAGCCGTTTCTTTCCACGGAAAAGCTGATCTAGGCTCATTAGCAAGGATGAGTGAGGGTTATTATTGGACATTGGAAAGGTTCCTTTTCGCTTTGCCTGTGATGTGTATGTGTATGTATATGTGTATGAGACAGTCAGTAAGTCGGTTAGTTATTCTCCATTCACTAGTGATGGTGTATAAAATAGGCTTTGGAATCCCTCAGACCCGGGTTCAAATTTGGCTTACCACGCAGGTGGCACCAGTAGTAAAGAACCCACCTGCCAATGCAGGTAGACTTAAGAGAGGTGGGTTCTATCCCTTTGTTGGGAAGGTCCCCTGGAGGAGGGCATGGCGACCCATTCCAGTTTCCTTGCCTGGAGAATCCCATGGACAGAGGAGCCTGGTGGGCTACCGTCCGTAGGGTCGCAGAGTTGAACATGACTGAAGCAACTTAGCGTGCATGCGTGCACCTGGTAGTTTAGCCTCTCTAAGCTGCGTGGCCCCCGTTCTACAAGTAGCCTCGATTTCCTTATCTGTGAAATGGAACATTAGTATCAACTGGACAGAATCGTGGTGGAGAAGCCACCAAGCACAATCCCTGGCCATAGGAGGCACTCAGGTGTTCAGTTCCCTCTAATTTATGTATTCAGTTCAGTTCAGTTCAGTCACTCAGTCGTGTCTGACTCTTTGCAACCCCATGAATCGCAGCCCGCCAGGCCTCCCTGTCCATCACCAACTCCCGGAGTTCACCCAAACTCTTGTCCATTGAGGCGGTGATGCCATCCAGCCATCTCATCCTCTGTCGTCCCCTTCTCCTCCTGCCCCCAATCCCTCCCAGCATAAGGGTCTTTTCCAATGAGTCAACTCTTCGCATGAGGTGGCCAAAGTACTGGAATTTAAGCTTTAGCATCATTCCTTCCAAAGCACACCCAGGACTGATCTCCTTTGGAATGGACTGGTTGGATCTCCTTGCAGTCCAAGGAACTCTTAAGAGTCTTCTCCAACACCACAGGTCAAAAGCATCATTTCTTTGGCACTCAGCTTTCCTCACAGTCCAACTTTCACATCCATACATGACCACAGGAAAAACCATAGCCTTGACTAGACGGACCTTTGTTGGCAAGTAATGTACCCGACAGTCATTTCTAGAGTGCTGTGGTCTCCGCACTAGCTCAGCTGCTCCAGGCTCTTTAGCCTGTTGACCTCAAGTGCACCCTCCAAAGACTGGATATTTTCAGTGCACACCAGGTCTAGAGTGCAAATATTGATAAAGCCAGAGTACAGAGGGGCCCACTACACACCTACGTCTAATGATGAACCTGCTGCTAGCATAGGTGTCCACCTCTGGGGAAGACTGTATTTTATATCTTATTTTGGAGCTTTCCCTTTCACTTCTCATTTATAGTGAACTCCTTGCATGCTAACATAATCGACCCTGATGCTGGGAAAGATTGAGGGCAGGAGGAGAAGGGGACAACAGAGGATAAGATGGTTGGATGGCATCACTGATTCAAGGAACATGAGTTTGAGCCAACTCTGGGAGATAGTGAAAGACAGGGAAGCCTGGCATGCTGCAGTCCATGGGATCACAGAGTTGGACCAAACAACAGCATCACAATAGTCAAATTAAAAATCAATGACTTGCTTATAAAACTTACTCCCCTAACAGCGGTGTGGAAAGTTTAATTTCCTTTTAATCTCTGAAACACTCCCACAGGCTCTGAATTATTTTCATTTCTGCTTGTTACCAGGTAAATATGTAACTGACTTCCATGTCATATCTGCATGTATTACTTCATTTATTCCATAAATAGTTTTCTTTTTCACTGGTAATGAACTCACTTTAGGGAAGGATGGGAAGTTGACTATTGGTCCCTAATCTTCCCACCTCCTTCCTTCAGGTTCTTCAGTGCAAGGCCCTAATGTGACAGGCAGAGCTTCTATTGCAGGTGAGCCTAGAATGGGTTACATTTTATACTTCCCTTTCTATCATTAGACAGACTGTCCTTTCATGGTGGGAGACGAGGGTGTGGGGAAGCACACACACAAGTCTACAGCCCCGTGCAGACTAGTCTTCCCAAGGGAAATGGCTCTCAATTGCCACCAGTCTACTGGGGGCAAGAAGCTGAACCAGGAGATGTTTAAAAGATGGAGGGAACTTTACTTTCTTATAATAAAGTTTGTTATTCAGTCAGTAAGTCATGCCCGACACTTTGCCACCCCATGGACTGCAGCACACCAGACTCCCTGACCTTCACCATCTCCCGGAGCTTGCTTAAACTCATGTCCACTGAGTCAGTGATGCCATCCAGTCATCACATCCTCTGTCACCCCCTTCTCCTCCTGCCCTCAGTCTTTCCCAGCATCAAGGTCTTTGCATCATGCTAAAGTACTGGAGCTTCAGCATGAGTTCTTCAAGGTTGATTTCCTTTAGGATTGACTGGTTTGATCTCCTTGATATATATTTATTTAGAACTTTCCCCAAAACTTTAAATAGAGAAATTACTTGAGAGACCATCACGCAAAGAATAATCTCCATCAACAGGTTTGTTTCACTCCAGTTTGTTTGTCCCCCCACCACCCCCAACCCGGCCACAGATAACATATTTTTTAAAACAACCAAAAAGGAGTTATTTCATGCACCCCGTTTTGTGACCCCCCAAATATAATTCACACTTTAGTGTGACCTTTATATGTCTTCAAAGAGCCTGTGTAGTTTTATTTTTGATGGTGCACTGGCATTGCATAGCTATGGCATGAGTGACTGATTTAACACTTACTGTAATGTTGGATACTAGAGATATTTGTAGTTATTTTTTTCCTCATTCTTTCAAAATTTCACTATTAGAATTCAGTTAAACCTTGAAGGATGAGCAGAAGAGGAGCAGGAGATTAGAAGGAGAGAAGAGTATTCCTGAAAGAAGAAAACGTCATGCACAAAACCTCGCAAGGCTGTGCCAGGTTCAGGGAGCTGCAGGTGCTTCCACCAGCCTGGAAAGTAGAGGGCAAAGGTGAAGAACAGGAGGAGGGAGCTGGCAGAGTGGCAGATAACGCAAGAGGAGAACCTGGGGGCAGACAGGGCAGTTTGCACTTGATCCTCAAGATAACCTGACAGGGTAGGGAAGTTACGCAGTAAGATAGCATTTTATCGCTCCCAGCAGCCTGGGTAAATGAAAGATGACGGGAAGAACCCAGCAGAGAGCAGCAGCGTGGGCAGGAAGTGCAGTGGCTGAGAACTGCCCAGCTGTTTAAGAGATAGAATCCTCTAAAAGAGAAAAACAATGACTACGAAAGGAAGAGTCAAGTTGTGTTAATTGCTTGGTGGTGTCTGACTCTGCAACACCATGGACTGTAGGCTGCCAGGCTCTCTGTAGAGTTTCCCAGGCAAGAGTACTGGAGTGGGTTGCCATTTCCTTCTCCAGGGGATCAAACCTGGGTCTCCTGCATTGCAGGTAGACGCTTTACTGTCTGAGCCACCAGGGAAGCCCAATCAATAAAAATGATGAGTACAAGAGAAAGGAAGAGTCACAATGAGCCCCAGGACAGATCCTTTAAATTGCTCTTCCACTAGCATCCTTGATCCTTTAGTGCCTGTTTCTTCCCAACAAACTCTTAGTCTGGGGATTAGTGAACTTTTCCTAAAGGGTCAGAGAGTAAGCATTTTAAGTTCTGCAGGTCACATAGCCTTCAAAAAGGTAAAAACAACTCTTCGCTCAGGAGTGTACAGAGAGAGGTGGTGCAAACGGCACAGGGTGCTTTCCTAAAGGAGGCTGGGCTCTGAGTGCTTTGCCACATCTGCTTCTCTGTCCTCTNTTTAGTGCCTGTTTCTTCCCAACAAACTCTTAGTCTGGGGATTAGTGAACTTTTCCTAAAGGGTCAGAGAGTAAGCATTTGAAGTTCTGCAGGTCACATAGCCTTCAAAAAGGTAAAAACAACTCTTTGCTCAGGAGTGTACAGAGAGAGGTGGTGCAAATGGCACAGGGTGCTTCCCTAAAGGAGGCTGGGCTCTGGGTGCTTTGCCACATCTGCTTCTCTGTCCTGTCGTCCATGTGCCAGTACTGCACAGAAAAGCCCCCCAGTTGGAGGTGTTCCTAGTGTATTTGGGACCATTTTTTACATCACTTTCCTCCACTGCAACTAAAGGATTTTCAATAATAATCCCATGTCATGGTCGGTAATAATGTTTTTCTGATTTGCTCTTCTGTTTTAAAATAATTACCTGAAACAAAGGATGCATTTGCATTTTAAAAACATTATTCAAACTGGGTAAAACACTTCTTGTATTGACTGCTTTCCAAACCCAAGTCTTTCACCCTGCGGTCTTGCACTCTGTTTCACTCTTTTAAATTTTAAACAAAAATAAAGACTGCAGGTGGGCATGTGGAGGGCAAAAGTCAAGTAGCTGGCATCCTGCTCTTCATCTCCACCATCATGTGATGTCAGGGTCCATCTCGAATGTCCTGCTAAAGGCAGTGATGTGTGACATTGCAGGCACTGCAGATCCCAGCTGAGCTGAGGTGAGTGTCAGCAGTTCTAAATTCTTAGAAACTCTTACTGTCAAAACAGATATGTGCCTACAGATGGTCAAAAGACACAGGAAAAGATGTTCAATGCAAATTAAAATTTCAGTGGTCAGAATAGCCACCGTCAAGAAGTCTACAAATAATAAATGCTGGAGAGGATGTGGAGAAAAAGGGAACCCTCCTACACTGTTGGTAGAAATGTAAATTTGTGCAGCCACTATAGAAAACAGTGTGGAGATTCTTTTAAAAACTAAAAATAGAGTTGCCATATGATCTCGCAGTTCCACTCATGGGCATGTATCTGGAGAAAACCATAATTCAAAAAGATACACACACCCGAATTTTCACTGCAGCACTGTTTACCATAGCCAAAACATGGAAGTAGCCAAAATGTCCATCAAGAGAGGAGTGGATAAAGAAGATGTGGTACATATATACAATAGAATGATATTCAGCCATTTAAAAAAAATACGAAATAATGCCATTTGCAGTAACATGGGTGGATCTAGAGATTGTCATACTGAGTGAATTATGTCAGATAGGAAAACACAGATATTGTATGCTATCACTCATGTGGAATCTAAAAAATGAAACGAACATATTCACAAAACAGAAACAGATTCACACTTAAAAAACAAACTTACAGTTACCAAAGAGGAAAGGTCAGAGGGAAAGACAAATTAGGAGTTTGGGATTAACATATACATACTACTGTATATAAAATAGGTAGTCAATAAAGACCTACTGTATAGCAGAGGAAACTACATTCAATATTATATAATAACTTATAAAGGAAACTGAATTGCTGTGCTCCTGACATGCTGTTGTAAATCAACTATACTTCAATAAAAAGATTTTTTAAAAAGAAATAGACAGTAAAGAAAAAAAGCTAGATATGTGCACCTGGGGCCCTGTATGTGTCAGTTCAGTTCAGTTGCTCAGTCGTGTCCAACTCTTTGTGACCCCATGGACTGCAGCATGCCAGGTTTCCTTGTCCATCACCAACTCCCAGAGCTTGCTCAAACTCATGTCCATTGAGTCGGTCATGCCATCCAGCCATCTCATCCTCTGTCATCCCCTTCTCTTCCTGCCCTCAATCTTTCTCAGCATCTGGGTCCTTTCCAGTGAGCTAGTTCTTCTCATCAGGTGGCTGAAGCCAAAATATCACCATTAGTTGTCGGAAATAACTTCCATGTAGAGCACATTAGTTGTCGGAAATAACTTCCATGTAGAGCACAGTGTTTGTCGGAAATAACTTCCATGTAGAGCACAGTGTTTAGAAAATGATGCTGATGTGATGCTTACAGACATAATATGGAAACATCATTGTTTGAAACTTTGACCAACAAAGGATTTTTTCAGGGAAGAGTATTTTGTCAGTGACATCTAGAATTACTGGTACAATAGCGATGACAAAAAAGCAGACCAACTTTTAATCGTTTGTTCTTGCTTTTTTTGTCTTCGTTGGTGGTTTCTGGGGCCGAGTGCCCCCTCTGCTCTGTCTGTGGTGCTTCACTGCCTCGCGGGGCTCAGCTGCCCGACGATCATTTCCACTTGTTGTAGACAGTAGTTTATTTCATTGCCCTGAACACTGAGGCCCCAACATAGCCACCGTCCTCCTCATTCTCAACCAATGAGCTAGCTTCCCTGGACTTCACCAGCGAAATTACACTCATAAACATAACTTTCCATCCCATGCTTACCATCTTATCTCTATCTACTTGCTGCTTCCTCCAGTCTTAGAGGATTGGTTACCCTTCCTGATCAAGACTAACCCTGTCCCATGACCTCTGGGATTAGTCATTTTCTGTCTCTCTGGGCTTCCCAAGTGGCTCAGTGGGTGAAGAATTTGCGTGCGGTGTAGAAGTCACAAAATACTTGGGTTTGATCCTTGGGTTGGGAAGATCCCCTCGGGGAAGGGCATGGCAGTCCACTCCAGTATTCTTTCCTGGAGAATTCCATGGACAGAGGAGCCTGGCAGACTACGGTCCATGGGGTCATGGAGAGCCAGACATGACTGAAGTGACTTAGCACGCATGCACCTATGTCTGTCTCTGTCTTTATCTCTCTCTCTATTTTTTTCTTTATTCTCAGTTCCTNTTCCCAAGTGGCTCAGTGGGTGAAGAATTTGCGTGCGGTGTAGAAGTCACAAAATGCTTGGGTTTGATCCTTGGGAAGATCCCCTCGGGGAAGGGCATGGCAGTCCACTCCAGTATTCTTTCCTGGAGAATTCCATGGACAGAAGAGCCTGGCAGACTACGGTCCATGGGGTCACGGAGAGCCAGACATGACTGAAGTCACTTAGCACGCATGCACCTATGTCTGTCTCTGTCTTTATCTCTCTCTCTATTTTTTTCTTTATTCTCAGTTCCTATGCACATACTTCAATCTCGTCCTACAAGATAAAACCAGAGACCTTCCCTGACCTGGTATTGTCTCCCCTCTAACTCCATCCAACCTCCATCCTCTTGATCGAACAACTTGAGAGATGGGTCTATGCAAAGTACATATCCCATCTTATCTCTTCCTTGTGCAAAAGCAGCTGCCAATTGTTCATTTTGTAAAGATAAACTCCAAGATCCTTTTTTGACACATAAGGGCCTTCAAGATCTGCTGCTGCTGCTGCTGCTAAGTTGTGTCCAATTCTGTGTGATCCCATAGATGGCAGCCCACTAGGCTTCGCCGTCCCTGGGATTCTCCAGGCAAGAACACTGGAGTGCGTTGCCATTTCCTTCTCCAATGCATGAAAGTGAAAAGTGAAAGTGAAGTCACTCAGTCGTGTCCGACTCTTCAGACCCCATGGACTGTAGCCCACCAGGTTCCTTCGTCCATGGGATTTTCCAGGCAAGAGTACTGAAGTGGGGTGCCATTGCCTTCTCCGCTTCAAGATATAGCCCCTGGCTTTCTGGTAACCTGAACATCACTGTAGTGTCCAAATTTCTTTAGTCTGATTTCCTATTGTCTTAGCAGTTTTCTAGCTTCCCAGGTAAATGCTCAGAATGGGGTGGACAGAGGGGATAAAAGTAAGTCTTGTATGTCAGACATAGCATCACCATTATTAGAAAACTTTATCTCCCATTGTCAGATAACAAATTGGCTGCTTCTTTACCAGTCTCCCCTGAGCTGGGTTCGTATGAGTCAGTCCCCCTGAGGCCAACCCCCTGTAGCTGTACTGAACAAATTGAACACTTGGACCCACAAAACTAAGAACAATATCCTCTGCCAGGAGCCTGCACAGGACCGAGCTACCCTGCCTAAGGCCAAGCACCTTCCTTCTCTGACACCTGTGTTATCTGTCAGTTTCCACCTCAATAAGGGACACAAGGCTTGGGCTTTGGAATCAGGAATAGCTGGGTTCAATTCCCAGGTTCCTGTCTAGCCATACTATCTACTGACCTTGAGAACTTGGGAAAGGTGCTTAACTTCTCTGAGTCGATTTTCATTTCTTTGAAATAACCATCATGGTATTTATATACAGGATGACTGTCAAGATGAAACAGGTTTCATAAAAGCACTNTATTTGTCCCAATATTTTCCAAGCCATCCAGTAAGATTGTCTTTGGTATTATTTCATGTTTCACAAGTTCCACAGGCATAAACAATGGAAATCAGTCTTAACGTTATTGGATGTGGTTCTTGGGCTTCCCTCATAGCTCCGTTGGTAAAGAATCTGCCTGCAATGAGACCCTGGTTCGATTCCTAAGTCAGGAAGATCCCCTGGAGAATGGATAGGCCACCCACTCCAGTATTCTTGGGCTTCCCTTGTGGCTCAACTCATAAAGAATCTGTCCGCAATGTGNGAATCTGCCTGCAATGAGACCCTGGTTCGATTCCTAAGTCAGGAAGATCCCCTGGAGAATGGATAGGCCACCCACTCCAGTATTCTTGGGCTTCCCTTGTGGCTCAACTCATAAAGAATCTGTCCGCAATGTGGGAGACCCAGGTCCAATCCCTAGGTTGGGAAGATCCCCTGGAGAAGGGAAAGGCTACCCACTCCAGTATTCTGGCCTGGAGAGTTCCAGGGACTGTATAGCCCATGGGGGTCACAAAGAGTCAGACACAACTAAGCTACTTTCACTTTTACTTTCCTGAAGATGATTCCCAAATCACAACACCTCACTCAAGAGTGGTGGTGAAATGTGACTGTCACCTTTAATTGGGAGATAACTGTGGATTCTGAATTCTGAGAGTCCTTGAATTCCAGACAGTGGAGCTTCCTAGAGTAGAATAACCTTTCTTCAGGAAAGGTACCTGCCAGATAAACATCTTTTATCTTGTACTCAGAAATTATAGCACAGTAAGGCTCATAGTTATATAAATGAAAGGTCTTTAATTCTATCATGACCCTAAATTGCTATTCATTATCTAAGGTGCCTGATACAGGTGGCAGCAGATATGTTGAGTGCTTTTCCAAGGCAGAAGCCAGCAAAAACAGCTCTCCTTTATTTAGCACTTATTACACACCAAGTGTGGGCTTCCCAGGTGGTGCTGGTGGTAAAGAACATGCCTGTCAATGCAGGAGATATAAGAGAGGTGGGTTCAATCCCTGGGTCAGCAAGCTCCCCTGGAGAAGGGTATGGCAACCCACTCCAGTATACTTACCTGGAAAATTCCACAGACAGAGGAATCTGGTGGGCTACAGCCCATAGTGTTGTAAAGAGTTGGACCTGACTGAAGCTACTTAGCATGCACGAACTCATGCACATGCTAAGTGCATATGATGTACGTGATCTCATTTGATTCTCTGGCAAGCCTGGGGGCCAGACCATCATCTTCATCTCACAGAGGAGAACAGACAACACTCAGAGACATTACGTTACTGAAGTTAACTTGTAACCAGTAAGTGAGGGACAGGCTTCAAATGGGATCCATTGGAATCCAAAATGGTGCCCATGCTACCACCCTGCCTGCCATGACATTGAATGAGAACCAAAAATATATTTGAAGTGAATAAGTATAAATTGTTTTCTCTTTCTCATCCTTGTAAGGACATTGAGTTACCGCTTTTAAATTTAAAAATTCCATGAATTGTGTCACAGAGTTGAAAGCACTCTCTTGGGCAGTGACTCACACATGGGAAATTAAGTAAATTCATTCTTATTTTTATTTGGCTGTGTCGAGAATTAGTTGCAGCACTTGAGGTCTTCCTTGTGTCATATGAGGTCTTTCATCTCAGCGCCCAGACTCTATAGTTGTAGCACACAAACTCAGCAATTGCATGGACTTCATTGCTCCCTGGCATGTGAGATCTTAGTTCCCTGACCAGGGACTGAACCCATGCCCCCTGCATTGCAAGGCTGATTCTTTAACTGCTGGATCACCAGGAAGTCCCAGCTTAGTAAGTTTTTAACCTGAAATAGTCCCACCTGAACACAGGGTTTCATAACTACATAAAGTAATAATGATCAAAAAATGTGACATCTTTTTATTTTTATTTTTTGGCAACACTGCACAACTTGAGGGATCTTACTGCAGTGAGAGTGCTGAGTCCTAATCACTGACTGCCAAGGAAGTCCCTAAGATGATGTTTGAAATGCATGATCTTGGACGTCCCTGGTAGTCCTGTGGTAAAAACGACACCCTTCCAATGCAGGGGACTTGGGTTCCACCCCTGGTTGGGGAATTAAGATCCCACATACCACCCAGCACAGTCAAAAAAATAAATAAAGTGGATGATCTTACTGAATGCTTTAATACTTTGACCACCTGTTGTGAAGAGCCAACTCATTGGAAAAGACCCTGATGCTAGAAAAGACTGAGGACAAAAGGAGAAGAGGGAGGCAGAGGATAAAATGGTTAAATAGCTTCNTGCTTTAATACTTTGACCACCTGTTGTGAAGAGCCAACTCATTGGAAAAGACCCTGATGCTAGAAAAGACTGAGGACAAAAGGAGAAGAGGGAGGCAGAGGATGAGATGGTTAAATAGCTTCACTGACTGAGTAGATACAAATTTGAGCAAACTCCAGGAGATAGTGAAGGACAGGGGAGCCTGGTGTGCTGCAGTCCATGAGGTCGCAAAGTCAGACCTGACTTAGCAGCTGAACAACAGCAACACTGAATGCTGAGTACAGCCTCAAATGGTATTACTAAAATATAGATTGCTGTTTGAAGAAGGAATCACTTATCCCAAGACAAGTTGCCAGAAAGGCAGGAAGAAAAGAGGGTTGACAAAAATAAAATTTAAAAAAATAGAGCAAAGTGTATTCCTGAATCTCCACACAGTGTCATAAATGCATAGCCTGATGGGTCACATTTGGAACTGAGAGTCAGCAGAGGCTGAAGTATGTGTGAAGTCGTGAGAAGTTCTTTCTGACTTGGTTTGCATCTAGATGTCCTCATGAAAACAGGCTACAGGTGCCTCGCCTGAAACATGGACGTCCCAAGTGCCCCCTTCCATACTCCCTTAAAGTCTGGAGAAAAAACTCAAATGTGTACAGAAGCCAAACAAGCAATGTACACGAGACCAGGAGGCCAAATAAGAGACTAACATCTGGGTGGGGACTGCAGCCAACTGGAGAGGGTGTGACACAGCCAAACAGGATCACCTACCGTACGGAGCCGGCTGCTTTGGGCCGTATGGGAAGATCTGTTGCCCCTGGATTTTCTATGAATAATCCTAACTTTTAAATGTTGGCAACTGACTCAAAACATTTAAAACTTTGTTCTCGATAAACAAAATGTATACACAGGCTGGGTGGAGCCCCTGGACCTCTAGTGTAGGATCTGTTGTAGACCAGAAAATGAATCAACATGTCTGTTTATTTCAGGTCTGTCTTCCCTGAAAATCTGGAACCTTGCTTTCTTCGGGGACATTATTGAAACCTGTCTTTGTGTGCCAAAAGCTCTCTGCACATAAGGCCACAATGGGGGGTTTGGTTTGTTTTAGTTAACAGCCCTAGTAATGTTTTGTCTTCATATAAAGATTCTCTAAGAAAAGAAAATGAAAATAAAATGCCACTCAGTTCATTTCAGTCGCTCAGTCATGTCTGACTCTTTGTGACCCCAGGGACTGCAGCACACCAGGCTTCCCTGTCTATCACCAACTCCCGAAGTTTACTCAAACTCATGTCCACTGAGTTGGTGATGCCCATCCAACCATCTCATGCTCTGTTGTCCCCTTCTCCTCCCACCTTCAATCTTTCCCAGCATCCCACTCATTTGACTCTTTTCAAATGAGTCAGTTCTTTGCATCAGGTGGCCAAAGTATTGGAGTTTCAGTTTCAGCATCAATCCTTCTAATGAACACTCAGGACTGATCTCCTTTAGGATTGACTGGTTGGATCTCCTTGCAGTCCAAGGGATTCTCAAGAGTCTTTTCCAACACCACAGTTCAAAAACATTGATTCTTCAGTGCTCGGCTTTATTTATGGTCCAACTCTCACATCCATACATGACTACTGGAAAAACCATAGCCTTGACTAGAGGGACCTTGTTGGCAAAGTAATGTCTCTGCTTTTTAATCTGCTGTCTAGGTTGGTCATAACTTTCCACTGGTCAGTTCCTTTCTCAATGTTCTGTGACAGGACCTTTCATCGGCTTGTTCATTAACACCTGTGGGTGCCGCCGGACGGCCATCATCGGAGGGCTCCTGAACTCGCTGGGCTGGGTGTTGAGTGCCTACGCCGTGAACGTGTATTATCTCTTTATTACCTTTGGACTGGCAGCTGGTAAGCATTATGGATTTCTTTTTTTTTTTTTTTTTGGCCACTCCGTATACCGTGTGGAATCTTAGTTTCCCATCCAGCGGTGGAACCTAGACTCCTTGTTTGGACACACAGAGTCTTGACCACTGGGCCTCCAGGGAAGTCCCCATAAGTGGTTTTCCTAAACTTGACTTTATCTGTTTCTGTTGAGCATTTAGGCAATGAATTTCATCGTGGAGAAAAGAGACCCATTAAATATTTAGTCCCTTTGTCTCCATCCCACCTTACCCATATCCTATCCTCCAGGGAGTACTTTTAATATAAGATATTAAATATGCCTGAAGCTTGAGGAAACAACCGAACAGCTGTACTTGGCCTCCCTAATAGAATTTAATTAAATTTTCTATATCTGGTTCTAAGTGCTAGTCCTTCTCTTGTAACAAAACCCACGAACTAACAGCATTCTCTCATTTAAGAACTGCAGAATCCAGCGTGAATCAGAGAAAAATCACGTTCTCCTTTGGCTCTGCTCAAAATAATGCAAAAGCCACAGAGATTTAGAGACGTAAGAATCAAATCCAGAGCAGAGTGGCAGTCCCCAGGAGATATAGAAAAATTGGCTCAGGCAGCAGAGTTTGCATATCCATTTTGCAAAATGTATTCCCAGCCATAATTTCTTCTATCAACAGATAGCAGAATGCACATGAATAAGTAGTTTCTTACTCATACAATTGTATTTCAGTGAACCGGATCCAGCCTGACCTTTTTGAATACAGAGCTATAATCGTCATAAATGGCACCTTGATGGCAGTGTTTCCATAAGAGTTCAAAGTTAGAATTGGAACCCTTGCTTTTTTTCCCACTTATATGTGTGACTTTGGGAAAATTACTTAACTTGCTTATGCCTCAGTCTCTTTATCTGCAAATGGAATAACTGACTGCTTGGCTTACAGGATTGTTGAACAGGTTATATGAAATGATCTGTATGAAGCACTTGGCACAATGCTTGGCACATAATAAAGTCTTAAGCAAATGTTAGCTAATATTTAATTGCTATTATATATAATATAATGTTTTTATTATAAGCTTAAGTTTATGCTTTAAGGTAGCAGGAGAAGGTGGACATAAAAACCAATTGTCCACATAAGCTAACAAGTTGGTTCTCTGTGATGTATTCACATATACATCTTTAGGTGTAAAAAGCACTTCTGTATGCTATGAAGCGTAGTTTGGAAATCATTGATCTGAAGTGAAGGACTTGACAACAGTTCTTAAAGAACAATTCAAAATATTTTTCCTGAGGCGATTTAGAAACTTCCCCATAATAGTCCAATGAATAGAGCTGGCACAGGGCTTTTACTTCTGCTAGAACTGAGGGAATCATACTGGGGTCTTTGAGAAGACATGTGGGAGCCCCTAGGAACTTGATCCGTGTTGTCTGGACATACGTACTATGAATCGATCCCCAAAACTGGTACTTGAGGGAGCTGCCTGGTGGTCCAGTGGGTTTACCAGTGTTAGAACTTTGCCCTTCACTGCCATGGTTCAGGTTCAATCCCTGGTCAGAGAACTAAGATCACACAAGCATGGCCAAAAGAAAAAACTAGGACTTGAAATTTATTCCCTTCATTTAGACATGCCTATGGTCAGACTCTTTGTTTCAGACTCTGTTTAAATGGAATTTTATGTCTTGCAATTAGTTGCTTTTGATCCTCAAATAATAATCTCCATATTCATTCATTTACTTATTTATTCAACAAGTATTTATGGATCCGAGGAAGTCAGGAGAAAGATCAGGAGACCAGTGAAAGGAAAGTGTTTCTTGAAACACTTTATGGCACCCACTTCTTATACAGGAAACACTTGAAGAAAGTCTGAAAATAAATGTATCCACTTTCTCCCCAAATATAATTATATTTAAGTGGAAAATCCAGCTAAATCAGCTAGCTTGTATACTGTTGGGCTGTCATTAGTGAGACATTTTGAAACTGATTGACCTTATTTTATAGAAAAGTAAAAAAGTTAGATGCAAAGATCTGCAAAAAGTGAGTGACTAAAACAACAAAAACAAAACTAAATTAATTTAAAAAATTTTAAAGGCAAGTTATTGAGATATATATGTGTGTATGCATGTTTATCCCCTGTATGTACATATCTCTTTATGTTTGAAAGAGACTTTGGTGACATCCTTCATTACAAGAAGCATTTGAGGCATATTTGTTTGTATTTGTTTTTTTTAACATCTAAAATTGCATGGATATCCTCCTAATGAGCAGAAAATTAGCATATGTTTGAGTGATCTTACTTACCCAGGAGAGTCTGGACAAACTTCTTCAGCTCTGCCATTTAAGGGCTCCATTTTCTTACTCAGCTCTTGGAAGAACCTTTCCCTCCAGTCCGAGCTTTTTACTCAAAGCCACGGGATGGATTCTCCCCTGCTCTTCTTCTTCTTTCTGGCTTATCTGGATACAAAGCGAAAGTGTTAGTCGCTCAGTCTGACCCTTTGCAGAGTCTGACTCTTTGCAACCCCATGGACTGTAGCCCTCCAGGCTCCTCTGTCCATGAATTCTCCAGGCAAGAATACTGGAGTGGGTTACCATTCCCTTCTCCAGGAGAGCTTCCCCACCCAGGGATTGAATGTGGGTCTCCTGAATTGCAGGCAGATTCTTTACTGGCTGAGCCACCAGGGAATCAACCTGATGTGGTGAAGAAGTATTCCAGGGCCCTGCTTGACCACTGGGCTTGGGCCTCAAGCCCTCAATATCTCCAAGGTGTGTCCTACACACTCATAGAGTAATTGTGCCAATTATGAATCACAAAGTCACATAAGGAAGGGGGATGCTGTTCAGGACAAGGAGAGGTAATAGATGCTTATAGCATCAGGCATGGATTTTTTTTTCTCACACGTCATGGGAGTATTTATTATTTAAATGATGTTATAATTGGTGCTACTCTTACGCTTTGGTCTCTCGATTCAGTTCCTTATTAGTCATTTCATTCTACTGCTGTTTAGCGATCCGTAACCACATTTAATTTAGGATGTTGGTTATCTTTAGTGACAGATCAGATTTTGAAAAGTAAACTTTTGTGCCTCCAGCAAAATGCAGAATGGCAAATTTCAAAGGACAAATGATCCAGTTTCCTCAACAAGTAAATTGTGAGGAAAATAGAGAACTTAAGAGACTTTAAAAATATATAGATAGATAGATATAGATCAGTGAATAGCAATGTGTGGACCTTATTTGATTCAAACAAATCTTTTAAAAATATGATCATTTTTGAGACAGGGTCTTCCCCAGTGGCTCAGCAGTAAAAAAAAAATCCACCTGCAAATGCAGGGGACATGGGTTTGATCCTTGGGTCGGGAAGATCCCCTGCAGAAAGAAATAGCAACCCACTCCAGTATTCTTGCCTGGAGAATCCCATGGACAGAGGAGCCTGGCAGGCTACAGTACATAGGGTTGCAAAGAGTAGGAAATGACTGAAGCAACTGAGCAGCAGCATAAGACAATTAGAAATTTAAATACCTTCTGGATATTTTATGATATCAAGGAATAATTCATTTTTCAGATAAGATAATGATGAGATTATCCAGTTTAAAGAATTCATCTATTTTAAAAGCTGAAGCAAAGAGCTTCTGCAGCTCCATCCTGGCAGCCGGGGGATGAGCAGTTAAGGGTGAGACAGAGCATGGACGATGGAAAGGGACCAGACCCTGCAGTTGGGTCTGCATTCCAATCCAGATTCTCCGGCTACCTGCTGCAAGGTCAGGGACAGTTCAGTCTCCATGAGGTTCAATGCTCCCTTTAATAATTTGGGTATAACCACAGGTAGCTTTCAGGTTATT
>SJYW01050027.1:91730-122478 GCA_006410735.1 Raphicerus campestris
TTTTTTTTTTTTTTTTGGCCACTCCGTATACCGTGTGGAATCTTAGTTTCCCATCCAGCGGTGGAACCTAGACTCCTTGTTTGGACACACAGAGTCTTGACCACTGGGCCTCCAGGGAAGTCCCCATAAGTGGTTTTCCTAAACTTGACTTTATCTGTTTCTGTTGAGCATTTAGGCAATGAATTTCATCGTGGAGAAAAGAGACCCATTAAATATTTAGTCCCTTTGTCTCCATCCCACCTTACCCATATCCTATCCTCCAGGGAGTACTTTTAATATAAGATATTAAATATGCCTGAAGCTTGAGGAAACAACCGAACAGCTGTACTTGGCCTCCCTAATAGAATTTAATTAAATTTTCTATATCTGGTTCTAAGTGCTAGTCCTTCTCTTGTAACAAAACCCACGAACTAACAGCATTCTCTCATTTAAGAACTGCAGAATCCAGCGTGAATCAGAGAAAAATCACGTTCTCCTTTGGCTCTGCTCAAAATAATGCAAAAGCCACAGAGATTTAGAGATGTAAGAATCAAATCCAGAGCAGAGTGGCAGTCCCCAGGAGATATAGAAAAATTGGCTCAGGCAGCAGAGTTTGCATATCCATTTTGCAAAATGTATTCCCAGCCATAATTTCTTCTATCAACAGATAGCAGAATGCACATGAATAAGTAGTTTCTTACTCATACAATTGTATTTCAGTGAACCGGATCCAGCCTGACCTTTTTGAATACAGAGCTATAATCGTCATAAATGGCACCTTGATGGCAGTGTTTCCATAAGAGTTCAAAGTTAGAATTGGAACCCTTGCTTTTTTTCCCACTTATATGTGTGACTTTGGGAAAATTACTTAACTTGCTTATGCCTCAGTCTCTTTATCTGCAAATGGAATAACTGACTGCTTGGCTTACAGGATTGTTGAACAGGTTATATGAAATGATCTGTATGAAGCACTTGGCACAATGCTTGGCACATAATAAAGTCTTAAGCAAATGTTAGCTAATATTTAATTGCTATTATATATAATATAATGTTTTTATTATAAGCTTAAGTTTATGCTTTAAGGTAGCAGGAGAAGGTGGACATAAAAACCAATTGTCCACATAAGCTAACAAGTTGGTTCTCTGTGATGTATTCACATATACATCTTTAGGTGTAAAAAGCACTTCTGTATGCTATGAAGCGTAGTTTGGAAATCATTGATCTGAAGTGAAGGACTTGACAACAGTTCTTAAAGAACAATTCAAAATATTTTTCCTGAGGCGATTTAGAAACTTCCCCATAATAGTCCAATGAATAGAGCTGGCACAGGGCTTTTACTTCTGCTAGAACTGAGGGAATCATACTGGGGTCTTTGAGAAGACATGTGGGAGCCCCTAGGAACTTGATCCGTGTTGTCTGGACATATGTACTATGAATCGATCCCCAAAACTGGTACTTGAGGGAGCTGCCTGGTGGTCCAGTGGGTTTACCAGTGTTAGAACTTTGCCCTTCACTGCCATGGTTCAGGTTCAATCCCTGGTCAGAGAACTAAGATCACACAAGCATGGCCAAAAGAAAAAACTAGGACTTGAAATTTATTCCCTTCATTTAGACATGCCTATGGTCAGACTCTTTGTTTCAGACTCTGTTTAAATGGAATTTTATGTCTTGCAATTAGTTGATTTTGATCCTCAAATAATAATCTCCATATTCATTCATTTACTTATTTATTCAACAAGTATTTATGGATCCGAGGAAGTAGGAGAAAGATCAGGAGACCAGTGAAAGGAAAGTGTTTCTTGAAACACTTTATGGCACCCACTTCTTATACAGGAAACACTTGAAGAAAGTCTGAAAATAAATGTATCCACTTTCTCCCCAAATATAATTATATTTAAGTGGAAAATCCAGCTAAATCAGCTAGCTTGTATACTGTTGGGCTGTCATTAGTGAGACATTTTGAAACTGATTGACCTTATTTTATAGAAAAGTAAAAAAGTTAGATGCAAAGATCTGCAAAAAGTGAGTGACTAAAACAACAAAAACAAAACTAAATTAATTTAAAAAATTTTAAAGGCAAGTTATTGAGATATATATGTGTGTATGCATGTTTATCCCCTGTATGTACATATCTCTTTATGTTTGAAAGAGACTTTGGTGACATCCTTCATTACAAGAAGCATTTGAGGCATATTTGTTTGTATTTGTTTTTTTTAACATCTAAAATTGCATGGATATCCTCCTAATGAGCAGAAAATTAGCATATGTTTGAGTGATCTTACTTACCCAGGAGAGTCTGGACAAACTTCTTCAGCTCTGCCATTTAAGGGCTCCATTTTCTTACTCAGCTCTTGGAAGAACCTTTCCCTCCAGTCCGAGCTTTTTACTCAAAGCCACGGGATGGATTCTCCCCTGCTCTTCTTCTTCTTTCTGGCTTATCTGGATACAAAGCGAAAGTGTTAGTCGCTCAGTCTGACCCTTTGCAGAGTCTGACTCTTTGCAACCCCATGGACTGTAGCCCTCCAGGCTCCTCTGTCCATGAATTCTCCAGGCAAGAATACTGGAGTGGGTTACCATTCCCTTCTCCAGGAGAGCTTCCCCACCCAGGGATTGAATGTGGGTCTCCTGAATTGCAGGCAGATTCTTTACTGGCTGAGCCACCAGGGAATCAACCTGATGTGGTGAAGAAGTATTCCAGGGCCCTGCTTGACCACTGGGCTTGGGCCTCAAGCCCTCAATATCTCCAAGGTGTGTCCTACACACTCATAGAGTAATTGTGCCAATTATGAATCACAAAGTCACATAAGGAAGGGGGATGCTGTTCAGGACAAGGAGAGGTAATAGATGCTTATAGCATCAGGCATGGATTTTTTTTTCTCACACGTCATGGGAATATTTATTATTTAAATGATGTTATAATTGGTGCTACTCTTACGCTTTGGTCTCTCGATTCAGTTCCTTATTAGTCATTTCATTCTACTGCTGTTTAGCGATCCGTAACCACATTTAATTTAGGATGTTGGTTATCTTTAGTGACAGATCAGATTTTGAAAAGTAAACTTTTGTGCCTCCAGCAAAATGCAGAATGGCAGATTTCAAAGGACAAATGATCCAGTTTCCTCAACAAGNAGATCTCTCACATACGTTCACCTCAGTTCAGTGGAGAATTTGCTACTTGCATAGGGCATCCCAGAAGCCATAGGCACCCCGCAGGAGTCCCGTGCCTGGGCAGGTACCTCTGAAGCTGTCATTCTGGGTGGGTTTTAAGTTTTGTGGCAGGTTGACCCAGTCCCCAAGAAGCCAGGTGCAGGACAAAGTCACAGTGTCTCCCCACAGTCCTGAGATTGAAGGCAGGAGCCTGCAAAGCATGACAGAGGCTGGGGTCAAATNTTTTGTGGCAGGTTGACCCAGTCCCCAAGAAGCCAGGTGCAGGACAAAGTCACAGAGTCTCCCCACAGTCCTGAGATTGAAGGCAGGAGCCTGCAAAGCATGACAGAGGCTGGGGTCAAATGTTAACACCAAGGTGGTCTCAGGAGGTGGCTGTTGGGGCATCCAGACCAGGGTTGGCAGCAGTTGTCAGAGCTACCAGGAGTTCTGGACAGGGTTTTCGCCAGAGGAACCTCATCTATTCAAATGTCCCACTCTCTCCTTTCTGGCTGCTCCTGGCCCTTTATTCTCATATCCTGTGCAGAAATACTTATTCCCAGTAGCTGGGGAAACTCATGGATTCAGGCTGAAACCCTCCCACCTCTTTCTTCCCAGTCTCCCTACAGACCCACAGTCATCTGCTATCCTAGGGCCCCACTGGCAGAGGGCTTGTGCTAACTAACACACCCATCTTCATGTCTCACCCAATAAGATTTGAAGCTCCAGAAATTATATATATATATTTTTTTTATTCAAATGATGCTCAGAAATATTGAGGGCAGAAGGAGAAGGGGGCAACAGAGAATTAGCTGGTTGGGTGGNCCTACAGACCCACAGTCATCTGCTATCCTAGGGCCCCACTGGCAGAGGGCTTGTGCTAACTAACACACCCATCTTCATGTTTCACCCAATAAGATTTGAAGCTCCAGAAATTATATATATATATATATATATATATATATTTTATTCAACTGATGCTCGGAAAGATTGAGGGCAGGAGGAGAAGGGGGCAACAGAGAATGAGCTGGTTGGGTGGCATCACCGAATCAGTGGACAAGTGTTTGAGCAAACTCCTGGAGATACTAAAGGACAGAGGGGCCTGACAGGCTACAGTCCATGGGGTTATAAAAGAGTTGGACACAACTTAGCGACTGACCAATAACGGTTCAGCTGACAACGCTGGCAGCTGGCTGACTAAAGGTTTAAAACGCAAGAATTGCTTTAGGAAACCCAGAGGCTACATATGGGGCCCCTTCTGAGTCAGGCTGCTCCTATTTTCTGCTCATACATAGAAGTGCAAGCCAGTATTTTTAGGTGACAGTGAATATCTATAGCAATGCAGTAGACTGTTGGCAGTAGAAAAGTCAGAACTGTTCAGTGATCTCATTGTATAGAATTTTCTATAAGTTAGGGATGCATTTGGTTGTAAAATCACACCCCAACAATAGTAGCTTAAATAGAGATTTAATTGCATCACATAACCAGAAATTGAGTTCAGAAACTAGATGATATTGAGACAATGTCTCAAGATCCTCTTGGCCTTTTACTCATGCTGATTGCTCACAGTCACATAATGGCTTCAGTGGCTCCAGTCACTACAGACTTATTTATAACAAGAAAAAGGAAGGGATGAAAGAGTCCCAGCAGTCTTCCACTTATATCTAATTGGCCAGAACTATGTCTCACAGTGAGTCTAAGCTTCGAGGGAAACTGAAAATTGGAGAACTTTCTGTTCTAGCCTCGGGACTAGAGGAAGGAAAGGAGAAAAGATCTGGAATGGGAATTGGATTAATCAACCAGTGGTAACTTNTGTCTCACAGTGAGTCTAAGCTTCGAGGGAAACTGAAAATTGGAGAACTTTCTGTTCTAGCCTCGGGACTAGAGGAAGGAAAGGAGAAAAGATTTGGAATGGGAATTGTATTAATCAACCAGTGGTAACTTCCAAAGAAGTTAAATATCCGTTAAGGGGATAGGGACTTAATCAGTGGTTCATCTACCTCTTGTTGGAAGTCCTTCAGGTATATTGTATGTGGAAATAGAATCTGCCATTGATGTTTCTTGGCATGATCAGGAGGATACTTTCTGCTTCTAATGGTCAGTCTGAAATTATTTTATACTGATCCATTGATTGCAATGGGCTTCCCTGATAGCTCAGTTGGTAAAGAATCCACCTGCAATGCAGGAGACCCCAGTTCGATTCCTGGGTCGCAAAGATGCCTTGAAGGGCTAGGCTACCCACTTCAGTATTCTTCGACTTCCCTTGTGGCTCAGCTGGCAAAGAATCCGCCTGCAATGTGGGAGACGTGGGTTTGATTCCTGGGTTGGGAAGATCCCCTGGAGAAGAGAAAGGCTTCCCGCTCCAATATTCTGGCCTGAAGAATTCCATGGGCTCTATAATCCATGGGGTCGCAAAGAGTAGTGAAAAGAAAGTGAGCGACTTTCATCATTAGATTGCAATAGTGCTATCACAGAGCAGCTGATTCATGATCAGTGTTAATTAAAGCACCAAGGTTTGACAGCATGGTTTTCTTATCCCATCCCTATGGTCATTTCCTTTTCACACATTTGAATTCTAGTGCACTTTCTTGAGTGGAAGGGAAAGGAATTACAACTAGACGATAGGGAGTTATCCCCACCTCTGAGTCCTCAGGTCTGATCTCTGCTTCAAGGTTCCTCCCTAGAAGTGGAGCCTGTAGCTGGATTTGATCCACAGTGGATGGGAGAAAGCACTGTGTTAATGGTGGATGTATGTGAAATGCTGCCAAAGTGTAGCCCCCCAGTCTCCTCTGTCCATGGGAGTCTCCAGGCAAGAGTGCTGGAGTGGGTAGCCATTCCCTTCTCTAGTGGATCTTCCCAACCTAGGGATCAAACCTGGATCTCCCACATTGCAGGCAGATTCTTTACCATCAGAGCCACCAGGGAATCCTCAAAATACTGCCATGGAAATGCTAACATCAATGTTCTGATGTACATCTCCAGGCCAGCAACCTAAAGGGGCCTTTCCTTCTTTTTGTCTGTTTCTTCTCCCACTGAACCTATGCGCTGAGAAACGCTGAGCAGCATGACTGGCTAACTGCATTGTGTTTAATTCATTGATTTTCCAGGCCAAGCAGCCACTATTGCAGTGAGACACAAGGCCAGCCTTTATGCATTATAGCAGTGGCTGGCCATATGAGTGACTAAACCACCACATTAAATTCTTGCTAGAAATTCCAGGTGGGCTAGACATTATTACTTAGCTTGAAGTGCTATAAGGAAAATTACTGTTCACAGTAGCTTTTTCTTTTTTAATGGGTTTAAAAATGAATGTGTTTTCCATTTTTCAAAGCGATTTCTACTGGCATTAAAAAAAAATCTGGTACAATTTAGGAGCATGTTAGATAATCACACATATCCATTTAGCAGAAGAATATGCAATCAAAGATATTGAACAGTCACTTCAACCGTGTCATTTAGCACCACGAACTTCTTGATGTAATTCATTGTATAATATTCTGGGCATTCAGTTTGTCTCTTTTAAAAGACGTAGTAATGGTAGATCCTTTTTCAGATGTTTCTAGGGTAAAGTATAGTGAAACTCAGCCACCAGATTTGACTGACCAAGCATCCACAATTATCTCCAGTATTCACACAAAATGTAACAGGCTAACAATAATTTGTAGGTTTTTTTCACCAAGAGCTGGGAACACTTATTTCTTAAGTAAGAAAAACAGCCATCACCCCTCATTTGATAGACTCAAATGAAAAAGGAATGCAAATTAATAAGGAACTAGGTTTTTACTTTGAAGCTGTTGATTTCAGTTGATGGTTGGATCAGGACTGCCAAGAATTCCGAGCTCCAAACCAAGGGACTGAGATCAGACCTACAGGGAGACATGGGTGATGGATGGGAGAGATGGGTGATGGATGAATGAGGTGGGTGTCTCCTCTGAAACGTGTCGTTTCTAAAGAGTTTTGTCCCTATGTACTGGACTGAAGCACGTGATAAAAGTGCTGTCTCCCGACCTGCTTTGCATCAGACTCAGGACTGGGTTGAGTTCAAACTAGCAGAGATGGCAGGATCTGGAATCATTTCAGAATAAATCCTAGAGGTAGATTGGAGAAAACCATGGAATTAATTTAATGTAAAAATTAGGGCCACTGCTAACAATTTGCACTGTCAAATTGTTTGATAAAGTTGGTTGTGCTTTTTGAAAAATTGAGTTAATTTTGAAGATTGGGACGTGTGAAGGTGTTTTTACAGAAGTTTATACTTTTAGAGGAAAGGTGAAAGACTTTAAAATATAACTAATGCAGTGTAAGGCTATAACAAAACTTAGTGCTGTTTTCTAGGGGCTTCCCTGGTGGCTCAGAGGTTAAAGCGTCTGCCTCCAATGAGGGAGACCTGGGTTCGATCCCTGGGTCAGGAAGATCCCCTGGAGAAGGAAATGGTAACCCACTCCAGTATTCTTGCCTGGAGAATCCCATGGACGGAGGAGCCTGGTAGTCCTAGTCCACGGGGTCGCAAAGAGTCGGATATGACTGAGCAACTTCACTCACTCACTCACTCAGTGCTATTTTCTATAGTCTGTAGGCAACAGGGATGATGGAGTGGTGGAAGGAGATGGTAGGATGTTCTCTAAGGGTGATGGGTTTATTGCTGTCCCCCCAGAAGGAGTAATAGTACATGTACAATCAGGGTGCCAAGATAAATGTGCTTGAAACTTCAAAAAATTCAGAATGGCTTGTGCCTGTGTTTGAGTTCGGGGCAGCAAGAGAGATGGATAGGGGCCATATCACAGAGCCCTGGAGCTTGTACTCAACCACTTCTAACAAAAAAGTAAGTAAATAGTCTAAACTAAGTACATATTAATTTTTTAATGAGGATTTTGTCCTGTCTCCGAGTTCATGTTAAGCAGTGGTGGGAAATCAACCTGTTTGAGCTGTTGGTTGCTTAGAGGCATCACTTTCTCACTCCCAATGATTTGATCATAGAAAAGTGAGGAATGAACTGTTAAACCGACAAGATCAGTGTTCATCTGGAATGAGTGGACTGTTAGAGAACCTCATTTATATGTATTGATTTTTTACAAATTATAACTTAAGATAGTGCTGTCTTGTACTCTGCTTGTGAAGACATACCACTCAGCGTTACCTGCCAGAGAATTCTTCACTTCATCATAATTCATAGTGGTCCACAGCTAACAGATGGAGGCATGAGCAAAGCTAGACGTGTTTTAGTTCATATGTCAGTGAACTTCCTGATTCAGTGCTGAAGCTGAATCACTGTTTCTGGATTATATGCATAATCTTATCTGCCCCTCTTGTCTCAAATTGGAGAGTAAAAAAATGATGGTAGAACATTTACTAAGCCACATTTCAAGATTCTGATATTCTNATAATTCATAGTGGTCCACAGCTAACAGATGGAGGCATGAGCAAAGCTAGACGTGTTTTAGTTCATATGTCAGTGAACTTTCTGATTCAGTGCTGAAGCTGAATGACTGTTTCTGGATTATATGCATAATCTTATCTGCCCCTCTTGTCTCAAATTGGAGAGTAAAAAAACGATGGTAGAACATTTACTAAGCCACATTTCAAGATTCTGATATTCTCTTCTATGTATCAAATAGTAGACTCAAAAGCTTGGTTGACTTTTAAAGTATATCCAGAATTCATAGCTTTTGAGGGATTTTTGAAAAGTATACAATTTTGATGCTCTTAAGTGTGTGCTTTTCTTTATGATGGCCTTGACTCACTCAGGAACAGTAAACACTGGCTACAATAAGCAAGAGATTCAGATAACACCCAGGAAGTCACAGGAACTAGTTTACACATTGAGCAGTTGATTTGTGTAGCTGTTTGGTGGTGGGAGAGGGTTTAAGTTACATTTATGCATTCATTTGCAGTATCATGAGATACTTTTTTAAAGTGGCCATGGAATACTGTTTGGTCATTAAATCATTCATATTTTTCTTATGCCTCTGCTAATTCATGCACTTGCTGAAATGGAAAAAGTTAGTGTTTACATTTTTACCATAAATAAAACTCTGCACCTAGCTTAGTCCTCTCAGTTTGCATAACTGGCAATGTGGAGACCATGACATGTGACTGATCCTTAGAATTAATCACTGAAGGGAATGAAACATCATGTTTCATAGTTTCTGAAACGTTTATGTTTCACATTTTAACATCTCTGAAGTCAGAATGCCTTTGGCATAGTTCTTAGAAAACATCAAGTCATATTTTAATTGACAAGTACTCCTTTTTTATTGATACATAAGATAATGATGCATCATGTAATTCACGGTATCTTAGAATTCATGAAACATGGTAGAATTTTACGAAGTTCTTAGTAAGATCATGATATGAAAGTATCAGACTAACGTTGTTTAGTTGCTAAGTCTTGTCCAACTTTTTTTGCGACTTCAAGTACTATAGCCCACCAGGCTCCTCTGTCCCTGGGATTTCCCAGGCAAGAATACTAGAGTGGGTTGCCATCTCCTTCTCCAGTGAGTCTTCCCAACCCAAGGATCAAACCCACGTCTCCTGCATTGGCAGGTGTATTCTTTACCCCTGAGCCACTAGGGAAACCCATCAGACTATAACATTAAGAGTAAAGTATTTTTTAAAAGAACTGATAACTTACCATTTAAGGCTATGTCTTTGGCAATTTAAACTTTCATAAGTTTAAATGTATATTAAGGTTTATAGCTATAAATGTGAATTTCAGAAAACCTAGAAATTTTGATTCCTTCTCAAACAGATGTTTACCCTCATATACTTCAGAATGAATCAAAGTTCAAGTATCTTCCTGCTCAGCCTCTTTGGATGTACACTAGAAACTTCTTTAGAAATGTTTTGAGGTTTTAGAAAAGATTTGTGTAAAAAAGAAAATTGTTAGAGTCACTTTTCACTGTTGGCTTTGTGCCAGCTTAAAAGTGAGCCCCAAGGGCTACGAGCCACATTTTCCCCATAGGTCTGCCAGCTACTGTTTCAGTGCCTTTAAAAGCACCCCAGTGGCTTTAAAGGTAAATGTAGTCATTCCCAGGCACTGAGAACTCAGGTTCCAACAGCGCCCAGACTTTAAAAATGGCTACATGAAATGTCTGGGGCATTAAACAACATATAATAGAAGGCTGAGCGCCGAAGAATTGATGCTTTTGAACTGTGGTGTTGGAGAAGACTCTTGCGAGTCCCTTGGACTGCAAGGAGATCCAACCAATCCATTCTGAAGGAGATCAGCCTTGGGATTTCTTTGGAAGGAACGATGCTAAAGCTGAAACTTCAGTACTTTGTCCACCTCATGTGAAGAGTTGACTCATTGGAAAAGACTCTGATGCTAGGAGGGATTGGGGGCAGGAGGAGAAGGGGACGACAGAGGATGAGATGGCTGGATGGCATCACGGACTCGATGGACGTGAGTCTGAGTGAACTCCGGGAGTTGGTGACGGACAGGGAGGCCTGGTGAGCTGCAGTTCATGGGGTGGTAAAGAGTCGGACATGACTGAGCGACTGAACTGAATACATTCTCAGAAAATGACTTATAGTAGCAATAAATGTTTGCTTTGTGTTCTTGACTTTGTTTATCTCAACTTTATTATGCTGAATATATTCTTTTCTGTTTTGTAGGGTGGATCTACGACATCACCCAAAAATATGACTTTTCCTTCTATATAAGTGGTTTACTCTACATGGTAGGAATCCTCTTTTTACTCATTCAACCGTGTATTCAAATTATAGAACAATCCAGAAAAAAATACATGGATGGTGCAAATGTGTAGTGTCCTGTGATGTTCCGTGTAAGGTTCCCTTGTCATCCTCATGCATACCTCAC
The DNA here is from genome assembly GCA_006410735.1 of Raphicerus campestris. NCBI lineage: Eukaryota > Metazoa > Chordata > Mammalia > Artiodactyla > Bovidae > Raphicerus > Raphicerus campestris. Next base: position 102,673 of record SJYW01050027.1, read on the forward strand.
ATGGCTACTGTGAGGAGCCTGTGACATATCGTGGGAAAGCGTGTTGTCCCGTAACTGGCACTGTTGTTTTAAATGCCGTTGCCATGACTTCATGTGAAAGCGGCGCTGCCTGTCTGTATGGGGAGAGGCGCTGTGGACCACGCGCACCTTAGAGATGCCAGTGTCCTGCAAAGATAGCCTATTGAACCACTGGTAGAAATGCTCTTCTAAAAACTATCTCATCATCCATACTCGGACTAGGGTTTTAGATAGAGCTTTTAAAACAAGAGAATGAAAGCTTCTCATCCTAGTTACTTCTTTGTAAGGTGAAAATAAGGTGTCTAAGTGCTTCTGAAAAACTTAACAGTTAAAGGTTTCCCCTGCTCTTTGAAAGCATTTTTCACTACTTTGCTTTTATGAAAGACTTGCATTAGTTTTTGCTCACAGGAAAAAAACTAGAGGAGGATTTTTGCTTTTACAAAAAAAGGGGAACCTTGTTCAGCGTTTGTTTTGCTGCAAACCTTTGCAGAGACAGCGCCAAGCTCCCTCCCAGGAACCACACAGGCATCTCAGCATCAAGTCGCCAGGACTTTGGATGGTGTCTATGAGCATCCGTGCTTGATCTCAGTTTATTTGTGCATCCATTAGCAAGATGTGTCCGGAGGTCATGGCTTCTTTGCTTTATGCCATTTCGATTAAGGTTTCATAGAATGCTCTCTGCTTTCAGATGGTGGAGGAAATCTGTAAATGAATTTAAGCACAAGAAAATGCTAGACTTCAGAAAGTATCACAGGGAGCAATCGTTCTACCAGTGTAAAACAAAGGCAGACCCTAATTTCAAAGGCAATGCATTTAGTACAATTAAAGAAACACAGTTTATATTTTTATTAAAGAATTCTGCAGCTAAGGCATACAATTTCTAAATCTTTCTCTAAAAATAGCATTTGCCATTACTCCTAATGCAGTATTATATAGCTATAAACTGAATCTGAGACAAATCTTAATAAATAAATAATATNACAATTAAAGAAACACAGTTTATATTTTTATTAAAGAATTCTGCAGCTAAGGCATACAATTTCTAAATCTTTCTCTAAAAATAGCATTTGCCATTACTCCTAATGCAGTATTATATAGCTATAAACTGAATCTGAGACAAATGTTAATAAATAAATAATATAAATAATCTCCTTAGTGAAAGTCATATTTGTGCATATAACCACTGAGTCAAGGGCTAAAATTCAAGCACTTTTATTCATTTTATTGGCCTCTTAGTTTATCAGCATGCCCTGGGGCCTATAGAAATTTTTTTCTGGGTTTCTCTTACCCAGTAAATACATTAGAAAACTAATTGCTGATTGACATGTAAAGCTGGTTGTTTAAATCATTTGTAAAGCATGTTACTAATCCTAAATATAAGACTATCATGTTGTGAGGATAATAAACAAAAGGCCCTTGGTCCAAATGTCTGTGCACTTGACATTGGAGTTAGTGGTAACAAATGGCCCTTCTCCAGTGCCTCTTGGTGTGCTCTGGACAATTCATTTGCCTGAGCTCAGCACAGTTTTTAAAATAGTTCTCTTGATTGATTTCATACAGAAGATAACTATGATTCATGACATTGAATAATGCTCTTCCTTTATCGGAGATTTCTATTTTTCTAAGCCAAACATTTTTCAGACTGCAAAACGTTCTTCCGAGAATCATTTTGAAATTTCTGGCTGCCTTACTTGTTTACACATATTTTAGAACTATTTAAATTTTCACTCACGATTTGCTTATCACACACACACAAATATTTTAATATCATTGCCGGTGTCTCGGGTCAGATTTATCTAAAGTGAGTACAGACCATTCTCAATTATCCTTGATGATTAGACAGGAATGGTACTAGTAACTGGAGCCACAGGATGTTACCCCAGTCTAATTTTAGCCAGCTGTTTCAGTCTTTTACTCCACCAAACCCTTCAGAGGTGTTAACAAGTGATTACAGGCACACATTTCCTTTTTGTTTCATCTCCATTATTTTCTGCTCTAATATCTAGTGGGAGGGTTGTGTAATGAAAGGGACCACCAAAATACCAATAAAAATAAAAGGCAGCTAATGGAAAGGAGGAACAAAAGCATGGCTAATATACTCACAATATTACCTCCACTGATTCGAGAATTGCCTGTAAATTATGATAGATAATCAATTGCATGTCATACTCCATTTGGTCCAACACGACCTGTTTGTTATTGTGACGACCTTGGTTGGTATGAAAGGATCCTGCTCTCTGTTTTCGTTAAAGGTAATCTTCAGCGCTGACACAGTGTTTTTTCTCTCTCAATATATATTTACCATTAATTTAGGATGATTAGATTGAAAATCATATTGTGGGTTTTAAAACTGATGACATTCCTTCCTTGCTTTCATTTACTGACACGATCAAATTAGTAAGTTGTTGTTTAGTCGCTCAGTCATGTCTGACTCCTTGTGATCCCATGGACTGCAGCACACCGGGTTTCCCTGTCCTTCACGATCTCCCTGAGTTTGCACAAATTCAGGTCTATTGTGTCAATGATGCCATCCAACCGTCTCATCCTCTGTCATCCCTTCTCCTCCTGCCCTCAATCTTTCCCAGCATCAGGATCTTTTCCAATGAATTGGCTCTTCACATCACGTGGCCAAAGTATTGGAACTTCAACCTCAGCATCAGCCCTTCCAATAAATGTTCAGGATTGATTTCCTTTAGGATTGACTGGTTTGATCTCCTTGCAGTCCAGGGGACTCTCAAGAGTCTTCTCCAGGCAGAGTTACATATTTGGAATGGTGCTAAATAGCCAATGTCAATGTCTGCACTGTTAGTTGTGCATCACAAAATACAAACTTTTTATCCAATGGTCCATCCAGCTTTGATTAAATATCCAAGTTAGACCTGCTCATGTTCAGTCCATCCAGTTGTTTGTTGATTTACTGTATTTATGGAAGTGACGATTTCTTCCGAATCAAGTCCTCATTTTACAAAAACAAAGTAAATCTTACTTGCAATATTCATGTTGCCAACAGAAAAAAAGAGAATGCTTGTAAAGAATTACAGCAAGTACATTAACATATCCTGTTTAAAATATTATTTACAGTTCTTTGAAGATATTATAAAGAATTGATTGTAATGTTATATGCTTTATAGGTTTTCCCTCATGTATCCAAATAATTTTATTTACATATAACTAAATAAATTTTGTCCACTTTAAAGTTGGTCAGTGAGTTTCTGTACAAAATCTTTATTTTCTTGGTTTTAAGAGGAAAATTCCTAAGTGATGATTATCAGTTTGGTTCTTTCCCTGGAAAAGAGTTTTTCTTCTAGGTGTGGTTACCAGACCTGCTTCCCAGGTGGCACAGTGGTAAAGAATCCACTTGCCAATGCAGGAGACACAGGAGACGTGGCTTCGATCTCTGGGTGGGGAAAATCCCCTGGGGTAGGAAATGGCGGCTCACTTCAGTATTCTTGCCTGAAAAATCCCATGGACAGAGATGCCTAGTGGGGGCTACATGGAGTTGCAAAGAGTCAGACATGACTGAGTGANTGATTATCAGTTTGGTTCTTTCCCTGGAAAAGAGTTTTTCTTCTAGGTGTGGTTACCAGACCTGCTTCCCAGGTGGCACAGTGGTAAAGAATCCACTTGCCAATGCAGGAGACACAGGAGACGTGGCTTCGATCTCTGGGTGGGGAAAATCCCCTGGGGTAGGAAATAGCAGCTCACTTCAGTATTCTTGCCTGAAAAATCCCATGGACAGAGATGCCTAGTGGGGGCTACATGGAGTTGCAAAGAGTCAGACATGACTGAGTGACTGAGCATGCATGCACACGCGGTTACCAAACCACCTGGAGAAAATGACCTAACATTAATTGTTAGAAGGGCCAGGTTTAGCTACAAAATTTAAAAGGTTAAAAACCTTTTAACTGAGCAACTACATTTCTAAAATTTGTTGTACATGAACAAAGACAAATGAATAAGGATTGTTTGATTTATTGTTTGCTATATAAAAGACTGGATATAATTTAAATGTCCATCAGTGGGAACTGCTTAGTAAAGTATGGTATTTATGCAAATATTACAAAAAAGAGACATCCATCTATAAAATTGAAAACAGTATTCAAGATATATTGCTAAGAGAAAAAAATCAAGGTGTGTAATGTACTCTCAATTGCATTTCTACTAACTACAAAAAAGGTGATTCATGTCTTGTGTGTATGCATATATATATATATACATGTATATATAGACAGAACATTTCTGGAAGGAAACACACAAAAAAACATTAACAGTGTTCAGCTCTAGGGAGGAAAGTTTGGGTTCTGGGGTGGGACTGACATTTTCCCTTATACACAGGATATTTTTCCAATTCAAAACTTGTGTCCAGATTTTTTTTCCGTGTTTCATCTATTTATTTATTTTTAGGCCACAAGGCATGTAGGATCTTTAGTTTTCCAGGGGTCAAACCCACACTCTCTGCAATGGAAGCATGGAGTCTTAACAACTGAACTGCCAGGGAAGTCCCCAAAATCGTTTTAAATGCAGGTTCCTGGAGCTACATAAAAACCTAGTGGATTGAAATCTTGGGGGTTGGGCCAATCAATCTTCCTTGTAGATAAGCTTATCAGTTGATTCTTCTTGTTGTTGACAGCCACTTAGTTGACTCGTTGTGACCCCATGGACTGCAGCACTCCACGCTTTCCTGTCCTTCACCATCTCCCAGAGCTTGCTCAAACTCATGTCCATTGAGTTGGTGATATCATCTCGTCCTCTGTCATCACCTTCTCCTCCTACCTTCAATCTTTCCCAGCATCAGGGTCTTTTCAAATGAGTCAGCTCTTTGCATCAGGTGGCCAAAGTACTGGAGCTTCAGCTTCAATATCAGCCCTTCCAATGAATATTCAGGATCGATTTCCTTTAGGATTGACTGGTTGGATCTCCTTGCAGTCCAAGGGACTCTCAAAAGAGTTTTCTCCAACACCACAATTCAAAAGCATCAATTTTTTTCAGTGCTCAGCCTTCTTTATGGTCCAGCTCTCACATCTATACATGACTACTGGAAAAACCATAGCTTTGACTACACGGACCTTTGTGAGCAATGTAATGTCTCTGCTTTTTAATATGTTACCTAGGTTTGTCATAGCTTTTCTTCCAAGAATCAAGAGTCTTTTAATTTCATGGCTGTAGTCACCATTTACACTGATTATGGAGCCCAAGAAAAAAATAAAGTCTGTCACTGTTTCCATTGTTTCTCCATCTATTTGCCATGAAGTGATGGGACCAGATGCCATGGTCTTAGTTTTCTGAATGTTGAATTTTAAGCCAGCTTTTTCATGCTCTTTCACTTTCATCAAGAGGCTCTTTCGTTCCTCTTCACTTTCTGCCATTAGGGTAGTATCATCTGCATTTCTGAGGTTATTGATATTTCTCCTGGCAATCTTGATTCCAGCTTCTGCTTCATCCAGCCCAGTATGTCTCATGATGTACTCTGCATATAAGTTAAATAAGCAGGGTGACTATACAGCCTTGACGTACTCCTTTCCAATTTGGAACCAGTCCGTTGTTTCATGTCCGGTTCTAACTGTTGCCTCTTGACATGCATACAGGTTTCTCAGGAGGCAGGTAAAGTGTTTCCATCTCTTTAAGAATCTTCCACAGTGTGTTGTGACCCACTCAAAGGCTTTAGTGTAGTTAATGAATAATAAATTGATATTTTTCTGGAATTCTCTTGGGTTTTTTTTTTTCTGTGATCCAAAGAATATTGACAATTTGATCTCTGGTTCCTTTGCTGTTTCTAAATCCAGCTTGAACATTTGGAAGTTCTTGGTTCACATACTATTGAAGCCTAGCTGGAGAATTTTGAGCATTACTTTATTAACATGTGAAATGAATGCGATTGTGCAATCATTTGAATATTCTTTGGCATTGCCTTTGGGATGGGAATGAAAACTGACCTTTTCCAGTGCTTGCTGTATACATTGCTGAATTTTCCAGATTTTCTGGCATATTGAGTGCAGCACTTTCACAGCATCATCTTTTAGGATTTATAGGTCAGTTGGAATTCCATCAGCTCCACTAGCTTTTTTTGTAGTGATGCTTCCTAAGGCCCACTTTGCACTCTAGGATGTCTGGCTCTAGGTGAGAGATCACACCATGTGGTTATCTGGGTCATTCAAATCCTTTTTGTATAGTTCTTCTGTGTATTCCTGCTACCTCTTCTTAATATCTTCTGTTTCTGGTAGGTCCATATCATTTCTGTCCTTTATTGTGCCATCTTTGCATGAAATGTTCCCTCAGTATTTCTAATTTTCTTGAAGAGATCTCTAGTCTTTCCCATTCTATTGTTTTCCTCTATTTCTTTGCATTGATCACTGAGGAAGGCTTTCTTATCTCTCCTTGCTGTTTTTTTGAATTCTGCATTCAGGTGGGTATATCTTTCATTTTCTCTTTTGCCTCTAGCTTTCTGGGCTTCCCTGGTGGCTCAGATGGTAAAGCGTCTGCCTGCAATGTAGGGGAACTGGGTTCAATCCCTGGGTTGGGAAGATCCTGTGAAGAAGGAAATGGCAACCCACTCCAGTACTCTCGCCTGGAAAATGTCATGGACTGAGGAGCCTGGTAGGCTACAGTCCACAGGGTCACAAAGAGTCAGGTACGACCGAGCCACTTCACTTTCTTTCTTTCTCTTCTTTTCTCAGCTATTTTTAAGATCTCTTCAGACAACTATTTCGCCTTTTTGTATTTCTTTTTCTTGATGATGGTCTTGATCACCGTTTCCTGTACAGTGTTACAAACCTCTGTCCATAGTTCTTCAGGCACTCTATCAGATCTAATCCCTTGAATCTATTTGTCACTTCCACTGTATAATTGTAAGGGATTTGCTTTTGGTCATACTTGAATGGTCTAGTGGTTTTCCCTACTTTTCTCTAGTTTAAGTCTGAATTTTGCAATAAGGAGTTCATGATCTGAGCCAGTCAGCTCCCAGTCTTATTTTTGTTGACTGTATAGAGCCTCTCCATCTTCAGCTGCGAAGAATATAATCAATTTGATCATGGTATTGGCCATCTGGTAATATCCATACGTAGAGTCATCTGTTGTTTTGTTGGAAGAGGGTGTTTGCTATGACCAGTGGGTTCTCTTGGCAAAACTCTGTTAGCCTTTGTCTTGCTTCATTTTGTACTAAGAGGCCAAGTGAAAAAAGTGAAAGTTGCTCAGTCGTGTCTGACTCTTTGTGAACCCATGGACTATAGTGTCCATGGAATTCTCCAGACCAGAATACTGGAGTGGGTAGCCATTCCCTTCTCCAGGGGATCTTCCCAACCTAGAGATCGAACTCAGGTCTCCCACATTGCAAATGGATTCTTTAGCAATTGAGCCACTAGGAAAGACCAAACTTTCCTGTTACTCCAGGTATCTCTTGACTTTCTCCCTTTGCATTCCAGTTCCTTTATGGTCACTAAAATTGGAGACCAGCTTTCGGTATATTTAAGAGTAACACATTCCAAGGACTTCCCTGCTGGTCCAGTGGTTAAGACTCCATGCTTCCACTTCAGGGGCTGTGGGTTTGATCCCTGGTCAGGAAACTAAGATCCTGCATGCCCTTCAGCACAACCAAAAAATAAAGCATTCCAGCCAATCTGAAAAAGCAACAGTGGTTGCATGGTTTTTTTCCTTTTGTTAAGTCACTACCAGTGTAACACTTTGATAAAGAGAAACTTGTGAGTTATTATTGTATTGTAACAAATTAAAAGTAATATTGTTTTCCTGTTACAAAAGTATTCTGTTACATGTTCATTGATATACTGAATTTGATAAGCACTTAAGTATGTATTAGTATACTGAAAATAGAATAAAAATAAGCAACAAGAAGAAAAAAAATTTAATGTACTTCCAATACTCTTATATAGACATTGCGATATCTTTTATATCTTCTTACTCTTTGGGTGTTTCACAAAAATCACTTTTATACTTTAAATTATAATTTATAATTAAATGTTATTATAAAGAAAATTATAATGTGTTATTTGCATGAACACTGTGTCAGTAACATTTCTCTGTATCAGTTGATATGCATCCTCAGTCCAGTGGTCTCAACCAGCTTTTTCACTCCAGCACAACTGAGGGATTAAACATGGTTTTGATAATGGTGTTCCATGTCAACTCTTTTTTAAAGGGCAAGGAGATGGGGCAGCAAGGAGGGAGAAAAAATGGTCAATTTATGTCCAAATAAATTCCATGTGACAAATACCTATCTGCAATATCACTTTTAATGACTGTATAAATTGTAATGTTTTAAAAACAAACTTCCCTGGCAGCTCACTGGTAAAGAATCCAGCTGCCAGTGCAGGAGACACAGATTCGCTCCCTGATCCAGGAGGATCCCACATGCCACGGAGCAAGGAAGCCCGTGTGTCACAGCTGCTGAGCTCGCACTGTAGAGCCCACGAGCCCAGCACCTGAGGCCCGTGCTCGAGGCTGTGCTCTGCACAAGGAAGCCGCTACATTGAGAAGCCCGTGCACTGCAGCTATGGAGGAAGCCCCTGCACTGCAGCTAGGGAGGAAGCCCCTGCTCACCACGACCAGCGAGAAATCCAAGCAAGGCAATGAAGTCCAGCCAGTGAAGAAGAACCGAAAATAAATAAATCTTTAAAAAAAAGTAAAAACAAATTCCTGATCGCTGGCCACTTAGGTTGTTTCTGATTTTTAACCATAATGTGTAATGTGGTGATAAATACTTCTCTCAACCTCTGGTCGATTTCAAGTGCTCATCCTGACTCCCTTGCTTTGATTATTTCCTTCTTTCAGGGTGAAATTCTGGTCAATTACTGTCTACGGAGCACTCCTGCTACATAGTATTTTTATTCTACTGTGTGCCTCCATAGTTCCTTTCCACTCAACAGATGTAAACTGGGCTCCTACTAGAACAAGGCCAGCTCATGCAAAGTGCTTGCCTGCATGCAAAGGAAGCTACTGTTGCTAAAAGTGACAATTTGATAAGGAAGCTAAGGGAAATTAGACTTATGACCTGCTTAAATGAAATTGTAATTAATAGTGTAAAATACATAGAGGCTCAAGAAAACAATTGAAGAACCATCCCGAGGTATGTCTACTTGTCAAATGAAAGACACAGACTACAAATCCTAGACTTAGAGTTCTCAAACTCGGGTCTCAGGTCCCCAGTGAAGTCCCAAAGATCTTCTGTTTTTATAGGCTATATCTTGTTGATATTTACCGTATTAGGAAAAAAAAAACTAAGAAAATTTTAAAAATATTTGTTATTACTTCATTCTAAAATAACAGTGAACTCACATTCATATAAAACATTTTTTTGAAAAGTAACCATATTTCCCCAAAAAAATTTTAGTGAGAGTAGTGACATTGTTTTACATTTTTGCAAATTTCTTTAATATTTGGATTAATAGAAGACAGTTGGGGGTTCTCATGTTTGAGAACAGATAGGGTTCTCATATTTGTTTCTGCATTCAACCTGTTACCTCACACTTTTTTTAAAAACCTCCCCGGAAAGCTAGAAGAATTTGGGTCTTTTAAGCATGAGCTGCCTGTATTCCTTTCTTGCACCTTGCAAATAAATACTGTGTTTTCCTTCACGACAGCCAGGTGTCAGTAGATTGGCTTTGCTGCTTTATCAGACTCAAGTTTGATTCAGTAACAACTTTGTCACACAGGATATTCAAAAAGATGTGATATCAAGAGTCAAGATTTCATAAAAGTTATCATTTTTACCTTTTCATCAAGGATGTCCTTAAGTGAACCGGGCCCTTATTTGACTACAAGCATGCCAATGAAAAATGCAGTGACTTCTGGAACCTTTGAGTGGCCTGCGCCGACCTGTGCCAAGGCACTCATGGCAGCCACCACTGCCCTGCATCGTCAGTGCAAACCTCAACACGGTGACTCCAGGACCAACCATGAGACTGAATGAAGGTATTCAGCGCCCCTTGTGTTTGCTTCTAAGCATTCACATAAAAGATCTTTGTCTAGTTGGTGTAACACTGGATGAAGACAAGCAAAATGGCGAGTCTGGACACATCCGTTGATTTGCCCGTTTGTGAGACAAAAGTACCATTCTGCAGAGAAGGCATGAACTCAGCCTTCCTGTTTGCAGCTTCATCTTTGAGTTCACAAGCTCCTGTATGCTATAAAGTGGCGCTGCTGTGATGTCTTCTACTGACTCTCTGGCCAGCCAGCAGTCAGCAGGGACAGCTCGCAGGCTCACATGCCTTTCTGCCAGAGGAACTTTCTGTGATGGCACACACTGCACAAGTTGCCTACCTGCAGGGCACTCCAGTGGCTTTGCCTTCCTGGGCTGAAAAGCTATAATGAACAATTTTTGGCATTTAATGAACTCATCACATCTGCATTTAAAATATTCAATTCCTTTTTCTTTGGACTCTGAATAATTTCTCTTAACATGATGCCACAACTTATCAGGTGACACAAAAGTAAAATTTTAACATTGTAAAGCCAAGGAATGGATAGCTTTTAAGTCATATTTTGTTTCAAATCTATACTTTTTTTCAGTAGATTTTAGATTCATCTTTTTCAGCATCTTTGCAATTAGATGGTACAGCTGTGAACCAAGGAAACAAGATTTCTAATCTCCCTTAAAGTTAATGATCCTTAAAGTTAATGATGCTTAAATATAACAATAAATGGAGTGTGACTTAAACGTAACACTGAATGAAGGGTTATAAAGCCAAAATGTTGGGCGAACAGTGGTGAGGGAGAAAAGGCTGATGTTGAATTGTGAAGATGGAAGCAGCAGCATTTGGCATCAGGAAAGGGAAGCTGAGTCAGGGCAGAGAGCAGATCACTGGCAATGCATTAAAGATGCCATAAAGGGACTGTGTGGACCTCCAGCAGTCAAAGCAGGATTGGCCTGAGGGTCTCAAACTGGCACTGGGGAGCCTCTCCCAATGTCGAGTAAAGTGGGAAGAGGTGCGAGCTCTTGGGAAGGCCTGGTCTTTTGTGGAGGAAAGTAGCAGGAAGAGGAGAGGACTGAATTTGGGAAGGTACCAGTGAGACATGTTGCACTCCCTAACTCAGTCCTTTACCTGGTTTGCTGTTAGAGCATGTGAGGGCCTTGAAGAAGAATATGCTTATTATTTAAATAAACGTATAGTAGTATGCTTGCTTCCCAGGTGGTGCAGGGGTAAAGACTCTACCTGCCAATGCAGGAGACACAGGAGACATGGGTTTAATCCCTGGGCTGGGAAGATCCCTTGGAGGGGAAAATGGCAAGCCACTCCAGTATTCTTGCCTGGGAAATCCCTTGGACAGAGGAGCCTGGCGGGCTACAGTCCGTGGGGTCACACAGAGTCAGACACGACTGAGCACACACACATGCACGTATAATAGTACGCTTGTGGGAAGGTGGGCAATGATCTAGTTCATCAAGGCTTGGAACAGGGACTTCCCTGGTGGCACAGTGGATAAGAATGCATCTGCCAGTGCGGGGGACATGGGATCCATCCCTGGTCCAGGAAGGTTCCACATGCTACGGAGCAGCTAAGCCCGTCCGCCACAACTGCTGGAGCCTGCTCACTCTAGGGCCCGCGAACCAGACTTCTGAGCCTGCGTGCCGAGAGCCTGTGCTCCCCAACAACAGAAGCCCCTGAACACAAGCTCCCCAATGAGAAGCCCATGCACTGCAACTAGACAGGAGCACCCGCTCACCTGGAGAAAAGCCTGTGCAGTAACAAACATCCAGCAAAGCCAAAAATAAGTAAAATTATTTTTTTTAATTGCAGATTCCATATAATCAAAGTTTAATGCATGCAATATTCTAACCTCTTCAAGAGTAAAAAGCAGTACTAGAAGTGGACATGGAGTAAAATATACATATTTCTTTAGTTTATAAATTAAATATTCACATATGCGACTGTTAATAAATTATTTTTATAACACTAAACATATGAGTCATGGGAGAATATCAGCATTTTACTTTTACAGTTACAATGGTGAGTGATGGCCAGGCAGAAGCACTTTTGAGTGAAAAGATGAAAAAAGACAAAAGTATAAACTGCTGTGACATTTCACTCTGAAACGATGTGTCATGAATGAAGCAGATTTATCCGTCCACATAAAAACTGTCAGGAGAGGCGGAGAGGCAAAACCACCATCGCCTCCATGGAGGTGGGAGAGAGAGGCAGAATGATCGACCACTGAGGTTGCTGGTGTCTTACAGGATTTTAGGTTGATGATACGGTCCCTATTTTGGTAAAAATAATTTCAATTAGGTAATAAGGCAGTGAAATTATGAGGGTGAATAATTATTAAAATCAGTTAATAACCTATGTTGTTTAACTATTAATGATAGCCAACATATAATAATTCATTTTTAATTATTTCATTTTTAGCATCTATTTTTATCTTACAACCTTTGATATAGATAGCAAGTTTTTAAACAGCCATATTTGTGTTCTTACTAATGCAGGTTGAATCTAGCTTATTCTGCATGCCCATAAGCTTTCAGAACTCAGTTGATAAAACATTACACATGAAATTTTTAAGCTGTTGACACTTTGCATCAAGGTCACAAATGGGCTGTAATTTGACATTTACACAGTTATGTTGATTTGCCACAGGGCACATGCACACAGTTGCTATACACACGTGGTATTAATCTGTCACTGGAAACCTGGCCGGGAGTGAAGTCTGGAACTTCCAAGTGAAGCAAAGCAGCCGGAGCCACACAGAGGCACGAGCCCTCCGCCTGCCGCCACCCTGCCGTGCTCCTGGGCAGGACCGGAGGCCTGGGTCTCTCGCCAATGAGATCTCTGCTCTGTGCTTGGACTAGATCCAGACGCCACTTTGACAGATGCTTCATCTGCCAGGAAGCAGATTGCGTTTGATTTCACAGACATCCCTGGAAACCCAAGACTGAGTGTTAAGGGCACGTGGATGAGGGTTAAAATCCGATCTGGTAGGAATCCAGGTTTAGTAAAACAGGAAACAAGAATCTGTCGCTAAACCATGGCTATGGAGCTGTTCCTGAGGAGTCTGGCTCCCATTTAGGATGTCCCAGGGCATCACAGGAAGGTCCTCTGGCCTGGGGAGGGGGCTGTATTTTTTCTAGGTAGCAAAGTGGAGATTGCGGGCAAGAAGCACTGATAAGGTTGATAAGGTGATGGGAGGCTGAGAGCTACTTTGTTCTGTACCCTGAAAGGAGTCATGAGACTATTCTCTGTATGGGTGCTTACTTGGTATTAGCTCTCAGGAAGAAAACAATTGTTAAAATAACCCATCTCAGGGAGGTAGAGTTTTCCTCCCTGAAAACTGTACTGCTTTTGCCCCTCTGCCAACTTAACAGAATACAAACTGTGCTTGGGTTTTCAACCTCCATTACCACAGCCTCTGTGTGTGTGTGTGTGTGTGTGTGTGTGTGTGTTTTCTTTAAATACTTATTTTTTCAGGTCTCTGTTGTGTCCTAAGGGGTCTTTCTTTGTGGCTAGCTCCCTGGCATGTGGGATCTTAGTTCCCCAACCAGGAATCAAACTCATGTCCCCTGCACTGCGGGATGGATTCTTAACCACTGGACTGCCAGGGAAGTCCCAGCCTGTGTTCCAAAAACTCCCTGTTATACTCACACATGGACTCTAAAAAACACAACAAACTGGTGAATATTACCAAAAGAAGAAGCAGACTCACAGGTCTAGAGAAGAAACTAGTGGTCACCAGTGGGAGGCAGGAAGGGGAGGGGCAGCATAGCTGTGGGAGAGTGGACAGTACTAACTGCTGGGAAAAGATAAGCTCAAGGATGTATTGTTCAACATGGGGAATACAGCCAATATTTGGCAATAACTGTAAGTGGAAAGTAGCCTTTAAAAATCTGTATAAAATATTTTAATAAAAATAAAGATCAAATACTCTTCCCGCAAAAAATATCCCTGTTATGAAAGTGATGATACTCCAGATTCCTTGTGAGGAGCAGCATCTCTCTAAGAAATGTCTACAGGCTTATTTGACAACATAAAGTCCTGGGAAGTTAAACTCTGCACCCAGTCTATGAGCAGAACGTCTGGGCTTCTCTCCAGCCACGTCCTAGGGGGCCAGGTCAGAGGCTGTCCACGTGGGGGACACACGCCTGGCATCCCTGGTCCACAGGGTGGGGGCCCTGAATACCAGCTTCGAGGAGCAGAGTCGGGGAGGCAGCTGCCCTCACGGGAGCACCCCCCCACACTCCGTGGCCCCTGTCCCCTCATGGCTCCCTGAGTGGCACACTCAGCCACTACTCATGCTGAACTCAGAGGACACAACACCAGGAAAAACTCCAGAAGCCCACTTCCCCCTTTCCAACGCCTAGATAAAATACATCTGAAATAAAAACCTGCCAATAATCATATATTGTTTCCATACAGCAGAAGCCTCTTTTCTAATGTGGTGGCAGGACATGGGGGCCTCCTGTCCTGCAGCCCCCCACCCCCCAGTGGTGCCAGGGTCATGACCTGACCCTCCCTGACCTGTAGTTGAGACTATGGTTCAGGCAAATGGCCTGGCAGAGGCAAGCGTGGTGCTGTGTGTGTGCAAATACTCTACGACTCCTTGAATCAGCAAGGCCTGAGCGCTTAAGGCAAGGCAGCGGAAGAGGTCTGACACAGAAGGAAAACACACCGTGCCTCCTGCTCCCCAGCGGCGGAACGTGTGCGTCTAGAGCGGACTGCTTCGCTGGCTTCCCTGCTGCTGCTTCCTCTTGCGGAGGTGCCGCTGGAGCTGCAGCTTGTTGGTGAAATACATCCGTCTCCAGCCCATGTCCTGGGCCAAGGCTTGCATGTCAGGAGTGATGTGGTCACAGGAGCTCCGGACGACCTGCTCCCACAGTTCGTCCGACATGCACAACTGTGGGTGGAAGAAGGCAGAGGGCGGTGACATCACACGCGGGTTAAGGGCAAGTCATTCACTCACTCACTCAACATCGCTGTCCAACTCCTGCTGCCGATGAGACCTGGGAGGAAACACCGCGGATGCATGGAGAGGTGCAAGCCATAGTTCCAGTTCCTGAAATCTCCTCTGTGGGGAGAGAGGCAAGCACCCAAGTATCTACAGGACTGAGCAATACTCGATTAAGGGAGTAAACCGAGTCCTGACCTCATTTGAGATGCAAAATGCCAGCTAGTTATAGTGCCCATACAGCATAACATAGTTAGTTTATGCAGATAGCCTGGTAGGGTGAATTTCCGATTAGCCACATAGCAGAGGCTGACAATGTGTGGTTGACCCCTCTTCACCCAGGGCTGCAGGAGCATTGCTAACTGCTGCTCAGGTGCCTTCATATTAAACTCTGGCTTAAGTTACCTCTGGCTTCCCAGGTGGCTCAGCGGTCAAGACTCTGCCTGCCACACAGGAGACGTGGGTTCAATCCCTGCGTGGGAAAGGGCCCCTGGAGTAGGAAATGGCAACGACTCTAGTATTCTTGCCTGGGAAATTCCATGGATGGAAAAGCCTGGAGGGGTACAGTCCATAGGATCACAAAAGAGGTGCACAGGACTTAATGACTAAACAGCAACAGATAAGTCACCTCTCCCGCAGGGTTGTTCAGCGGACACCGTAGCTCACTGTGGGCTGCTCAGGAGTGAACCACATCGAAACCGACAAGCAGCCCTCAGAGAATGCCAGGCAGCACACCTAAACTTTACACACTCCTGGGCCAGGGTCCTGTCCACAAGTTTCTCTCCAAGTCCTTTGCATGCCTGACATCACACCATGCAGCAGAGTGGCCTGAAAGATTCAGTCTGCTCCCTGAGCCTGTAGGCACAGGGTAAAGAGAGCTGTTCTCTGGAATACAGTCCCCGGGATGTCCTTCTGCTGTCTGGTCCTTTACCTGAGGCCAGGAGGTTAAGGACAGACAAGATCCCTACAGCCTAGTATCTTCACAAGACGATTTTGCCCTCCCTCAAGCTCAAAGCTGCTACAGTTCAGCTTCCATTAACCAAAGATTTCCCACCAGGACTTTTCCAATTGCTACCATCGTTTATGACAACGCTGCTCATCGGCCTCCTGCTATGAAACATTCTTACCATGGAGATTTTCTGACCCCTTGCTGCCATGTCCCCAAATCCCTCTTAAAGCTTCCATTAAATTCATTATCTCTGACCTTAGCAATGGCCATGGTTTGTTGTTTGGTGTGTGTATGCAAGACCAGGAGCATTGAAAGATGCTTGGATTTTTGACGCTGCACAGTGATAACTCCAGCAACTCAAAATGTGCTTGAAGAAGGGTCCCATGTGGGCCCCAGGACACTTCCTGGCTCCACTCCTCCTGTGCCAATTGGACACTCAGGGGAGTTCGTCGCCAACCTGATTCCCCCGTTCACTGGTTCCATCTAGTGGTCATCATATGTGAAAATCCAGCAGTGGAAAGAATAGCAGGAGTTCCCTAGTCATCCAGTACTTAAGAATGTGTTTTCCAATGCCGGGGACTTGGGTTTGATACCTGGTTGGGGACCTAAGATCCCACATGGCAAGCGGCAACTGAGCCCATGCACCATGACTACTGACCCCATACATGCTCCTCAGTCTGACCTCTAGGCTCTTCTCCACACATACCCTTCTTCTCCCATTTCAACATCCAAACAACAGTGGCCACACAACATACTCCACCTAGTCCTCCCGTGGGTGAAAATGTGTTTGTTCTTTGCCTTCCACTCTTGCCACCCCATTCCTGCCAAATCCCAACAGTCACTGCAGACCTCTGGATGAGGCCTGTTCCTTCCAGTTAATCCCAGTTCATTTTTGTATCCTAGAATTATAAAGTCAATGGGTACCGACTTGCCCTACTTAAAATACTAGGTGAAAGGGAAAGAGGAAATATTGGTTTACATACAAATGTATATATCACTGGGTGAGGAAGAAAATACAGGGAGCTATTGCAGTCCTGGATTCTGAAACTGGTCACCAGCAGGAGCTGTGTTTGTGATTTTCTCATTCTACTACCTGTTCCATCTTCCTTTTGTCCTCAGCTTATTTAACTTCTATGCAGAGTATGTCATAAGAAATGCTGGGCTGGAGAAGCACAAGGTGGAATCAAGATTGCCAGGAGAAATATCAATAACCTCAGATATGCAGGTGACATCACCCTTATGGCAGAAAGTGAAGAGGAACTAAAGAGCCTCTTGATGAAAATGAAAGAGGAGAGTGAAAAAGTTGGCTTAAAGCTCAACATTCAGAAAATGAAGGTCGTGGCATCCGGTCCCATCACTTCATGGGAAATAGATGGGGCAACAGTGGAAACAATGGCTGACTTTATTTTAGGGGCTCCAAAATCACTGCAGATGGTGACTGCAGCCATGAAATTAAAAGATGCTTACTCCTTGGAAGAAAAGTTATGACCAACCTAGATAGTATATTCAAAAGCAGAGACATTACTTTGCCAACAAAGGTCCATCTAGTCAAGGCTTTGGTTTTTCCAGTGGTCATGTATGGATGTGAGAGTTGGACTATAAAGAAAGCTGAGCAGCGAAGAATTGATGCTTTTGAACTGTGGTGTTGGAGAAGACTCTTGAGAGTCCCTTGGACTGCATTCTGAAGGATATCAGCCCTCGGTGTTCCTTGGAAGGAATGATGCTAAAGCTGAAACTCCAATACTTTGGCCACCTCATGCGAAGAGTTGACTCATTGGAAAAGACTCTGATGCTGGGAGGGATTAGGGGCAAGAGGAGAAGGGGACGACTGAGGATGAGATGGCTGGATGGCATCACGGACTCGATGGACGTGAGTTTGAGTGAACTCCAGGAGATGGTGATGGACAGGGAGGCCTGGTGTGCTGCAATTCATGGGGTCGCAAAGAGTCAGACACGACTGAGCAACTGAACTGAACTGAGTACCTGAACTGGTCAAGATTCTATACCTACTGATATGATGCAAACCTTCTCCAATTACTGCCAGGTGTGACTACTTCTTGATTTTATACGTAGAAGATATTTTAGTTTTCTTAATTAGGTTTTGCCATTGAATGTGCCAGTATTAGAAGGCATTTTGCCAGAGGAAATCCCTGGTGCTCCAGTGGTTAGGACTCTGTACTTTCACTGCAGGGGCCACGGGTTTGATCCCTGGTGGAGGAACTAAGATCCTTGAAAACCATGTGGTGCAGCCCAATTAAAAAATATATATATATAGAAACAAAAAAACTCAGCTCACGTGCATGGATGGTCTCAGTCCTAGAAATACTTCTCTGTAATTCTCTTGTGAACCAGCAAGTCTATTTTTCTCTGGTAAATAGGATTAATCACCTGAGTCAATATAGTAATGCTCATTTGGGTAGTTTTTTCTTTTTCTTTTTTTGCCTGTTGGTCCAGTGGCATTAGGAGCCCCAGAGAGACTAGTAACACTTTTAATTTCTAGTTTGGTGGATTCATTCTTGTTCTGTATATTCACTATTGCTGCTTTGACCACCAGCATTTCTAGCCTAGTAGCAGCCAAATCTGTGAAGAAGAAAGCAACAATTTTTTTCCCATTAGTGATTAGGTGTGATTCCAAGAGAGGGTTCTCCCATTTTATCCTTCCGTTGTAGCTACAGAAGAAAGAGGATCACACTCCACCCAGTGACTGGAAGCATGTATTACATCCTGTCAGACTGCTCCAACCTTCTAAAGTGTTGTCTTTTAGCTGATGAGATGAGGGAGTTCAGTTCAGTTCAGTTCAGTTCAGTCGCTCAGTCGTGTCCGACTCTTTGCGACCCCATGAATTGCAGCATGCCAGGCCTTTCTGTCCATCACCATCTCCTGGAGTTCACTCAAACTCACGTCCATCGAGTCCGTGATGCCATCCAGCCATCTCATCCTCTGTCGTCCCCTTCTCCTCCTGCCCCCAATCACTCCCAGCATCAGAGTCTTTTCCAATGAGTCAACTCTTCGCATGAGGTGGCCAAAGTACTGGAGTTTCAGCTTTAGCATCATTCTTTCCAAAGAAATCTCAGGGTTGATCTCCTTCAGAATGGACTGGTTGGATCTCTTTGCAGTCCAAGAAGGGACTCTCAAGAATCTTCTCCAACACCACAGTTCAAAAGCATCAATTCTTTGGCACTCAGCCTTCTTCACAGTCCAACTCTCACATCCATACATGACCACAGGAAAAACCATAGCCTTGACTAGACAGACCTTAGTCAGCAAAGTAATGTCTCTGCTTTTGAATATACTATCTAGGTTGGTCATAACTTTTCTTCCAAGGAGTAAGCGTCTTCTAATTTCATGGCTGCATTCACCATCTGCAGTGATTTTGGAGTCCCCCAGAATAGAGTCTGACACTGTTTCCACTGTTTCCCCATCTATTTCCCATGAAGTGATGGGACCGGATTCCAAGATCTTCGTTTTCTGAATGTTGAGCTTTAAGCCAACTTTTTCACTCTCCTCTTTCACTTTCATCAAGAGGCTTTTTAGCCCCTTTCACTTTCTGCCATAAGGGTGGTATCATCTGCATATCTGAGGTGATTGATATTTCTCCCGGCAATTTTGATTCCAGCTTGTGTTTCTTCCAGTCCAGAGTTTCTCATGATGTACTCTGCATATAAGTTAAATAAGCAGGGTGACAATATACAGCCTTGACATACTCCTTTTCCTATTTGGAACCAGTCTGTTGTTCCAGGTCCAGGTCTAACTGTTGCTTCCTGACCTGCATACAGATTTCTCAAGAGGCAGGTCAGGTGGTCTGGTATTCCCATCTCTTTCAGAATTTTCCACAGTTTATTGTGATTCACACAGTCAAACGCTTTGGCATAGTCAATAAAGCAGAAATAGATGTTTTTCTGGAACTCTCTTGCTTTTTCCATGATCCAGTGGATGTTGGTAATTTGATATCT